>JARQOC010000004.1:537145773-537648658 GCA_033576535.1 Allobates femoralis | reverse complement strand
ATTTACCCACAGAGCCTGTTGTGGGTGGCAACACAGACCTTTTTTTAGATTACACCCAAAGAGCCTGGTGCACAATGGCCACACAGACATTTTTTAACATACCTCACATAGAGCCTGTTGCTCAATGGTCAAAGACCCTTTTTAAGATTACCCCTTAGATCCTGGTGGACAGTGGCCACAAAGATCTTTTTTTAAGATTGCCACTAAATACCCTTTTTTAAGATTACCCCTCAGAGCCTCATGCTGAGTGGTCACACAGACCTTTCTTAAGTCTACCCCCACGCATCGTTTTTTAAGATAACCCAGACAGTGCCTGGAGCACAGTGATCATTGATTACCCTCAGAGCTTGGTGCTGTCAAGCTGGGCATAGGGAGAAACCCAGTGCAAAATGATGAAGGGGTGAAAGGAGTCCCTGATGCTGAGGGCAAAGGAGAGATGGTGACCCCTAGATAAACTAGCACTGACACCTAGCTCTACTAACAACCCTATACAGTCTCCACAACTGTCGCCAATGAGGATCACTCTCCCTGACTATCCCTGAACTAAGCAGGTCTCAGAAAGGAAAGAGCGCCATTTGACTCAAAGTCAAATGGCGCTCCTTCCCTTCCGAGCCCTGCCGTGCGCCCAAACAGTGGTTTATGACGACATATGAGGTATCAATGTACTTAGGAGAAATTGCCCAACAAATTTTAGGATCCATTTTATCCTGTTGCCCATGTGAAAATGAAAAAAAATTGAGGCTAAAACAAACTTTTTGTGAAAAAAAAAAGTACATTTTCATTTTTACAGATCAATTTGTGAAGCACCTGGGCATTTAAAGTGCTCACTATGCATCTAGATAAGTTTCTTGGGGGTCTAGTTTCCAAAATGGGGTCACTTGTGGGGGAACTCCAATGTTTAGGCACACAGGGCCTCTCCATACATTACATGGTGTCCGCTAAGAATTTGAATAGAAAATTAGCTCCAATTGTTAGCGGACACCATGTCGCATATGGCGAACCCCTGTGTGCCTAAACACTGGAACTCCCACACAAGTGACCCCATTTTGGAAACTAGACTCCACCAAGGAACTTATCTAGATGCATATTGAGTAGTGATGGGCGAATCCTAAATTACTCGGAATCGCTTGACTCTAGCGAGTCCGAGCCCGGGACTCGCTACTCGTTGCGAGTCTAGCGAGTCCAATGTTCATGAATGGGGAAGTGAGTAATAGCGAGTAGTGTGCGATTTACAAATCACAGATGTGTCTCGGAAGCTTCAGCCTGAAGCAATCCTAGTTTTGTCAGAGACTCTAAACTAGGATTGCCATTGATTTGCATTGGACTCGTTTACTGTGCAAGTAATCGCTGGGAAACTCGCAGAGATAAGAGTCCAGCTGTCTGCTCTGTGTGCAGGCTGCCGCAGCTCCAGGGTCCTAGAGTCCGCCTGCTGCCTGATGTAGCAGAGCTGAGATTGTTCTCAGTCTGCTCATTCCCTGTGCATAGACATCTATATCTATGCACAGGGGATGTAGCAGAGAGGACATTGCGTTTTGGACTGCGTCGGACGGAAGAGGATTTTTTTAATTAAAGATGGAGTCCCTAATGGCTTTTTTTTTATTTCTAATAAAAAAATTTCTCTGTGTTGTGTTTTTTTTAAAACAATTTAATAGAAATTCATGGCGGTCATGTCTAATATTGGCGTGACCGCCATAAATTTCGGGCTTAGGGCCAGCTGATAATACAAAGCTGGCCCTAACCTCTTTATTACTCAGCGTGCCACCGCCACCAGGGCCGCTGGAAGAGCGGGGTTCAGCGCCAGAGGATGGCGCTTCAATGAACGCGCCATCTTCTGGGGCGGCTGCGGGCTGCAATTTGCAGCGGGGGGTGCCCAGAAAGCTTGGGCATCCATGCGCTGCGGATTCCAGCCCCCAGCTGCTTAGCTGTACCTGGCTAGACATAGAAATTGCGTGGAGCCCACACATTTTTTTTTTATTATTTCATGAAATTCATGAAATAATAAAAAAAAAGGGCTCCCCTATATTCTTGTGTCTGGCCAGGTACAAATAGGCACCTGGGGGTTGGGGGCAGCCTGTCGCTGCCTGCTGGATCCGGCTGGTTCCATAAATACGGCGAAGCCCCTGTAATTTTTTTTCTGAAAAATCAATAAAGCAATCCTAAAAAAGGGACTGCATCTTTATTAACCCCTCGCCCATGGTCCAGGGGTTAATAAAGATGCAGTCCCTTTTATTTACATTTTTTATGGATTTGTCAGAAAAAAATTTCGCGTGGGCTTCGCCGTATTTCTGGAACCAGCCGGATCCAGCAGGCAGCGACGGGCTGCCTCCAACCCCCAGGTGCCTATTTGTACCTGGCCGGACACAAGAATATAGGGGAGCCCTTTTTTTTATTATTTCATGAATTTCATGAAATAATTAAAAAAAAATGCGTGGGGCTCCGCGCAATTTCTATGTCTAGCCAGGTACAGCTAAGCAGCTGGGGGCTGGAATCCGCAGCGCAGGGAGGCCCAAGCTTTCTGGGCACCCCCCGCTGCAAATTGCAGCCCGCAGCCGCCCCAGAAGATGGCGCGTTTATTGAAGCACCATCCTCTGGCGCTGAACCCCGCTCTTCCAGCGGCCCTGGTGGTGGTGGCATGCTGGGTAATAAAGGGGTTAATACCAGCTTTGTTATACAAGCTGGTATTAAGCCCGAGATTCTTAATGTCAGGCCACGTTTGACCCAGCCACTAAGAATCTCTAATAAAGGGTTAAAAAAACACAACACAGAGAAAATTTTTTATTACAAATAAAAAAAAAAAGCCATTAGGGACTCCATCTTTAATAAAAAAAATCCTCTTCCGTCCGACGTAGTCCAAAACGCGATGTCCTCTCTGCTACATCCCCTGTGCATAGATATAGATGTCTATGCACAGGGATGAGCAGACTGAGAACAATCGCAGCTCTGCTACATCATCTCTGTGAGCAGGCGGGCTCTAGGACCCTGGAGCTGCGGCAGCCTATACAGAGCAGATAGCTGGACTCGGCTCGCAAAGTAACAGCAGTTACTTTGCGAGTTTCCCTGTGATTACTTGCACAGCAATCAGACCAATGCAAGTCAAAGGCAATCCTAGTTTTGTCAGCGTCTCTGACAAAACTAGGATTGATATTGATTTGCATTGGACTCGTTGCTGTGCGAGTAATCAGTGGGAAACTCGCAGAGTACCGAGTCCTGCGAGTCCCTTGCTACTCGCCGAGTAACGAGTCCTAGCGAGTAGATTCGCCCATCCCTAATATTGAGCACTTTGAATGCCCTGGTGCTTCACAAATTGATCCGTAAAAATGAAAATGTACTTTTTTTTTCACAAGATTTTTCTTTTTTCATTAAAGGTTGGGCCCCATGGGGCGCCGTTCATCCAGTGGTGCAGATGCATCGTACTGGGCGACCCGTTTGGTCAGGTGACAGGACCAATGGGTAGCTATCAGACACTCCACATCATGTGTATCAGTGTGAATGGCGTCTTATTCAGGACTAATATTTGCATGGCAAGTCACCTCCCACATGTCTTTGTAGGTAGAGGTGATTTTATCTGCCTGCACCTGGGCTTGCTCTATATAGTGGGGTCTGACTGCATCCTGGCAAGTGTAGTGTTGGTTTTGTATCTGGCTGCTGATGGTAAGTTTTTTCCAATGTTAGACCCGGCCATAAGAAATCTCTAATAAATAGTAAAAAAATACACCACACAGTAAAAAATCTTTTTATTAGAACAAAAACCAGAAACATTCAGACTCCATCTTTATTAACGTCCGACGTAGTCTAAAATGATGGTCCCATGATACAAGATCACCTCTGCTACATCCAGAGACTGCAGCAAGGGACCAAGTGTCCTCTTGTTGCAGTCTCTGGTGTCATAGTGATGATGCACTGTATGGAAGATCATTGCCATACAGTGCAGCATCACTGTGCAAAGCCAAGTCTCAGAGATCACATGATCTCAGAGGCTTGGCACATAGTGGATTGCTGTGCCCTAGCTGTCAGATCGCTTCACTGCAGCCTGATCTTGATGTAGGTGGATCAGGCTGCAAAGAAGCGATCTGACAGCCTGAGCACAGCTGTCACATAACGGATCGCCATGTCCAGGCTGTCAGAGCGCTTCTTGCAGCCTGATCCCCCTGCAAGAAAATCAGGCTGCAGAGAAGCGATCTGACAGCCCAGGCACAGTTATCTGCTATGTGATCACTGTGCCCGAGCAGTCAGATCGCTTTTCTGCAGCCTGAACTCCTTGCAGGGAAATCAGGCTGCAGAGAAGTGATCTGACAGCCCAGGCACAGTGATCACCTAGCAGATCGCCGTGCCCAGGCTGTCAGATCGCTTTGCTGCAGCTCGATCCCTCTGCATAGGGATCAGGATGCAGAAAAGTGATCTCACAATCTAGGCACATACCATATTTAAAGGACAATGCCCCAGACACAGGTGGTGATGAAAAAAAGTTTCTCCTTTATTCCATGGTCATACACAGCAGTGACGTTTCGACCAGCACAGTGGTCTTTATCAAGCTCTGGGCACAATGATCACATAGCAGATCATTTTTCTGCAGCCTGATCCCTATGCAGAGGGATGAGACTGCAGAGAAGCAATCTGACAGCCTGGGCATGGTGATCTACTATGTGTGTGATCACAGTGCAAGGTGATCACATAGCAGATCACCATGCCTGGGCTGTCAGATTGCTTCTCTGCAGTCCGATCCCTCTGCAGGGGGATCAGGCTGCAGAAAAGCGATCTGACAGCCCGGACACAGGTATCTGCTATGTGATCACCGTGCACAGTTATCCCATAGCAGATCACCGTGCCCAGGCTGTCAGATCACTTCTATGAAGTCTGATCCTTCTGCATAGGGATCAGGCTGAAGAGAAGTGATTTGACAGCCCGGGCACAGTGATCTGCTATGTGATTACTGTGTACAGTGATCACACAGCAGATCCCCGTGTCCGGGCAGTCATATCGCTTCTCTGCAGCCTGATCCCTATGCAGAGGGATCAGACTTCATAGAAGTGATCTGACAGCCCGGGTACAGTGATCTGCTATTTGATCACTGCACACGGTGTTCACACAGCACAGATCCCCATGCCCGGGCTGTCTCTGCAGTCCAATCCTTCTGCAGGGATCGGGCTGCAGAGAAGCGGTGGGCAGGCGGCGGCAGCGGTGGGAGAAGCAGGCGGCAAAGGGCACCTGTTCCCTGCACTGCCATGCTGACGCTGCAGTGCTGATGATGGGAGTGATAATGAGATCACTCTCCATCAGTGTGGAGGGGGCAATACCTGCCCCCTCCAGCTTTCCAGCCTATGGTAAGGGCTGAGACAGCCCCTTCCATAGCTGGATAGGAGGATCACCATGAATGACTATTCAATAGGCAATCACGGCGATTGGGAGGGGATAAGAATCACTGAACCCCGGAGCCCGATGGCAGTTACCGTGGCAACAGTGCACAGTAATCGCCATGACGTCATGGGACGTCACAGATCAGGAAGGCACCGACTTCTATGACGTCCCATGATGTCATAGGTCGGGAAGGGGTTAAAGATTACCCCAAAAGAGCCTGATGCACAGTGGCCACACAGACCTTTTTTAAGATTACCCCCACACACCCTTTTTAAAATTAGTCTCACAGAGCCTGGTGCATAGTGGCCACACAGACCTCTTTTAAGATTACCCCCACAGAGCCTGGTGCAGAGTGACCACATAGAACTTTTTTAAGAGCACCTACATTGTAATTTATCTAACAGTGTCCCTCACTTGAGCAGCATCCCTTCCCTACCCTAGTCACAGAAAAATGGTGACTCAACCCATGATGAAGCGTTTATACAGGCCAGATCACATGTTGCGCCAGCCAATTAAAGCCATGCCTATACTCGGCATGACTGTGATGGCAGCGGAGGTGCTCACAGCCAAAAAGCGTGTTAATTGGCTGCACTGCAGCCTTTCACAAAACTTTATTAGGCATCGAACAATGAGCTCTGACACGGACTTCTGTGTGAATCAAGTGTCTGGCAAAAACTCCAAACTTTACAGTTCAGGCTCACTCATCCCTAGTCATGAGTTCACAACAACGAAAGAATTAAGCCACTCTCAAACCAAGCACACCAATGTTTTTCTTATGAAATTTTCAATAACTTGATGTGTCACATGACCCTCTTCCCATTGAAAAAAATAAAGTTGGATCCAAAATGGCCGACTTCAAAATGGCCGCCATGGTCACCACCCATCTGGGAAAGTTTTCCCCTCCCATATACTAATGTGTCACAAGCAGTAAGTTGATATCATCAATCATTCCCATTATATTTAGGTGCATCCATATAAATGGCCCACCCTGTATATGCTACATTAATGGATACTGTATGTCATAAAGTCATAACGTCTGCTATGTAGATTGAAATTCTCTTGCAGAACATATCAATCTATATGATCTGGAAGAGAATTTCACTTTTGTAAGTGAAGTTCTTCAATTATTCTAGGCAGTAAAGGCTTTGAATGAATGACTCACTGAACCAAAGATAAGGCATCTCTTCTCCCGCATATTTGTTTTGTTTCCATATTCTCTGTAATCAGCACGTGGAATACAATGACAGCAGTAACCTCTACCATAGACACTATTGCTAAACAATTTGTTTTAATTATGAAGCCTCCAGGGCGGGGGAAAGACTTCAGCAGCTCTGGTTGTGTCCAGTTATTTCTGGTGCACTCTCACTATCTCTAGAAAAGAGAAAGTTACCTTAAATTAGTTGCCATCTACTGACTGCGTAAGTTGTTGTTTTTTTATCAATTGTTGTATCTCTTCTCCAATGTCTTGAGTGTTAAAAAAAGGAAGGAAAAGATTTATTCTTACTAAAGATGATTCATGAGCTAAACATTTTACAAGTGTCCCATGACTGCTGACATAACTCAAAAAGCCAAGAAAAACTAGCAAGAGAGTGTCAGTGATGGTGAAGGTCACAACAGTCACCCCTACTGATCCAATAATGCTGGTAGCATACCAGCCATACACCACCAATGTCTGTGATTACACAACCTCCTAGTAAATACGGTTGTAAAAAGACAAATATCCATCAAGTTGAAACAAGGTAGGAAAAAGGATAAAAGGAAGGATTATATGCACAACCATTATTCATCATCCAGGTCTCTCCCCAAAAGAACAATTCTTTCTCTCTAGATCTCACGATGTACAATATAAAATAGCATTGTGGTGCCGTGTTAGGCTGGTGTCACACTGCCATTTTTTGGCATCAGTGTGAGTCCGGCCGAATCCATTTTCAATGGGGTGTCTCCGATGCGGGTGCATCCAGTTGAGTCCAGTTTGCCCTGGATCCGGTGGATCAGGGTGCCCTCAGATTTTTCATGGAGGCAATATCTGCATCTTGTTGCAATTTTGTCTCCATGAAAAAAAAAACGTGAACACCCGGATATAGAACATCCCGGCTAAAATCTTAACAGGGGTCTATGAGTCACGGAATGAACTGGACTCCAGATCCTGGTGGATCCAGATTTCCGGTCAGTGTTTAATGTTCTGCGCATGCGCGGAATGCATTTCAGAATGACACGCCCCCTAGGGGTGTGTCATATAGCAACTACCGTATCCCTTCAAAATATGCAAATGGATGCTCCTGCATGAGGTGTGGGTACAACCAGTTGCATCATTGTGGGGGAATCTGGGGGCATGCAGGCTTTTCCTGCATGCCCCCAGATTCAAAAATACGGTAGTGTGAAACCAGCCTTAGCCAGAAAAATCTATGGCCCCTTTCACATCTTAGGCCGTTTTCACATTGGCGTTTGGGTGCGCTGTGTGAGGGTAGCAGACGCAAGCGCAGTCCCGAATGCGGCCATCTGCAAGTGATCGCAGCTGATTAAATCAGCAAGCAATCACTGTGAAACGTCATAGGCTAGGGTCACATTTGGAAGGCTAATTGCGGTTACTGCATCCAGATCTGGATGCAGTAATCGCAAGTGCCTTCAGACACATTTTTGTAAAAAAATGTGTCTTTATCACCGCATGCGGTAACCGGATTGCTCAGGATGTGTAATTCGGAGCAATCTGGTTACCGTATGCTTCATTCATCCCTGCTGCTGCAGCGATGAACATAGGGTTAAATGTTAATAATAGATGTGGGCAACATGTCTCTAGGGGGTGGCCACCCTCCCTAGAGACATGCTGTCCACACAGGTCGGCATGTGAAGGGTTAATATGTGCAATTATAGTATTGCCTGCTATTGTCGGCATTTACAATTTTATGAATGAAACCGGCGGCTCCTCACTGTGGAGGAGATACAGTACGTAATCTTCGTACTGTATTTGCCACTATCCATGGTCCTGAAAGCTTTAACATTAGGTCTATGGCGGTGCGCATGCGTTCCCTGCTTTGACCTGCAGATGGCATGCGTTCACATACGCTCCCATTCATGGTTTCACCGCTGCCTGAGGCTGGCAGAAAAAATAAGCAACCAGATGCATTAACTGTGCGTCTGTGAAAACTTATTTTGTACGCAAGTGAACGCAAACGCAGCAAAATGCAGACAGACGCAGGTACACTGCGTCCCTATGTTAAACATAGGAACGCTGTACGTTTCTGTTTGGATGCATTCACAGATGCTGCGTTGCGAACGCTAGTGTGAAACTGGCCTAATGTAGGGCTGCTTTTTGCTGCATTTGCGTTTTTACCACTAAAAACGCATCCAAACGCATATGTTTTTGCCCCCTCTGATTTTAATGGAAAACATTTTAAAAACGCACGCAAAAACGCATGTGCGTTTGCAGAAACGCAAAATGCATGCGTTTTTGCAAACGCAGCCCAAAATGTTGCAGGCCACGTTTTGGGCTACATTTGCAAAAGCGCATGCATTTTGCGTTTTTGCAAACGCACATGAGTTTTTGCATGTGATGAGGCCAGGGCAAGAGGTTCTCGGATACTGGGGCTGATGGCTTTGTGGATGAGAGATCACTGGTCGTCGGGATCCCGGTTCCATGCCCTGGTTATCATTTGAGTCAGGTGGTGGGGAGGGAATGTTTACAAGGGGGACGTGACGCCACCTGTGGATCCCAGAAATATAGGTACCGGCACTGCAAGCCGGCTGCTGAGGTGATGGTGGGTGCAGCAGAGAGCGGTACAGCACCCTACAGGAGGAGCTTTTACCTCAGGGCAGCGATGATGGATGAGGATGAGGGGAGTTGTTATTGCAGTTCTTACCCCTCTGGTGAGCTGCTGATGTTGGTGTTGGAACCCTCTGGGCATCGGCAGGAAGAACAACAGAGACCAGTTTAAGTTTGACTCCACTTTACTGGGTACCGGCAGATGATAAACGATATACGGTACAGTTTGGTTTACCGGGTGGATGTTGCCAGCTCCGGGTCCCCCTAATGGAGTCTCTGGATGTTTTCTTTCTTTGTCTTTCGGGGTCTGTTCTATTGTTCCTGTTTCTCCCCACCTTTACAGCGCTCTCCTGCCAGTCCTACAGTATGTCACTAGTCTTCTAAGTGGTCCCTTACCGGTATGGATGGGAGCAGCAGGAGCGCACAATTTCTCCCGCCACCGGAATTCAGTTCACGACCACTAGTGCCCTCAACCGGTTTCTGTCCTGAAGGGTGAGATGTCCTTGTGGTGCGTACGACAACCCGGTTATAACGGGCCCGGAGCTTGTCGGTCTGTGGTCAGAGCTAAACTTCTGGCCGCCTCGGCTTCCCGCGTTGCCGGTGTTTTTTCCCCAACATGACCATTTGGCTCCAACCAGTCCTGGCCCTTTGCCTGCTGTCCTGGGCCCCCACTTAAAGATGGGAATCCCTCCTGTCGGCTGTGCTGTCAGGTCTGTCCTTCCTGACTGACTTCCCAGCACCGTCTAAATCTCAACTGTCACTCTCTCACTAACTCTACCCTAGGCTCCAACCCCTTTTGGGACCTACTAAACTACCGGTCCCCCCTACTCTAAGTGGCCTAGTTCTAAGTATTTGCAAGAACAGGCTCCATAGGTTAAACCCTGAACTGACAACTTACAGAGATATCACATTTGGTTGTCATACTGCAATACCTCCCTGTGACGCCTAGCCAGAGGGGCGCCACACATGCATTTTTAATGTGTTTTCCATTAAAATCAATGGGGGTAAAAACGCATAGAAACGCAAATGCAGAAAAACGCAGCCCTGCATTAGATGTGAAACGGGCCTATGTAAATACTTATGCTCCAAAAATTGATATAAATATTCTAGGAGTGATACCTTTATCAACTAACCAAAGAAACTACATTTACAAGCTTTCAGAGCTCAAAAGTCCCCTTCATCAGGCAATAGTCATCAATTCATTTGTAATACAGCTCCTTTCACTCCTAGAATACTTTTACCGGTTTTTGGGACATAAGTATTTACATCTATTGATCCCAATTATCCATCCACAAAAAAATTAAAAGGGTTTTCCCATGGACAAGGTTAATTTTAAAGTTAATTCTAATCAATTGATCTTGGAATAATAATATTTTCCGCAATTGGATGTTTAAAAGAAATATTCCTGTGCTGAGATAATCGTATATATGCGCCCCTGCTATGTACTATGTAATGGATGTGTCTGACCATACAGGAACATGGTCTGATCATACCACATCTCCTGTGCTGAGATAATCTTATATATGTGTCCCTGCTATGTACTGTGTAATGGCTGTGTCTGACTGTACAGGGACATGGTCTGATCATACCAGATCTCCTGTGCTGAGATAATCTCATATATGTGTCCCTGCTATGTACTGTGTAATGGATGTGTATGACTGTACAGAGACATGGTCTGATAATACCACATCTCCTGTGCTGTGATAATCTTATATATGTGTCCCTACTATGTACTGCGTAATGGATGTGTCTAACCGTACAGGGACATGATCTGATCCTACCACATCTCCTGTGCTGAGATAATCTTATATATGTGCCTCAGCTATGTACTGTGTAATGGATGTGTCTGACTGTACAGGGATATGGTTTGATTATACCACAACTCCTGTGCTGAGATAATCTTATACAAGTGTCCCTGCTCTGTACTGTGTAATGGATGTGTCTGACCATACAGGGACATGGTCTGATCATACCACATCTCCTGTGCTGAGATAATCTTATATATGTGTCCCTGCTATGTACTGTGTAATGGATGTGTCTGACTGTACAGGGACATGGCCTAATCTTACCACATCTCCTGTTCTGTGATAATCTTATATATGTGTCCCTGCTATGTACTGTATAATGGATGTGTCTGACCATACAGGGACATGGTCTGATCATACCACATCTCCTGTGCTGAGATAATCTTATATATGTGTCCCTGCTATGTACTGTGTAATGGATGTGTCTGACTGTACAGGGACATGGTCTGTTCATACCACATCTCCTGTTCTATGATAATCTTATATATGTGTCCCTGCTATGTACTGTATAATAGATGTGTCTGACCATACAGGGACATGGTCTGATCAGGCCACATCTGTAATGTAATGTATACATCCTGTAATGTCTGTATACTCTTTTGCTTCCTCCCCTGCCCAGGAGATGTGGTATAATCCAACCATGTCCCTGTACAGTCAAACACTACCATTACACAGTAGTTAGCAGGGGCACATATATAAGATTATCTCAGCACAGGAACACAGGAACTAAGCAGGACCACTCACTGAACCCATATGTGTCCAATACCAGGGATCTCAATGAATACCAGGGATTTCTATGCCATGCTGACCACAGATCGGACAGCGTATACAACATGACAAGTTCCCTTTAAATGCCTTGTTTCTTTTTTATTCTCTTGTTCTAATTGAACGAGTGCTTACATTTAACATACCGTACTACTTTTCTTGGCGCTTTTGTTGAGTAGCAATGCAATGTCACCTGTACAGTGTCATCACATCCAGAAGTAATCTTGTAAATTAGTAATAATAATTTCACATAACGACATAGAAGCAAAGCCAAGAGACATACCCTAAAGCATGTTCTCAATATCCAATGATGTAGGAACATGGAACATAGTTATTTTTTAAAATATTGTTTTTATCATGTGACCGTACTTCCTTATAATGAGTAGCTGATATGCAAATTAGCATCTGACAAGGACCAGCATATCTGTCTTTATTCAAGTGTCTTGTGGCTCAATGCCAGGAGGTGTTCTCAAGGTGCGTGCTCAGCTTTATGGAGGCCTCTAAGCTGTTTCTGTCATTGAAAGGATCTGGTTTGATCTAGCCCAGCCTGCTTCCCTTTGTTTACTACAAACATAAGAAGCATGCCTGGCTCCTGCCCTATTTGTAGTGCGCAGAAATACCCTTTCGCTTGTGCTTTATTTCAAGACAGTTATTGTAGACGGAGTAGAATCAAAGTCAACTGGTTGGTACAATGCAGGCCACAATAAACACACCAGATATCCCACCTTTTGTCCTTAAAGTCCATGTTAAGTGAGCACTGATTGACAGCATCAAGTCATTTAGATTCCTTCACAAAGTTTTCTGGCTTTTGGTAAATGAAGTACATTTCTGCAAGCAGTTTTCATTTTTGTCTTCACATATCTTCGCAATATTTTTTCAGGTAAAATATATGTTTGTACCGTGTTAGCCAGTAGATAGAAAAACATTAAAATGTGAGCGTCGTTAGTGGTTGATACCTTTTAATGGCTGAAAAGATGATAACAAATAGCAAGCTTCAAGACTCTAAGTGTAAATAGGGAGCGCACATAGGGCGTTATCGTCTTAATAAATAGTCCAGTCCCCCCAATCGTTGTGACTTACCTGCGGTGGTTGTGAGAGCCACAACAAACTGAGAGAGCCTGGTAATGGTCGCTGCAGGAGCCCACTTAAGATAAATGATTTCCACCGAAGAAAAAGCTGGCTTTGTAGTCCGCGCTGACCTCAAAAAACTTCCAGTCCAGTAAAGGGTTAATCAGGTTCTGGTTTATTTGCCTACGCGTTTCATGGCTTTAAATCTGCCACTTCATCAGGGCTGATGAAGTGGCAGATTTAAAGCCACGAAACGCGTAGGCAAATAAACCAGAACCTGATTAACCCTTTACTAGACTGGAAGTTTCTTGAGGTCAACGCGGACTACAAAGCCCAGCTTTTTCTTTGGTGGAAATCAAGACTCTAAGTGTGGCGCCCCGCAACGAGTGCGTCACAGAAAGGTATTGCATCCCTGACTGAATATGTAATATCTTCCGTCTCATTGATGACATGGTTAAACCCAGAGCTCCAGACACCACACAACACACTAGAGGCAGAGGGCCAATCAGGTCCTGGTGGGAGGAGTGTAAGGTGTAGTGTGGGGGAGAAGTTAGAAACGTAGGAGAAGTGTTGGAGGAGAAGGAGAAGAAGCAGGGACCTGCACAGTGCCGTGCAGCCCTGAAACCAAACTTACCGGCTGAGCACCATTAAGCGGTGACCCAGACTGGAACACGGGCAGCTACCGAGCGGGTTAAAAGATACCCGTGCCCAACCCACCGGACACCGGGACCGAGGCGAACAGGTGTCCACCACTGTTCTGCAGACTCCGGAGTGAAGGAATCGCTTCTTAGGAGCACCTCACTGCAGCCGCAACCTAGCCGTCTTGCCAGCGAGATACCCACCATAGGGAAACAGGCCCCGCATAACCGGTTAGTACCCGGTAGGGAATCCTTCAGAAGTCTTCCCCGTACCTCGAACTGGCGCACCAAGGTGACACCGGCAACCAATATAGAAAGGTTAGACAAAGGAGGAACACCATGGAGCTCTGGACTAAGATCAGTCACCACTGAGACCACCCGGTCCGTTACCTAAAGACTGTATACCGTGTACCACACCAACCGTTACAGTAAAGACCTGTTACAGAGGAATCTGGTGTCCTTGCCTTTCTTCAAAACTGTTACCAACACTCAGCAACTATTGAGCTGCCGTATTCCATCGAGTGCAGCTCCTGGCCCCGGGGACTCCTGCTCATCCTGTGGGGAGCATACCATCTAGCTGCCGCACATCCCCCGGAGGCCCAAGCAGCGCCGGTGCATTCACCGGACTCCCACAGGTGGCGTCACGACAAACAAGAATCATCCCCATCCTTCAATCCCTTTTGATCTGACCACCGGGCCCCACAGCCTCAGGCGCGGAACAGTGACGAGGGAATCATCGCCTGAGACGTGAGCATCCGGTAACGGTGAGTCATAAGCCCTCTTCATCCGGCATAATAATGATACAAATTCTGAAGACATATTTATATACAACAGAACATAGGATAGTGCAGTAAATAACACCAGTGATGTGAAACTGAGTGGTCAGTGTTGGGGAAGAGCAGCTGGGGTGAGAGATAAGAAGCGTGATATTGTCCTTCGATTGGTGGTCTGGTCCTCCATTTGAAAATTCTTAGTTGATGTAAAAATCCATGCAACATATTCATTACTGCTCTGAATGTGTCAAAGGTTATCATCAGTTTGCATTCCCAGGCTCTTCTGTCTCCTTGGGATTTATAATAACCTATTTACATCAATTATAGAATCTTCAAATCCAGGATCAGACGACCAACAGCAAAAAACAGGGCAAGGATTAGGGATGCACCACACACTTTCCCAGAAACATTTGAGTATGCATATATGCATCTGCACTAATCTGATCCTCCCACTCCCGGATCCAAGACTACTCCCGAGGCTGCACCAATTCTCTGCAATGCTCTACCCCAAGAAATGAGGACTATCCACAACTTGAATGGCTTTAGACGCTCCATAAAAACACATCTTTTTAAGGTGGTCTATCATGCTCCCTAATAGAAGTCCTTTGTACTGTAGATAGCCCATTCACTATCTCTCTCGACATAACTGTTCTACAAACTGCACCAAACCTAAAAGATGTACACAGATTGTCTGATGAGCATTTGTGGAGCCCACTGGGACGGGGTTATCATGGCGATCCTTGGTCCGGACCGTGTCCCGAGCCCACAAGTAAAAGGGGATATTTACAGGGATTGTCGTAACGCCAACCACGGGTTGTGGTCAGTGAGGGGACCACCGCTGCTGCTGTTACCGCCAGGAGGATGGATGGATGAAGCTGCAGCTAGATGAATGAGCCTGCCGTGGGTCAGGGCTGCTCCTGACAGGGTGTAATGATGTAATAAGGTTCTGCATGCAGGGAATCACACATGGGAGACTGAAGTTCACCGGGTTTTACTAACAAGCTCTTTCTCGGTACAAACAGTTCACGGGACAGTTCTTTAACATGGGTAACTACAGTCATTTAACTATCTGCAGCCAGGTTTCCCTTCTGAGACCCTTCTCTTTCTCTGGTACCTTTCAGGCTCTTACTGTGCTTCCCTTCTCCGTGGGCTGTATGGGGGGGGCAACTCGGTCCCTTGTCTGGCTTCCCCCCGGTGTGTGTGGGTCCTATGTGCTGCTGATCCTCCAGCCCGTGTGTTAGGACCTGGAATCAGAGTCCCCCCGTCGGTGTGTCTGGGATCCGACATATAGCTGCAGTCCCCTCAGAGCCGACTCTCTGGTCCCAGCCTAGCCTTGGGTGTCCCTGTGTTGCGGGGGATCACCGGGCCCTTTCCTACCCGTGTGACTTCTGCACTAGGAAGGGATTCTCTTCACCGTCATTCTCTGGCACCGCCGCCGTGTTCCTCGGACCCAGCTGTACTGGTCCGGTCTTTCCCTACCTTTGGGCTGCAGGCTATGGAGCGGGCTTTCTCTCCAGGGAACTGTGTCTCACAGGATTCTGCACCTCCAGGGAGCCTCAAGCCTTCCGGGAAGTGTCCCTCTGTCTGCTCTTTTCTATTCGGCACCCACTGGCCTACTTGGTCTTTTCTGCTCAGCTTACTCCGGCCTACTGACTAACTCCTCCTAGTGTTCCCTTTTTATCCCAGTGCTGTTACCTTGACTATGTCTCACCCACTATGACTGGCCCTACCACCCCTTGCCCTCCTAGAGTCTCGGGCTCCGGGTCGGGTCTTGTGTCCGTGGGTGTGTTGTGAAGGTGGTTTGTGTGTAACCTGTCTCCACCTGCCTGGCTGCAGCTCCTACCTGTGGCCACCCTGGTCGCAGGGGCGCCACACATTCATGTAACCTTATTTCTATCCCCCATTTCCTCAAGATGCCTGGACCATCAGTGTAAAACTGTACTTTGTGTAACCCCCATCCCGTTGTAGATTGTAAGCTCTTTTGAACAGGGTCACCTTTATTTATTGCTTTATTTATTGTATTGAATATTTTACATTGATTCTATGCTTATTGTATTGTATCCAACTATTGTACTGTATTTTTTCTCTTCTGTAATTACTGTATTGTATTGTGTATTTTCTGTTTTCGAACCAACGTATTGTAAAGCACTGCGGAATATGTTGGCGCTATATAAATAAAGATTTATTATTAGATTATTATAAAGCTTAATTGTAACACATGTGATTTTAGGTTCTGTGGAGCTATTTAAGAAGGTTCGTGATTAGTTGTATCATGCCTATGACTAAGGACTACCGAAACGCGTAAGGCGGGGACCCTGCGTGGCCAACAAAGTTCAATGTTTTTAAAAATGGATCTGAAATAAAGATGTTTTGATTTTACGTAGGAAGTGAGCAGCCAGAATTTCTTTTTCATTTGGACTTCTATCGGTGGTTGCTTTAGTCCAGCAGCGAAAGGATCCTTGGAACAGATGGTGAGCAGGTTTCCCATTTCCCCTTCCCCAATTATTGATAAAGTTCATTAGAATCCCAAAATAAAATTGGTAGAGAAAGTGAAATAGCAAATAAAGAAGAATCATAAAGGAAAGTCTTCGAGTGTATAAGCTGAAACTGTAGACTCCAACCAATATTTCTGTAGACAAAGGTAGCTGTTTAGATACAGTAATGTCATCAATTCATCCTTCACTCCAGGGAAAGGTGAACACCATGAAGGTGAAAACATTTTTCCTGAACACAGGAATGGAGATAATAAAATGTAACACCTAAAAACGTCAATAAAAAATAGGACAAAGATAAAAACAAAAATAGTCCAGACGAAAGATTGATGTGAGATTGATGGTGGGGTTAAAAAGCTTCACAATCAACTACATCAGGTACCTCAGGCAGATTACCTGGAAAATGATTTTCTGGAAATAGTAAAGGACTTTGATAAATGGGAATATATCAGCCAAAGTAAATCTAAAAAATATAAATGTGAGGTAAATGATTGTGAAACAAATAAAATATTTAGGCCGGCTTCACACCACCGCCAGATCCGATCCGGGGCTGTCAGGGGTGAACTTGACAGCCCTGGACCAGATCTGGACACAGAACCGGAGGGCCAAATGTGCCCTCTGGTCCGGTGTGCAGCCGGATGCCTCAATTGCAGCCGCAGCTGCTGATAATTCAGGACAGCGGCTTGCAGGGAGCGAGCTGCGGCTCCTGAACTGTCATCAGGGGACAGCTCCGTGGTGCTGAAGTTCAGTGCCGAGCGGCGCTGAGCTTCAGCACCTGGCGACCGGCTCCCGGATGCGGCTCCGGTGCGATCCGGCACCATAGACCCCCATGTTAGGGGACGCTGGATCACACCGGACCGGGAGGATCAGCTTTTTTCCCCCCGACATAAAAATGCTGCATGCAGCACTTTTGTGTTCTAGAGAAAAATCTGAATCCTCCCGGATTCTCCCGGACAGATGGAAGCCAGATTGCAGAGAGCTGCCATCCGGCTCCATCCGGCCCCATAGCATACTATGGGGCCGAAATCCTGTCCGGGGCTGTCAGGTTCACCCCTGACAGCCCCGGATCGGATTTCACCATGGTGTGAAGCCGGCCTTAGATGGCAACAGGCAAAAAAGCTATATCTAAGCAAGGGAACAACAGGAAAACATCAGAGGGCTCTAATTTCTCTCACTCTGATAATAATCCCTCATCCAATGTAATGGATGAAGATAATAACATCTCTTCTTTCCTTAAATAACAAGCAGAAAACGAGAGAGAAAATACCCAGATATTTTCTCCCAAACCAGGGGGAAAAGAAAGGAGGAGATCAAATCAAGGTACTGAATCTATCTACTCCTTACCTTCCTTTCCCTTTTCCTCCTTCTTCCCCCATCACTAATATTTTCAACTCTTTTACACTAGCAATTCACTATATCTCCATATCTCACCCACTTTTACAATTATACATCACTTTTTACATTTTTTCATTCATTCCAGATTTTTTTACGTTCACCTACACATGTCTTTCTTTCATACTTAAGTTTACATAGTTGTTCACCTTAAGTTATATGTACTCTGTGTAAACCACATTTTAATTTACCATAATAGTTATTTAGCCCTTCTTATGCCCATTCACATATTTTCCCATCTAGTCTATATCCTTACTCTTCACCTGTTCCTTCTCATTGGTACATTTACCACCTAGTGTGTCCTTATATTTTAATTTGATCACCACTTCATATTGCCTCCTGCTGATGGTTGTGCGCATGTGCTGCTGGCAAAGCACATTTTATTCTGAGGTGATTGACCAGCCTTTCAATGTGCCTTCTTATCAATCATGTGGCTGGCAATTAATGCCACAGCACCCATTGTTGGACATGCAATATATTAAGGTGGCTGTCCCCCTCCCTTACAAGCCCCTGGAGGAAGCAAACACGGTGTTAGGCTAGGGCTACACTTGGGATCCTGCATCTGCTAACTGGATCCGTTACAGGATCCAGTTTTGTTCCTTGTCCATTTTGAGGCATTTGTAGCCCTAGCATTAACGCATGCATTATGTATGTACCATGCGTTAACGCATGCGTTTCCCGTAGACCCCAATGTTAAAAAACGCATGCGTTTTTGAAAATGCACCAAAAAACGTTGCAGACCCTATTGAAAACAGATTTCTCAAAAATGCAATGCGTTAATTGGATTGCACTTTTGCACACTTTTGCAATGCATTTTTTTGGATTGGGGTCTATGGATGCATTAATGGATGTGTTTTTACACATTTCTACATGTCAAAAACGGATCCAGTTAGCGGATTGCAATCACAAGTGTGGCCCTGGCCTTAGGCACACGGAGTTCTGGGAGAGGAGACCTGGACCCACTGGACCACCAAAGTGGAGGCTGACCCATAGGTAGGAACAAGCTGGAGATGTCGGTAGAGTAAGAGCAAAGTCTTTAATGAGAAAACCTGCCAATACAGTCCGGGCGGTGCACATGACTGGGTACAGTCAATGAGAAGTAGGCATGAAGCTCAGAGCAGCGAGGCTACTGAGAGATAGTCCAGGAGTCAAGATGCTGGGTCTGGAGAAGCGGCACCCTGGCCAATGGAATAGGCACAGTAGACATAGTTAACCTTGAGACTGGCAAGTGCTGGTATAGTGAATTTCGATTCAATGTGGCAGGTGTACAGCAGGTAGGACAGGTAGCGTACAGGCGAGTTGCTCCTGAGGCAATAAGTATAGGTAAACAGGTATATGTTGCTCAGGAACCTCCCTAATGGGACAGGTGCCTTAAACAGAAGTAGTCACTCAGTGAAATGCTGAGAGGTGATTAGAGGTGAAATTAAAGAGGACCTGTCACCCTGCTGATGCTTGGCAAACTGAATGCAGCATGTCTGCTGCATTCAGGGAAGGGGTCCCCCATGTCTCTAGCCTCCCTGTAAGCTTTAAAAAAAGACTTTAGAAACCTTGCAGTTAAGAGGTCGCCTGGGTGGGATCTTATTAAGAGGTCTTCCCTGCTGGCACAGCCCTCCCTGCCATCTCCTTGTGTGTTCCACCCCCTCTATGTGTCTGCTGCTGCCTCCTGTTCTTCTGGGTCTGCCCTCCTCTTCTGCTCCTGATGTCACACAGAGCAGGAGCAGAAGAGGAGTGCAGATGCAGGAGAAGAGGAGGCGGCGGCAGACACATAGAGGGGGCAGAACACACAAGGAGATGGCAGGAGGGGCTATGCCACCAGCCAAGACCTCTTAATAAGATCCCACCCAGGCAACCTCTTAACTGTAAGGATTCTAAAGTCTTTTTTAAAGCTTACATAGGGCTAGAGACATGGGGGACCCCTTCCCTGAATGTAATAGACATGCTGACTTCAGTGCTTCATTCAGTTTGCCAAGCACCAGGAGGGTGACAGGTCCTCTTTAAGAACAGGTGTACTGACCCTTTAAGAAGAGTAAATTGGTGGAGCGCGTGACCTAAGCATTCTCCTGGAGGCTCTGCAGGAAGGACGCAGACCTCGGGAGGAGAAGGAGGAGGACGGAGTGCTGTGATGTGGCGCTGGGTAAGTAACCTAAGAGTGACTATAAGCAGACCGAGTAGGACCACGTGATGGACACAGATCTCCCTGCCTAGTGGAGACCGGTGCAACGGTGTCCTTGGGGCAGACAGAGAGCAAGAGATGTATGATGGGCACCAACCTAGGGATGGTTGGTCCCACAGAATGGGTATGACAGTTCCCCACCCCCTACCCCTATTCATTCTCCTCCCAATTAGAAACTTCTCCAGAAGATGAGTTGCATTAATATTATCCTCAGGTTCCCATGTTCTTTCTTCAAGACCAACACCTTTCAAGTCCAGCAGGAAAAGAGTTTCCTTACTTCTCTTTTTCATGGCCAAGATGTCCTTTACTTCATAGACATCGTCAGAGGTGACAGGAGGAGAAGTAAGAAACATAGGATCACCTGCTTTAGGAGGGAAACATGTAAGGAATTGTGAATGTGCATAGATTGTTGCAGTTAAAGACTGTAAGACACCTCATTTATCCTCCAAAGGACCTTGAAGGGACCAATGTAGCGAGGATTCAGTTTGAAGAAAGGCACTTTGAAGTGAACATACTTAGAGGAGAATCACACCTTGTCACCAGGGCGAAAGAATGGAGAATCCAGATGTCCCTTATCCGCATGCTTCTTTATCCTACTAGCCACTCGGTTCAGGGAAATCTCCGTCTCGGCCCATATTCGTGAGACGTCTCTGGCAAGAGAATCAGTTGTTGAGTTGTCAGAAGGAAGAGCAACTGGAGTAGGGACTCCAGGGTATTGTCCGTACACGATGAAGAAAGGAGACTTAATAGAGGACTCACTGACGTGGGTATTGTAAGAAAAATCAGCCTGTCCTTATACTGTTATTTTTACAGTATATGTATCTTTTAAACTTATTATAGTCTGTCCTAATTGCCTAGGTTAAATTTATGATTGTTTAGGTCTGCTAAATGTTACACATTACATCATATACCAACATGGCCTTTTTTCAAAAGATGCTACAGTAAAGTTTTTTAGTTCACTCCTTGTGTGTGGGACTGTTTCTGCACAGGTGTTGTGATACTGCCCTACAGACCTACAGATACAGGCGAACAAGCCGCAGGTCTCTGGCCTGACGGTCCTAGGTATGGAAGTGCAAGACACTACACATACTCGTGTAGAACAGGGCTGGCCAAGTGCAGTCCTTGAGGGCCGCAAAGAGTGCATGATTTCAGGATTTACTTAGCTTTGCGCAAGGTTCTTGAATCATCACCTCTGCATGTGATGAAATTAGCACCTGTGCAATGCTAAGGAAATCCTGAAATCATGCACTGTTTGCGGTCCTTGAGGACTGCACTTGGCCAGCCCTGTTCTACAGGAGTGTGTGTAGAACACTCTACTATTACGGACACTAGGCTGGATCACCGGAAAGTTTGTACTTTCTTCTTTGCTTTATGAATGCGTTAAGCTCCCACCTTTTCCCTATGATTGTTCTGAATCTGGAGATTAATTAATCTGGAAGAACCATCTAATGGTGAGATGGCTTTCCATTTTTCTTATGTATCTATTGTGAGGTAGCGACCCGGGGAACTCGCTTAGCACTGAATTAACACCCACACGTGGTTAAAATGTAACAAATGACCACCCGTTTATTTGGTAACATCCATACGTCATAAATCGGGTAGAACATAAACATTTCATATAAGCACTCTTGGTTTAAATATCACACCAGCAGGGGAATGAATACATATTACATTTACATGACATAAACTTCATCTTATTCATAGTCACCGTACATGTTATATACATTATACATGTTACACTTTAGACATCAATATTCAACGGAACCTCAAGGCGTCACCCACCGACCCTTGCAGACCTCAGCCTGGTTCTAATGACGGCTACTACCGTCTAGCACCTGACAGGGATCTTCCCCCATCCTGCTGTAGGGATCCTCAACCTACTCCTAGGGAGTCTCAACCCACACTGCATCATACACATCATACATGGCACTTTTACATAAGCCATCACATCCATCACACATGGCACTTTTACATAAGCCATCACGTAGTCAACGGGACCATCTCACGACTAGAACAGTCAGTCCCAAAGTCGGCTACACTTATGACCGCCTGGCCCTTCAGCCATCCTCGGTCCTTATCACACATACGACCGCCTGGCCCTTGAGCCGTACTCGGTCTGGACACTTGCTGGCATGCATGCCTCACGTGCTACCGGCATGGAGCTGGCAGGCTCCCTTCACTTCCCCCACCGGGGACGGATCACTTCAAGCACATCCTCACATGGCAGTGGTCTTGACTGCTCTGATTCCCATCATCCTCCCCTCACTCAGACACCTGGCAGGTTCTTATCCAGGCTGCATCACCCACAGCTGCAACACAGTGAGCCAATCAGCACATCTTACTCACACACAGACCTGAGATGTGATTAACCCCCAGTGCACCATTTAGGTTTAGCCCAGCAAATCACTCATCCCCACAGGTTCAGCCGCACATTAGGCTCATGAATGTATCGGATCTTCAGCACTCACACTCAGCTGTTTTACTCAGCTCATGAAAACCCTTCAGCTGTTAACCCACTGTACACCGGACAGGTTTCACACAGCACACACACACAGGAAAACCGGCCCATGTGAACAGAGACCTGCACCGAAAACCCGTGTGATGCCCTCGGCCAGGGGCCACATCACCACACTATGTAAAATGTTGTATTTTGTTTTATTTTTCTATAATGTATAATGTAAATTCTGATTACTAGACATTAGAAGCAATCAATCATTATTTTAATTGACCACCTGGGAAGGAAACAGACACAAAAAGCCCACATCACTCCATGTAAACTTAGACCAAACAAGATAAGAACGGGAGAAAAAACAAAACCCATAATTAGTAAAACCCATCCCCACAAAAATGTACCCCCATACAATAATGGAAAATCAGAATACAATAAGACTAGGAAATTAAAATAAGGAGGATTGGTAATTCGAAATGAGCGAACCTTTTGAACCTTGATTCAGTTTGATTATCCAAACTTAGAGAAGTTTGCTGAATAGTTTGGGGAACAAGTGGTGAATTTCTTAACGCCAAAAGATTCAATGGGAGACAAAACCAAAGGCATAGAACAAACCATAACGCAGGTGTCCTAAGGCGAGCTCAGGGAGGCCAGAAACCACCTGTGAAGCAAAAGGGCTAGAATGCCCAAAAGCTGCCAAAACAGCTCAAATTAGTGTCTGACTAGATGACTGAACAGAGGCAGCGGCGGGTAAGTGGTGACATCATCGCTGACACCGTTGCCTTGGTAACCTAATAAGCGGTTACTATAACAATGATGCCCGCGGCGAGAAACCAGCAGCTCCTGAATGAGCGGCTCATACAGAAGCCGCAGTATTTAAGGCCCTGATTACCGGCGCTGCTTACTGATAACAGTAGCGCCGGCAAGCAGGGAGTTAACTCTGCCATCACTGCTGCTCCTCTATGCACCACTCATACAGGAGCAGCGGTAACAGCAGAGTTAACTCCCTGCTTGTAAGACAAAGCTGGTATTAACCCCTTTATTACCCAGCGTGCCATTGCCACCAGGGCCGCTGGAAGAGAAGGTAAGGCGCCTGGATAATAACACCAGTTTTTTTTTTAAACTGCACCAAAATCGGATCAGTCCCTGCATTTGCCAGTAAAGTCAACGGGATTTTCAATTTGCCGTGCAGACGTCAGCATTTTTGACTGTTATGTTAGTGGTGCAGAAAGCACAACCAAAAAATAATAAGCGTCAGTTTATCCACTACGCTTTTCACATCACCAATACTCCATTACTTACCCTCCCCACGATCTCACGGTGAGCTCCAGTGATGTCTTCTTTCCAGGCATCAGCAGGACCTGTGGGTACGGTACTGACAGGACCTGCCCATGGGTTAATGTGCCACAGTAACATCACACGGGTTCCCTCCCCACAACATACTGACTTACACTAGCACCTCTGGGCCAGGAGGGGGAGCACAACCTGCTCTCATACATACTCCAGGTCCACAGGAAGTAGTTAGTCCAGTTCCTGGGACAACTGAGGGAGAGACTGTTGTGTCAAGGAGCTGAAAGAAGCTTCTCTACAGTCTGCTCACGATTCCAGGCCTAGCTAGGGTCTGAGGGAAGGAGAACTAAGTGCAGAGGAACGCATCTGGGAGCTTGAGTGCCATCACCACTCGCCCCAGAAGAGTGCACAGAACGGACACCGGATCCGACACTGTGTCTGACTCCCTCAGCACAGTGAATCCAGGAGTAGTGGAGTCTCTAGACACCCAGAGTACCAGAGCAAAGCAACACGGCGGGGTCAGCACAGCACAGAGGACTCAAGTTGCCTAGCCAAGTGTTACCAGCAGAACAGAGAGAGAGTGAGACAGTCCCAGCAGCTAAGCTAGACACAGCAGCCAGGACACACACACAGCGCAGCACGAGGAAGCTGATGACCCGGACAGGGTGGGAGGAAAACCGGGCCCCGTACAGACTCCGTGGACGATCTGCAACAACATCACAGTAAAGCTTTGGAAACTACAAAACGTGAGTGTGTGTTCCTTAACCCGTCTCCACTATTCACATCCATCATAGACTTTACCAACACTGCCCCGGGGAACTCAGTTCTGCCCACGGAGAACTATCCCATCTTAGCTGCCATCACATCATCACCGGAGGTTCTGCGGCAGCGGTGGCCCCACTACTGGCCACACACTGTGGGTGGCGTTACGATAAACTATTCTCCCCTGTACATACACCCTTATTATTGCCAGGGCCCGGGACACGGTCCGGACTAGGACCCTGTGACATTCCCCAGAAGCAGACACGGTCCGGTACCGAGTACCCTCGTCCCAGTGGGCTCGACATTTACATACCCTGCGTGGTGATGTGGCCCATGTCCGGGTGCATCACACGGGTTAACAGCATAGGATCCTATTCAGATCAGCCTATGTTATTGTGTGTGTGTGTGTGTGTGTGTGGTGTTAAACATGGGATCCGGTATACAATGGGTTGATTTATGAGCCTAATGAGCAGCTGTGTCTGAACCTGTGTATGAGTGCTTTGCTGGGCTAAATCTGAATGGTGCACAGGGGGTTAATCACATCTCAGGTCTGTGTGTGAGTAAGATGTGCTGATTGACTCACTGTGTTGCAGCTGTGGGAGAGGCAGCCTGGATAAGAACCTGCCAGGTGTCTGAGTGAGGAGAGGACGATGGGAGTCAGAGCAGTCCAGACCACTGCCATGTGAGGACGTGCTGGAAGTGATCCGTCCCCGGTGGGGGAAGTAAAGGGAGCCTGCCAGCTCTATGCCGGTGCACCTGGTGTGTGCATGCCAGCCAGTGATGAGGACCGAAGACGGCTCAAGGGCCAGACTTGTCATATGTGTGATATGAGGACCGAAGATGGCTCAAGGGCCAGGCGGTCATATGGACGTCGAGAGAGACCGAGGACGGCTCAAGGGCCAGGTGGTCATAGGTATAGCCCACTTTGGGACTGACTGTGCTAGTCGTGATATGGTCCCCTTGACTATGTATGATGTGTATGATGCAGTGTGGGTTGAGACTCCCTAGGGGTAGGGTGAGGATCCCTACAGCAGGATGGGGAAAGATCCCTGTCAGGGTGTTAGGTGGAGGCAACCACCATTGGACCGACAATAGGTCATGACATGGTCCCGTTGATTCTCATGTGAATGTAATGTAATGTCATGTGATGTACTAATGTGTACGTTATGTCATATGAAAATGTAAATACAGTGTTATGTTTTATGTGATGAAAGCGGTTTATGACAGAAAAACAATAAATCTGCTGGTTATGTTCCCTTACAATGTGGTCGCTGATGTCATTTTCCCCATGCCAAGCGGGTTCCCCTGGGGCGCTCCCTCACACCTGGCAGATTTTTTACTTTCTTGGCCTTTTTTCTGAGAATATGAATGATAACACAAAAACATGTTTCCACTCATGATTAGTGGTTGGGTGAAGTAATTTATTGTCAAACTACTGATGAGTTTTCTCTTTTTAAATCATAATGACAACTAAAAACATCCAAATGACCCTGATCAACAGTTCACATACCCTGGTGATTTTGGCCTGGTAACATGCACAGAAGTTGCACAGAAGGTACACAAATGGGTTTGAATGGCTGATAAAGATAACATCCTCACCTGAAACCTGTTTGCTTGTAATCTGTGTGTGCATAAAATCTGAGTGAGTTTCTCGGATCCAGACAGACTTTTTCATCCAGCCACTGACATTTCTGGATTGTGAGTCATGGGGAAAGCAAAACAATTGTCAATGGATCTATGGGAAAAGATAGTTGAACTGTATAAAACAGGAAAGGGATACAGTGAACAAGGGCCGTGGAGACCTGAAACGTGTTGCCTGATGCGTGATATTTCTATTCTCTGGTGATGGACTTGAAACCTTGAAATTGTTGATATTTTTCAGCAATGTTGGTTCTCCTCTTTCTGTTCTCCATAATTAGAGTGGCACATAGAGACACACAATGCAAAGCTTGACTCAACTTCTCCCCTTTTAATCTGGTTTCAGTTATGATTTTCATATTGCCCACACCTATTACTTTCCACAGGTGAGTTTGATTGTGCATCACATGCTTGAAACTAACTTGATTTCCCACAATTTTTTAAAGATGCCAACTATTCGCCCATTTTTGAAGTGTTATTTGAAATTTTACTCAATGTGCCTTTTTTCTCTTCTTTTGTGTGTTAGTCTAATACACACAAAGAATTTCTGGAAGAAATATTTCATTTTCTGGAACAATTTCAAGGGTGTCAACATTTTTGGCCATAACTGTATCTATATATCACCTTGTTGTAGACTGCCCCCAGGAAAACACACCCTAATTAATTGCATGGGAAAAGTCAAATGACTAAAGTGTGTGCATGGGGGAGTATTAGTCAAAGTCATATACTGCATATGTAATTAATCATGTGTCTTCAATATTAATATTTTTAAATTATTTCTAACAGCCATTTCCTCTCTATTGCTTTTATCGTCACTTACTGAACTCGCTAAATAGGAGCGAGGTGTGGATTACAATTATAATACTTTCTAGGAACATTTAATTAAAATAAAATAATGAAATAGTTTTAATAGTCAAAATATTCTATTTCAGGAAATAAAGTAGTCTGTATGCCTTCCACTTGCCAAGCATTCAAGTCCTGATTTATTAATGGCATATCGTACTCCAGTGACAGTCTTAATGCAGGTTGTGTAGGAGTAAAATGCACCAAATTCATTATTAAAAGCAAGGTAATTACCAGTGCCATGCAACTTTCCCCTCCTTGCCAGAAACATTACTCCACTCATAAACAGGAGTAACATTTCTGAAGTAATGGGTGTCACCACTTTTGATGAATTTGTTAAGTGGACATTGTCATTCCACTTACTGCCCAGACTCTCATCCCCCCGGCTCTGCCCACTATGGTGGAGCTGGCTGAAAATCCTGTAAAACTATCAAAAGTCACAGTTGTTTTTTGTTCAATTTTAGTCCAGTTTTGTGAGACACCTTTACTAACTGCTCCGTCTTTATGACTTTTGGGTTATAATGCTAAATTGAAAAGGCTTTAGCTATTTTTTTTTATGAGGATGTTGTTAGGAAATGTGGAGCTATACATCCTTGCTCTCTGGCAGAATAATATTTGCCTAATGGGTAAGGTTAGTTTGCCAATATATAATTGTTATATCCCAGTGGCTTGTAAGCATGGGTATACAAATTCACATCTGTAAATAATTTAAAGTGTAAATTTAATTTCATTGAAATAAAAAAAACTATACTGCACTGGTTGTTAATGATGGGTCAGATAACACCTAAGGCCCCTTTCACATCAGTGGTTTTCGCTGATCGCGGCAGTTGCGGTGAAAAAAACGCAACTGCCGCGATTACCGCATAACGGCTGCACTTGCGGCAAGCCCCATACAATGTCTATGGGGCTTGCGGTAAGTGTGCGGCAGGTGCGGCAAGTGCGGTTTCGGCACTTGCGGCAGGTGCGGCCGTGAAAAAACGGCATAGACATTGCATGGGGCTTGCCGCAACTGAACCGCAAGTGCTGCCGTTATGCGGTAATCACGGCAGTTGCAGTTTTTTCACCGCAACTGCCGCGATCAGCGAAAACCTCTGATGTGAAAGCAGCCTTAGATAATGCTTTTTTGTGCTATATGACTTATTTTCTCACATTTTTCTGTGCTCTTTTCAAAACTGCATTTTATGTTTGTGTGGGCATGGCCAGTGTCTGCCAGCACTGTGTGTGTATTTCCACAGCTTCTGAGAGCACGCTAATAGGGAGTAGTGTGGTCACATAACAGCTAAGATAATGCTTTTTTGTGACATATGACCTATTTTCTCACATTTTTCTGTGCTCTTTTTAAAACTGCATTTTATGGTTGTGTGGCCATGTGTCTGCCAGCACTGTGAGTATATTTCTACAACTTCTGAGAGCAGGCTGATAGGGAGCATTGTGATGTGCTAGCAAAGAAGGGTTTAACAGAGATCGTGATTGAGCTGTGTGAACAGAGAAGCTTGTGCCAAGGAAAGGGGCATTTGCACTGATCCTGACCTTCTGACATTGCTTAGCACTGTTCTGTAGCATGATGTAATCTGAAACATTGTCACCTCATCAGCTGCAGTCAGCAGTGTGGACGCTGTGTAGTGTGAGAAGCTTGAAGATTGATGTGACTGAGAATGAACATATGTCTGCTTCACACTCAGTCTAGTGGGGACACTTTGTGTGAGGTTTATGAATGGTTTTCCACCAGATTTAATTTATAAAGTATATTTGGAAGTTTATAAAAATCACTTGCTCTACATCATTATTAAATAAAAATTTAAACGGCAGTTACGCTTTAAGTAGATTTCCTAATGGCAAGGTTTGTCTCAAAGTTTAAAGGGATTGTCCCCTCTAAGGCATGTATAACTTATCGATACCCTTTGGGAACAAGATTACCGTGTTAACTTTCATATAGTTTAAGAGTCCCTGTGGTCTAGAAAGAACTACAGGGTATACCAAAATGACAGCGGACTGTCAAAAAGAGTTATAGTAGAGTGAATTTCTATAAATATACAAAGGATGATTGGTGATAAAATAAGGGTAAAAGAGTGGTTAGGAGAGTTAGAAAAAGTAAGGCTCCATTAAGAGTTGGGTTATCCGACCTGTTACTTGCATGTGTTTCCAGAACTGGTCTAATCACCATTGTTTCCACCTGGTCAGCGGGGAGGGGGTGCAGATAGATCTTGCAGGAATTTGACCCTGTGGTGTGCTGCTGGGTTTAGCTTCCCTGACCAATCTCCTGCTAACAAGGGATACATTAAGAAGTCTTTCCCTTCCTATGGTGCCTGAACTTTGTTCCTTGTACTTCCGGTGTTAAGTGTTCTGACTAAATATGTAGAGAAATGAAAGCTGACAATGCTGTATACAATATATCCACCATTCACTTACATCCACATGGGTGCTCTTGATACCAGTATAACATGGTTATAATAGAAAAACAGAAAATAAAAATCTCGGCATAACCACTTCAAAATCCATGGAACAAAATATGCTTAATTTATGTTAAGCAGAGCTCATGGGCTACCTTACTCATTTCTGCAATAAAAATATGCCCTTTGTCAAAACCCATGAAGTGTTCTGAATTGCCTCTCCCGTCTTTTATCCAGCTTGTTTCCTCGTTTTTGTTTGACCTCTCTGCGCCTGACCTCAGCTGTTTATTCCGACCCTGTTCTGCCTTCCCCAACCACGGATTGTTTGACTATGTTTTGACTATGTCTCAGCCTGTTCCTTCTGTACCTTTTACCCTGTCTTTATCCATAAGCCCGCTGCAAGTCTGGGAACTGTCCTGCGAGTGGTACCTGGCAACTACCTGCAACGCAGCCTATCTTCACCATCTGAGGCTCTAGTGAATATCAGGTAGTCGTTTAGTCATGCCCCTCCAAGGTGAGTCCAGCCAGTGAATTAGTGGATCCACACATACCAGCCATCATAGAGGTATTAGCTTATGTCCACTGGAATAAATATACCCTACCTCCATACTCATTTTTAACTCATCCTTCAAATTTTGGTTTATGGTTTCCTGGAACTGCATTGACTTTACATGCCCTGATGGGACATGCAGTTTTACTTTCCAAGATGTGAAAAGTCATCCTATTTCTCCAATCAAGATTTGGATCCTATGCTTCCTCTCTCTTACTCATCTCTGTCACATGTAGACTGCTCTGCAGTCTTTGTGAATTGCTCTGCTCTGCAGTCTCTGTGAATTGCTCTGCAGGGGTTAAATGGAGTTAATTTCCTTCAGTCTATTAAGGGTTAACTTCTGTGACTCTGCAGTATTAGTTGTTGCTGAGTAATGCAGGCGAAGTAGTCGTTCACTCCCCCAGCCTTTAAGTAGTCCCATGACCCATCACCTGTTGTCACTGATAGAGTTCATTCTCTCCAAAGACTGTGTGCTGTGTAGACACCGTGTACTGGTCTGCTTAAGCCTTGCTTGCAGCTTCGTAGAGATTGCGATTTGTCTGCAGCTGTTGTACTTATCCCGTTTCCTGGGTGCAGGTAAGGAGGTTATAGCCTAGGACTGGTCAAGAGCAGGGCAAGGGTGGTGACCTAAACATCCTCACCTTTAGAAGTACTTCTGGGAACAGGATCAGCTAAGGACCCCCAGTCTAAGGATAAAACTAGTTCCCCTGATCGCCTTTTGCCCATCATTGTCATCCTGGTACCTAACAAACACCTTTGTCCATTATTATCACACGTGAAAATCACACTCCTGATTGCAAGTCAAAATAGCAGCAGGACTGAGCGCTGTAAGCAGCCAGCAACTGTTCCTTTGACAGTTTACATTTAATGGTTGATACCAAGTTTCTCATACAAGGAGTTTTCAATGAGAGGCACTCCCTCTAGCATCTCATCAGTTCCCCCATCGTGGAATGCTGATGCTTTGCTATGACAAAGTGAATGACTGCATGTCTCTATAACACTGACAGGCTGAGATCATGCACTGCACTAAATAAGTACTGTACTGTATTATTGATGTAATTAAAGAATAGCTGTTCAAGTTCCCTTGTAGGCCTAAAAATGTTATGTGAAAAGGACTTAAAAAAGAAAAACATCCCAGCCTTCACAATACAAAAAACTAAAAATAATAAAACAAAAATATCATGTATGGTAAAAATAACAACACATAAAACATTGAGGGGCATCATGATGTGTGTGGGGGTGCTATAGAAGTATAATAATGTGTATAGGGGGACTGTGGTGGCATCATACTCTCTAGATTATAATGAGGGCCATTATATTGTGCCAGGAGGCTTTGGGAGTTATCTTTGTGGTGAATATTAGGGTATAATACTGTTTAGGGTGTTATGGTAGGTATCACATTGTTTGTGTGGAGTAGGACTGTGGGGGAATCTACATATATAATCACGAAATCCCATCTGTCATCCACTTACACCCAGTTGTACTCATATAACGTGTAGTGGCAGCCATATTTGCACACCCAAATGATGGGCATGAAAATATGGCACATGCTGGAGATACTGGCACCTCCCACAATACCGTCAGTAGTGCCGCCAACAAGCAGATCCAACACCACCCAAAACTTATGCCAGTATCTTGCCACTGCACAACCCAAAGCTCATGCTTCTCGCACCCACCAACAAACATCACTTCTGCACACCACCGAATGCCTACCCGGTGTGCGCAGGCGCAGTTAGACCAATGCTAACTTTTGACACTAACTGGCCATGCATGCGCCGGGTATGTGCAGACCCAGTTAGAGAGTCCACAGGGGGCAGAGAGCGAGCACGAGGAGGCAGAAAGTGATGGGCGTACAAATATGGTGCCCACTGATGGTGCTGCCATATTGTACAGTACCAACAGCATTGCTGCAACTGCTGCCACCCGAAAGCGGTGCAACTCAAAAGCACTGCCCACAGCAACCACCGTTGACACATCACCACCAGAGAAAATGTGCATGACTATACCCAGCATGCATGCACACTTACTTAGGTGGCCATCATCTTTTGGACACCTGGGTACACAAAGATGGTGGGGCATGACCCAATGCGCACTCACTCAAGCTGTTGCTACTTTTGGACACTACAGGAAGGAAAGAGCACAACGGGGGAGAAAAAGCATGGAGGTGAGCACACAGGGGGCAAACAGAGCACACAGGGGGCAAAGAGAGCACACAGGGGCAGAGAGAGAGCACAGAGGGATGGGCGAGCACAGAGGGTGGAGAGAAAGCGCACAGGGAGGAGACAGCTCAAAGGAGAGAGCAAGAAGGGGAGAAGACATCACAGGGGGAGAGAGACCACATACAGGGGAGAGAGTACAGAGGGGAAAAGACTGCACAGGGAGAGAGAGACCATATACAGGGGAGAAAGCACACAGGGGGAGACAGCTCAAAGGCGAGAGCAAAGGGGGGAGAGTATGGTGCCCCTGCGGACCGGTCACCACTAGATGGCGCAGTAGCTGGCATTGGTAAGTCGGTCTCCCCACACAAACATGCAACACACTCCCGATCCCAAATCTAGGTACTCTATGTCCAGCAACGGGATAGTGGGAGGAACTAGGTGGTGGGTGGAAAGTTAGAGAAGAACCTGGGTAGGGGAGGTTATAAAAGGACACAACACTAAGTGCAGAGTTAGTTGGGAGAGGAGAGAGTAGGAGTCAGTAGTAGGAAGAGGAGAAGCTGAGACCAAGACCAGATCAACCCAGACAAAGCCAGACCAGTCGAAAGGAGATGCGTGACCATCAGACAGGACTGAGAGAACATGGACCTGGCTGCCTGTGCCACTATGGGCTTGCCCGGGTCCAAGGCTGTGAACCGTGGTGAAGGCAGAAGGAGTTCAGGTGTGCCCGAGTTAGCGGGGACACTGGTGGACTGGGCCAGAACCAGAGTGCTGGCTCTGTTGAAGTGGCAGGGAAGCTTTATGTCCCAACCACGAACTCAAGTGGGGTGTGGGGTCTTTATGTCCTGAGACCCAACCTCCAATGCAGTGAAAGGAAGGTCATTGTATTAGGGCTAGGGGACCCAGAAAGTCACCCCATGAAAGCCCGTGACCGCTGGACTGTAGCTAGCATTCGGAACAGAGTAAAAAGGTCTGAAGGAGACATGAAAGGACCCAGATCACGACTGCGTGACATCCCGCAGCCCCAGATGACGACAAGAGGTGCTGGTTCCGAGAACCCCACAGCCCCAGTAGACGGATCAAGAGCACATGGGGGAGAGCGCATGGTAGAGAGACAGAGAGCACAGGGGATAGACAGGTCAAAGAAGAGAGCACAAAGGGGAGATTACAGCAAATGTGGAGAGAGAGAGTGGACAGGGGGAGAGACAGCTGCCGTGCCCAGCGCCACATCGTGACATCACCATACTCCAGATGTGATAGCATGGGGCCCACATCTAGTAATACATGTGTGGAGGAGGGGGCTGTGTTAGCATCATACTGTATTAAGAGGCAGTCAGGGAATCATTCATTCTGTGAGGGATTATGGGGACCTTCATACTGTGTATGGTGAAGGCTTTGAGGGCATCATTAAGCTTTGTGGAATTAATAGTGCAATTTAAGTTGATAAATACTGTGTAAGTGAATAAATATTATACCAAAAAATGTAATTGCACTTTGTGGTGGTAGATTTCAATAGAACACTGGACCGTAGCTACCTAGTTAAACAGTGATACTACGCTAAATAGGTTTTGGTAAGTGGGTTTGGCCAGATACAATACAAAAGTGTTTTCTGCCCTGTGTGGCGGTAGATTTCAACAGAACACAGGACCACATCTACCTATCCAAACACTGCTACTAGCCAAAAAGGGTTTGCTTGGCTAGATACAGTAAAGAAAGACTAGTAAACACAGGAGTTGTAGCTTTCTTCACAACAGTGCTACACCAGTGCCTGGCACACACTGCTACTAGCCAAAAAGGATTTGCTTGGCTAGATGCAGTAAAAAAGGCTAGTAAACACAGGAGGTGTAGCTTTCTTCACAACAGTGCTACACCAGTGCCTGGCACACACTGCTACTAGCCAAAAAGGATTTGCTTGGCTAGATACAGTAAAGAAAGACTAGTAAACACAGGAGTTGTAGCTTTCTTCACAACAGTGCTACACCAGTGCCTGGCACACACTGCTACTAACCAAAAAGGATTTTCTTAGCTAGATGTGGCCAGATGCTGTAAAAAATGCTTGCACAGCACTGGAACAGACCTGCCTGGCACACAGTGCTTATAAGCCCTAAAAAAGGCTGTTATTGGAAGTAGTCCCTAAACCTACTATCTCTCTATCTAACTTGGAATGGAATCACTATCTATCTTTGTAGCGCACACAGCAGCAGAAGCGGAGTCTGACACTGAGCTCCAACAATGATAAAATGGTGAGGAGGGAAAATGGCTGGTTCTTATATGGCAAGGACATGTGACATACCCAGCCAATGACACGTCATTGTGTGCAAAAAGTGCACTTTGCTCTATGCGTGCTGATAGGCTGACAGATCGGACCACCCACAGTAAGTGCGGGAAGGAAAAACAAAAATGGAGGTCTGCATTATTTGACCACAGACCTCTCCCCAGCCCCCCCTCCCGCACACTATTCCTTGACTCTGAAACTCATAATAACATTGAACAAAAGCACTACTGTGAAAAGTCAGTAACGCTTTTGGTCAACGAAGCGCTATCGAACATAACCTCGAATTTGCATTTTTAGCAAATTGTTTGCATTTTTCAAATGACTCGAACATAACCCAAAACAGGTCGAATTTGAGATTGGCGAACATGTCCGATCGATCATCGCTCATCTCTACTTATAAGGTCTTGATCTGTCCTGTTATATAAATTGTTGTTAATATTCTGTCACCAGTAGCGCTATAAATCTATTATTTACCGTAGATGATGGACACTTCTTGCTTTTTGTTTTGCCGTTTGTAGCTTTGTGAATTGTCATGTGGATTTTATATAATATTGTGGCTATGAAAACGAACCCAATCTGAAAATAAATTAAAGTATATTTTTTCTGCCAAGAGCTTAGAGGCAGCTGGAAAAATCAGGAACATTTCATGCCTTGTGTTTCCTAGTCGAACTTGTTTAACAGTCAAATAAACCAAATTTTATGCAATCAAATACAAGCCGTCTTTCAAGTTCTTTTAGTTAAGTATTACTAACTCATTTTCCGGTTTTACTGTGTACATAATTTATTGCCATGTAATATATATTGTTGCTGGAAAATGAACTGTGACAAATAAAGCTTTTAAGCAGTACCGTCCAAGAGTGTTGAGAACATATTCTTTAACATTTCATGCCGTCTTGGGTGGGACTTAAAGACTTTTTCTATGGTCCAGGAAAATGTAGTGATGCCTGTGCCGCACTATTGTTTGTATATAGCTGTAGTGCCTACCTTATACAGTTGTTAATGGGGTTTTCTTAAAAATAAAGTTAATTTTATAAGGACAGACACAAAAAGGAGTGGATGAACTTATCACATTGCTTTAATGGTCCATGTAATGTTTCCATATGAGTCTGTGGAACCTGCGTCAGCTGTTCTCCAACAGCACAAATAGGAAGCCATCCAAAGGAAAAAATAGGGGTTAATCTGCTTTGTTAAGAATGATAAAATATTTTATTGTAAATCCACTAAAACACGTTCAAGTGGCTAGAAAATTAATCTCTCACGCACTTCTTCATCTTGAGTGCCGCCCTTAGTCACAGAGATCGTGTTACCACAGACATGATTTTAAAAGCAAGGTAAGCCAATTAAATTACTGTTACATGTATTAGCTAATTTCACCGGTTATTTATCCCATTTTGCATGAAATTTATAGAGTGATAATTAACTGCTGCAATTAGCCAACACATGTGATGGTAATGGTGTGTGTGACAATACAAGCTTGAATCTCTAACTTAATCAATGAATCTTGGAACAATATTAAAGGGAACCTGTCAGCTACTTAAAACCCCAAAAGCTATCACTATCTGTCCCTGCTGCCTCCTAGTACATCCCTAAGCATCCCTGTCTGACCTAAAAGTGTGGTTTAATAATTGCAAAAACACATTTTGTAACTTACATGTTGTGATGGTCATGACCTAGTCTCATAGGTCGTTGTCTCAGGGTCCATGTCCACCATCGTTGTGTGGATATCACGCCCCGGTAGGCATGATAAACTAATTTCCAAGTGCTGCCCCTTCTGTGTAAATACTACAATCTATGTGCTGCTTTGGCTGCGTCATTTCCGGTCCTGCTCATTGTGGGGGAGTATTGGCTGTATTTGCTGGCTCCAGAGCATGCGCAGTGTGCATTCTAAAGCTGCCAAATACATCCAATTACCCACAATGCGTAGGACCGGAAAAAGATGCGACTGGCGTATCATACCGAGAAACAGCACATAGAGTGTTCTCCCCGAGGCATCATAATGGGTGGCACGGTGGCTCAGGGATTAGCATTGCAGCCTTGCAGCACTGGTTCAATTCTCACCAAGAACAACATCTACAAGGCGTTTGTATATTCTACCCGTGTTTGCATGGATTTCCTCCGGGCACTCCAGTTTCCTCCCACACTTGAAAGACATATTGATAGGATATTTAAATTGTGAGCCCCCAATGGGGACAGTTTTGCAAATGTATGTAAAGCACTGTGGAATTAATAGCGCTATATAAATGAATAAATATTATTATTATTAATACAACCACGGAACAAGGGCTGACATGGACCCGGGGAGAATGCCTCATGAGACTAGACCATGTCTCATTACCATCACAACATATAAGTTATATAATGCATTTTTATAGATACTTTATCAGTTTCTTACCAATTCAAGATCTTTGTTTCGAGTTATTGAATAAATGAATAAATAGCCCAATACCTTAGGGCCGCTTCACACTGCGGCGTGAGCCGGTCCAGGGCTGTCAGGGAGGACCCAGACAGCCGCGGACCGGATCAGCACACAGGACTGGGGGGCTAATATGCCCTCCGGTCCGGTGTGCAGCGCACGCAGTTACCGCTGCTGATACGTCAGGACCGCGGGCACCGCGGTCCTGACCTGTCAGGAGCTACAGGTGCGTGCGCTGCACACCGGACCAGAGGGCATATTAGCCCCCAGTCCTGTGTGCTGATCCGGTCCGCGGCTGTCAGGGTCATCCCGGACAGCCCCGGACCGGATCATGCCGAAGTGTGAAGCGGTCCTTAAAGGGAACCTGTTAGGTTCCCTGGGCACACAGTACCACTTGTAGTTCTGGATGCATATCTGAAATCCCTGATAGTCCCAGCATATAGTAGCATTCATACACAGATTTTTAGAAAAAGTAAAGTAATTCTAAAGATTGTTTATGAGATGCTAATTATTCCTTTGACTAGTCATGGAGGCGTTAGTTCCACCGACTAGTCAGCCCACTTAGCATGTTATTCCACCTCTGTGGGCATGATAACCTGCTTTATATAGAGACAATGAGCATCTCTGGTGCCAGGTGTCTGCGTCCCAGCTTCAGAGAGACACAGTGCACATGAACGGAAGTGCTGAGAGGTACAAAGCCGCGCACGCACATCTTTGTATAGTGATAACATGCTAAGAGGGACGACTAGTTGGGGAACTAACAACCCCTCAACTAGTCAAAGCCCTAATTAACAACTCATAAATGGTCTTTAGAAATATTTTTTCTAAATGTCTTTTTGTGTATGGTGTAACATGCTAAGCAGGGATTGGAGATATGCACCCCGAACTGCTCGTGACTCTGGGTGCCCAGGGGACCTGAGAGGTTCACTTTAAAACATTGGGCCATTACAAATATGACAAGGAGTCAGAGATGGATGAACTCACTATAAAGAAGCCAGTGATAGTTTAATTCCGTTTAGGAAGCACGAAGTACCAGACTATTCATATTGTCACTATTTACTATTATTATAAAACCAGAAGAGAAGAGAATCTTTGCAATAGAGAAAAAAAGCTACAGAATATTTTGTAGCACTAAACTATGACAGTGTTTGCATAAGACGGTGCTTGAGCCATGATTTATGGTCATTACACCAGCAGAAAACTGTGCTTACATTTTTGTGAAACGTGATTACACATGCAAATGGCACTGATATTGTCACCAATCTAGGCCAATATGTCCTGGTCAGCTACGTTAATCCTGTCACACGCAGGATGCAGTCAGTGATTGGCCAATGACTGACTGTAGCTAATCAGGATGTAGTCAATGTGGGGGTCTGCTCTAACATAATAGTAAAGGCTACAGATAGCCCATTGGCTTCCACCTTTACATGGCACAGCAATGTCACGCCACTCTGGGTTTATTATGGGGACATAATACTTTATGAGGAAACTGTATGGACATCATACACTGTTTGGACTTTATACTTTCCTGAGTTCACTCTTAATAACATATTTTTCAATATTAAGGGTACTTATGTGTGAAATATAAAACTACCATTTTTGCTGCCAAGCTTCTTTACAGATGCCCCCAAAAACAACATCTACGCACTAACTCAACATACTAATTCACAATCTCCCCATCTCGTCCATTGTCGTCTATTGCACTGCACTCGCATGTCTGCCAGTGCATGCCTTGTTGTCTGATGTTTCACTCACACCCATAGACCTGTATGAGGGCGAATGAGCCGAGACTTGCAGACAATCGCAGCCTGCTGCAATTTTGTCCTCAACCCATATAGGGCTGAGGAAAACTTGCAGATCTGAGCTGCCTGATTGTCTAACTGGGCACGAGTGTAATGTGAGATTTCTCTGTATTGCACTCGTGTGAGTCACACGCTACTGGGGCTAGAGGGGCCTGCCCATGAGGGCTCATAGTCTACAAGGGATGGGTGAGGATACATAGGTGAGGAGAGAGGATCCAACCCACAAAGGCTCACAGTCTATAGGGGATGGGTAAGGATACAGTAGGTGAGGGAGAGGACCCTGCCCATTAGGACTCACAGCCTAAAAGGGATGGGTGAGGAGAGAGGACCTGCCCACGAGATTCCACAGTCTACAGGGGATGGGTGAGGATACAGTAGGTGAGGGGAGAGGACCCTGCCCGTGATGGCTCACTGTCTACAAGAAATGGGTGAGGAGAGAGGACCCTAATCATGAGATGAGGGCTCACAGTCTACCGAGGATACAGTAGGAAAGGGTAGAGCTGTGTTGTGCAGCAGTTGTGCAGCAGTCTGGTGGATTGAGGCTTACTGCAGGTTGTAGCTTGTCAGAAGAGATGGGTCTTCAGGTTCCTTTTGAAGGTTTCCACGGTGGACGAGAGTCTGATGTGTTGGGGCAGAGTATGGGGATGCATGGGAGAAATTGAGGCAGAAACATATCTCCCATCCAACACTGTACCCCTCACAGCATTATACTACACACGTAATCAGTTTTGGGGTTGGGAGTTGGAATGAGTTGACAGAGGGGATTGTAATCAGCTGACAAATTCCATTTAACAAATTTTGATAAGAATGTCTATTATTACTTCCCTGACAACCCCATTAGCCTATATACAGTATCCTGATAATGTTGTGTAATGTGTCATATTGAATTTGTGAACAACAACAGCCTTATTCTTCATGTTTCCAGTACGGTAACTGTAGGACCAATTCTCTAGTTGTAGTAGTAGTAGCTTTGCAATGTTGTTATTATGCGAGTGGAGTGTGCCTTTTATTTTATGGTAAACACTACTCCAGAAAAACTACTGTCTATCAGTCTATCTGCAGTCATCTAAGCTGTAAAATAAAACCTCCTTGAGGGCTGAAAAGCACTTCTTTATTTATAGTTGTCCAATAGCTGCCAGATAACCATGACTTGTGCTTTCCTGGATCCATCTGATGTTGTATGTGTAAACACTAGGCAGCCGCCCTTCACATTGTTAATGAATGCTAGCACACTCCTGCTGGTCCTAAAAACACACAACACACTTTTAAAGAGAGAGTTTACTTATAGGACCACCAAACACATGGCTTTTGTGTTTGTGTATTATAAACAATGAATCTGTCTCCAGTGTCAGACATTCTTAACAAGATCTAGTCATTTGTATTGCTCTCTGTACTGAATGTTTTCCTTGGGCAAGATGCAGAAAAGTGAATGTGACAACTGATTCAGGCTAGGGTCACACTTTAAAATCGAATTGCGTTCACCGCATCCAGATACGGATGTGGTGAACACAATTGCGGAGGGAGCCGCATTGCAATAACCGGATTGCTCAGGATGTGTAATCCTGAGCAATCCGGTTCCCGTATACTTTGCTTATCCCGGCTGCTTAAACTGTTAAAAAAGCTGTAATGTTAATATTAATTTTGGCCATCGTGTCTTTAGGGTGTGCCCACCCACCCTAGAGACATGCTACCCACTCAGGTGGGCATGTCAGGGGTTAATTCCTCACGTACAGTATTGCCGAGTCCTGTCGGCTCTGTACAACTTTTATCAGTGAACCCGGCGCCGCCCCTGACAGCTGCGCATACTATACCTATTGTAGGTATAGTATATGCACTGCCCGAGGTACTGAAGGCTTATACAGTAAGATCTGTGTCCAGGAGAAAAATCCGAACACACCCGGATTCTGCCGGAGAGATGGAAACCAGATGGCAGAGAGATGCCATCCGGCTCCATCTGGCTTCATAGGGCTGCCCAAGGTGATAATCAGGTCTGGGGCTGTCAGGGTCACCCCGGACAGCCCCGGACCTGATCACACCGTGGTGTGAAGCCGGCCTAAAACCTACCGTTTTTCCAAGTTGAAAATGTTGAAAAATGGATCTATTAACGGATCCATAGGCTCCAATGCAAAAAAAGAAAGTGTCAAAGTGCACTGCTAAAAATGCTATGCGTTTTTGCATCAGCATCAAAAAACACTGCTAGCAGCGTTTTTGGGTGCTGTAGCAAAAACGCATGCGTTTTTTAACATGGGACCCTATGGGAAACGCATCCGTTAACGTATGGTACGTATTGGTACCATGCATTAATGGTGGCGTTAATGGTACTGTTAAATGATGAAAAAATTAAAAAAAACGGAATCAGGTAAAAAAATAACCACAATTACTGCATGCCAATTGTGACCCCAGCCTAACTATAAGAAGATGTAACATTTCAGACACAACATACTTTAAAAGGAACTAAGTGACTTGGAGGACTAGGCTAGGGTCACATTTGCGTTTTTTTTTACATCCTGATCCGGTTTTGAGCATTAAAAATGCTCAAACCGCATCCGGATCCGCAGCCCATAGGCTGCAATAGAAAAACCGGATTGCCCAAATGGCAATCTGGTTCCCAGATCCGGTTTTGCAGCCTGCGGTAAAAATCATGCAGGCTGCGTTTATCACAGCGGTTGCAAAACCGGATCCGTTTTTTATTTTAACATGGGCGCCTATGGGAACCGGATCCGGTACCGCAAGGTAGATAAATGGTTTTGAAAATTGAAAAAATCCACATTCCAACACCGGATGCATTAATGCATCCAAATCCGGAATGAGGATTGCATTTTGACAAATTTTAAGAAGTATGAAGGCTCAGTCCAAAACCGCATCCGATAATGGATGAGGTTGCCGGATTGTTGAACAAGGAAACTCCAGCACTTGGCAGAATCTTCATAACAGTTAATTTATTTGTGCAGATTAAAAATGAACAGACAATTGAAAGGGAGACATGACCCCACGCTGTATTAAATAAATGAACTGTTATGAAGATTCTGCCAAGCGCTGGAGTTTCCTTGTTCAACTTGAATGGATAACAGACCCTCCACTCCTTTGCACTGACCGGCTCTCAGGTAAATTCCAGTGATAGCACCACCCCTTCCCCTTCCCTGAGATTCTGATTGCCGGATTGTGCCTTCTAAGTGTGACCCTAGCCGTAACCAATCTTTAAGTTCGGTTTTCGTTCCATAGGCTGGGGTCACACTTGATCCTTTATTGGATCCGTTATTGGCATAATTTTTGCACTTTTTTCTTCTAAAAACTGATGCCAAAAACTGATGCTGCACTCAAGTGTGACTGAAATGGTGTCAGTTTTTTTTTACTGGACCCAAAAAACACTGCTAGCACTGTTTTTTTTTACAGCATTGTTTAGGGAAAAAAAATGTAGAGCTGCACAGGAGGGTCAAAAAGCACCATAAAAAAAAAGAGGTCAGTTATTGAGAACAAGGGAAAAAACTGATGCCCGAGTGTGAAACCAGGGAAACACAAATGTAGACTTTAAAAAAAATCAGTGTTCAAGTTCGACGTTCAGATGCTTTACTTGTACAAACCACTTGAGCGAACACCGCTGTGCTCGGGTACGCTTGGTGCTCAGCCAAGTGTGAGATTCTTGCAGGGTCACATTTAGAAGGCAAAATGCGGTTACCGCATCCAGTTCCGGATGTGGTAATCTCATGTCCCTTCAGACTCATTTTTCTCTCCAAGTGTGTCCCTAAATCCGCATGCGGTAACCGGATTGCTACTTAACGTTCCCCGGCTTCCCAGCATGGTTTTTGTTGTCCGGGAATTAAATCGGTTGAAAAAACTTTGCTTGCATGATTTTTACCGCACATCGAAAAACCATATTCGGGAAACGCAACGCTGTTGAGGCGATCCGGTTTGTGTATTGCTGCCTAGGGGTGCGGATCCGGATCCGGTTTTGAGCATGTTTCATGCTCAAAACTGGATCAGGATCTGCAATTGCAACTGCAAATGTGACCCTAACCTGAGTGTCTTACACTGGGGGCAAAATCGGCATTATTGGATGTGGTGTGTACCACAAAAAAAGTCAAATCGCTCCCCCTGAAGTTCCTTGTTTATGGCTGGCTGTATGTGGGCGGAGAGCAGAACTGCACTATCAATGACTTCCATTGAGGATTGTGTCAAGTTTAGGTCGAGAACAGAACTTTTTTCTAAAGTCCAGCTGCACTCCCAGATCCTGAACTTTAAAGGGTCCACTCACCTTTAGTCACTCCCGAGGCATGCCTCAGCCATCTTCTCCCTGTTGCAGCATTTCAGAATACACATTGTATGTCTGCATTAATGAAATCTCATAAATCAGCTGACAGGTTCCCTTTAACACTAATGTCTTTATAATTTAGCAATCCTTAAGACACGTTTTCCAATATTTCTTACAGATATGCTTGCTTTGTGTAGCCAGATACATTTGTTCCAGCCAAATACATGTATAAACATGCTTGTATCATTTGATTCTTAGAACTATGTTTTTCCATTTGGTTGTTGCCCATTCATGTTCTGCTCGAAACTTTATTAAAATTAGAGAAATAATTTTGAAAAATGCTGAGTTTGAATTACATCTAAGTGATATCACTTCAGGATATGAAGGGGTTATATGCGGGTGTGATTTAATAATGAGTTCCATGTATACAACAAATGCTGACCCTGACAGATTCATACTGTATTAGACAATTTAAAGGGAACCTGTCAGCAGGTTTTCGCTACCTCATCTGACAGAAACATAATGAAGGCAAGGAGATTCTTAATCTCATAGATTACTGACTTCAACTGCTCTCACACAATCAAAGAATTTTTGGGACACAGCAGAGCTGAGACAGCTGTCCTCGCCCACCAGGCTCTCAATTGTCCATTGACTGTAAGGAGTTGATCACAGTAGCGGGCATGTTGCACTGCCATGTGCATGACTTTGTAGTCCTCTAATGCTAATCAGAGGGCAATAAACCCTTTAGTTTAGAATAGTCATAGATAAGAGAAGCACATTTGATTTTTGTTTTTTAACACATAAATCATGCTGACCTCAGTTTACATAGCAAAAATGTGCTGACAGATTTCCTTTAATGAAGGCAAATTATGTGACATACACATACTGTACATTACACATTAAGAGGAACCTACAATTTTCCCAAACACTATTAACCTGCATATATAGGGATAATCTGCAGTTTAATAGCTGCCTAATGAGACTACTGAAAGTGCAGCTGCCATGAGGAAATTAGTTTTATTCCTTCCTGGAGCTGCAAGTCTCAGTGTTAGGCCGGCTTCACACCACGGTTTTCTGTGTTCAGGTCTGGACTGGTTTAAACCAGACCGAACCTGATCTGGTTTTGCCACCATGTGTCCCTATGGTGCCGGATTGGTCCTATTTGGCCATCCGATTTTGTGCTTTTTCTCCCTGATCTAATTTTGTCCGGTTTTGCACCAGAGACAAATTCGGAGTCAGTATCTTTTTTTGTGTCCGGTGCAAAAAACGAACAAAATCAGATCTTCCCGGATCCAGGGCGATCCAGCGCCCATAACATTGGAGTGTATGGGCGCTGGATCGCCCCGATCCGGGGAACAATCGTTTTGTTTGCCATGTACAGTGCAGGCTCTGCAATGCTGCCGCGCTCATTCAGCACCATGGACAGCAGCATTTCAAAGCCTGTGCTGAACATTCAGCCCCATTGACAGACACACAGCACACGCAGGCTGAGATTTCAGCACTGCGGACAGCAGCAAGAACGAACAGAAACGAATCCTGCAAAAGGCAGGATCAGAGGGCATATTTGCCCACAGTTTCTGGACATCTTGTGCTGTCAGGTTCTGTACGGTGGATCCTGCAAAACACCAGACAGAACCTGACAGCTGAAAACTGTGGTGTGAAGACGGCCTTAGAGGTTTGTCACAGAGGCTTCAGTGACCGCTCAGTACACAGTGAGCCATGTCTGTAAGCATTCCTCCACATTTTGACAACTATTTCTGTAAAACACCTGGAATAAGTAATGCCAGCATCTTTAGTAGCAGCAGGAATATGAATATTGTTTCTAATAAAAAGATAGGCCACTGCCCATGAGACTGAAGACTAAAGGCCACGTTACACCCACAGATATCTGTGACCAACATCAGAACAGATCTCTGGTGGCAGTGAAATCATGGACACATTGTTACATTTGTACACAGCCACAAAATGGAGTAATGTATCCATGATTTCACTGCAACCAGAGATCTGTTCAGAAGTTGGTCACAGATATCTGTGTGTGTAACGTGGCCTGGAGAGTTGCAGACTATGCTTTTTATTTTGCTATTACCATTAGGCGAACTTGGACTGTAAAGTTTGGGGTCCGTACCAAACTCCTTGTGTTCGGGCACAGACCCCAAACATTAACTTCCCTGAGAAGTCTGTGTTACTGTTCTGGTTTGGGGGCTGGGAGGGCTGTAAAAAGTAAAAAAAACATTGATTAAACACCATACTTACCAGAGTCCGCGCACTTGTACTTCCAAGGCCGCTCATTAATTTCCTGATTATTCAGTGGGGAAGAGCACAACAGACAACCACAAATGCTGTCACAGAGATTGGGCATCTGTGATTGGCTGTTGGAGCCAGGGCAGGAACCTGTAAACAGCCCATACATTCTACCATCTACCCTGCACAGGAAACCCAGATTGATAAGGTCAGGCCTCTTTAAGACCCGCCCATTATCAATCCAGTGAGGAAATAGTTAAAAACACAGACACAGAGAAAAATCCTTTATTTGAAGTAAATCACAGAGAAAAATCCTTTATTTGAAATAAATCAGACAACTCTCATTTTCTAATTTATTACTCCACACATACCTCTCTGACTACATCCCACAAAGCTCACTCGCCTCTGCGACATCCAGAATCTGCGGAGAGGGAACAAAAGTGTCCTCTCCCTACAGACTCTGAGATCACACTGACTGCCATGGGGGAGTGGTGACGTCACTCACTGAGTCACTGAGGCCCGGAGGCAGTGAACTCAGGTGACCCGGCTGCCAGCAGAAAGTGATCATTTCTCTTTTTCAGAGCAGTGCAGCCACACAGCTGTGAATAGTAGAAGCGATTAGACTGTGTAATGCTGAATCGACCTAATGGTGGGTTTACACGCTAGGATATCCTGAACTTATGTGCTTAATTGTAAAACACTGGGCAAAACTGTCACTGAAAAAGACCTGGGTGTATGGGTAGATGACAAACTCACATTTAGTGGCCAGTGTCAGGCAGCTGCTGCAAAGGCAAATAAAATAATGGGATGTATTAAAAGAGGCATAGATGCTCATGAGGAGAACATAATTTTACCTCTATACAAGTCACTAGTGCGACCACACTTAGAATACTGTGTACAATTCTGGTCTCCGGTGTATAAGAAAGACATAGCTGAACTAGAGAGGGTCCAGAGAAGAGCGACAAAAGTTATTAGAGGACTAAGGGGTCTGCAATACCAAGACAGGTTATTAAACTTGGGGTTATTTAGCTTGGAAAAACGAAGGCTTAGGGGTGATCTTATAATAATGTATAAATATATGAGGGGGCAGTACAGAGACCTTTCTAATGATCTCTTTACTCTTAGGCCTGAGACTGGGACAAGGGGGCATCCTCTACGTCTGGAGGGAAGAAGGTTTAATCATAATCACAGACGCGGATTCTTTACTGTAAGAGCAGTGAGACTATGGAACTCTCTGCCACATGATGTTGTAATGAGTGAGTCACTACTAACATTTAAGAAGGGCCTGGATGCCTTTCTTGAAAACTATAATATTACCAGTTATATATACTAGATTCTTTGATAGGGCGTTGATCCAGGGAATTAGTCTGATTGCCGTATCTGGAGTCAGGAAGGAATTTTTTCCCCCAATGTGGAGATTAGTGTTGCCACATGGGTTTTTTTTTGCCTTCCTCTGGATCAACATGTTAGGCTATGGGTTGAACTAGATGGACTTAAAGTCTTCCTTCAACCTTAAAAACTATGTTACTATGTTACTATGTGATGTCCTTGAAACGTCACAGATTTGTGATCGTTGAAAAGATATCGTTCGGGTGTCGATGTGTGTAAACAAATGATATAGGATGAAAAGATCGTTGGATCGTTCATCCTAGATTTGAGATCCTGACCTCAGATCTATCGTTCGTCGTCCAATTAACGCTGCTTCAGGAAGCAGCATCGTTCAGTGCGACAGGTTTATGAACGATATCGTTCAAAAAGCTCCTATTCCTGCCGCTTTATTACATCGCTCACTCCATGCTCTTCTATTTAACAGTTGCGCTGCCGCATAGGATATCGTTAATGATGTCCTTGTGTGTGACAGAGCACTAACGATGTCGGGACGATCACAGTCATGTGATCGTTCCAAGGATATCGTTTACGATATCCTAGCGTGTAAACCCACCTTAAGGGACCAAGTAAAATAAAGAAAAAGTTGAACAAAAAATTTTAAAAAAATAAAAAATACTAAATGTTCAAATCACTTCCATTTTGCCCATTGCAAATAAAACTATTAAAAAAATACACATATTTGGTATTGACATGTTCATAAATGCCCGATCTATCAAAATATAAAATCAGTTCATCTGATTAATAAACTGCGAAATAGAAAAAATAGTCAAATTGCCAAAATTAAGTATTTTTGGTTGCCGCACCATTGCAATAAAATGAAATTATGGGTGATCAAAACAACGAATCTACCCAAAAATGTATCATTAAAAATGTCAGCTCAAGCTGCAAAAAATAAGCCATCACACAGCCCCAGATCTTTAAAATTAAAAATACTATGGGTTACGGAAATGGCGCCAATTCTTTTTCTTTAAACACTTCAAATTTTTTTGACCACATAGATAACAGTAAAAGTATACATGTTTGGTATCTATGAATTCGTACCGAACCAAGGCATCATACTGACATGTCAGTTTTACCGTATGCTGAACATAATGAATAAAAAACCCAAATGATAAACATTGAATTTCAGTTTTTTTGCAATTTCATTGCATTTGAATTTTTTTTGCTGTTTTTCAGTACACTATATGGTAAAATAAATGATTCCATTCAAAAGTACAACTTGTGGCCCAAAAACAAGCCCTCCTATGTCTATATTGATGAAAAATAAAAAGTTGTGGGTCTTGGAAGAAGTTAGGAAAAAATTAATGTGCTAAAAAGTTAAAAGGCAAGGTCATGGGTTAATATTTTATGGGACTGAAATGGGCATTGTATTACTGTATGAGGTTGCAAAGGTGGACATTAACAATGTTAGACCTTATTAGTGTGTTAGACCTTATTAGTGTGTGGGGCATAAATGAAGAATATTATTAGGGTAAAGGGTAACAATAGGAAACACTATTATTATACTGGTCTACAAGAAAGGACAATGTTTGTGCATTCAGCTACCGTGGAGTATATTGTAGGATACGGCACCACAATGGGTGGCATTATTAGTGAATGGAGCTATAATAAAGTGTATACGGCCACAATATAGGGCGTTAGGGCATAAAAAGTTGAGGCAATTACTGTATGAGGACAGAAAAGGTGAACATTATTATTATAGGGATGACACAGTGGAGGAAGTATTGATCATAGAACAACACAGCAAAAGTATTTGTCCGGTAATGAGACGTGACAAATCCGGAGGAGGTAAAACTTCATGTTTATTCCAAAGTTAAAATTCTTTACAACAGACAGAACAACCAAAAATCAGAACAACAAATAAAGAAGAAGCCAACTCATTTCAGCTTATGCATAGATCTTGGATTGGAATAAACGTGAAGTTTCAAGTCCATCGAATTTGTCATGTCTTATCACCAGGCCAATACTTTTGCTGTGATGTTCTATGTGCTTTAATCCCAGCCTGGGCTTGTCCGAGCAGAAGGGAAGTGTCTTTAAGAAGGGGGAAAGAGTGGTGAGATGACATTACAAAGAGCAACATTGCTAGGCTGCTTTCACATCTACGGTTGTACCAATTCCGGCACATCAAGCAAACTTGAACTTTTAAACTTCAGGTTTGCCTCATCTGCCATGTTCCAAATCCGGCCGAATTCTGCCTATTTTGAAAGAAACAGGCTCTGATACATTTGCGGCAGGATTGCATTCTGCCAAAGGCTGACTTCACACCACGATTTTCTGCTGTCAGGTTAAGTGCTGTGTTTTGCAGGAAGCACCGGACATAACCTGACAGCCCCGGACAAACAGAAACGGAGGGCAAATATGCCCTCCAATCCTGTTTTGTGATAGAATCATTCCTGCACGGGCTGCCGCTATTCAGTACTGAAATTTCAGGGAGCTAGCCTCGGTGCTGAAATTTCAGCCATGGTGCTGAAAGGTCAGCCGTGAAGCTCTCCACGTACTGAACTTCAGCAGCGGCTATGTTATGCTGCGCTGTCCAGAGCTGAACGAGTGTGGCTTGAATTTCACAGCCGCTGCTCTTTCAGCACCTGGCGTCCAGGAATTGGATCATTTTCCTGCCGGATCCAGGATCTGGTTTTGTTCGTTTTGTGCCCCGAACACAAAAAATGCTGCAAGCTCCAATTTGTATCCGGGGTAAAAACCGAAAACAACCAGATCCTCCCGGACAGACACAAAACCTGATGGCAAATAACTGCCATACTGCGCCATAGAAATACATGGTGGGAAAACCGGATCCAGGTCTGTCTGTTTCACACCAGACAGATACGGACAACAAAAATCGTGGTGTGAAGCCGGCCTAAGGCATTTGGAATGGGACTTCTGGACATCAGCAGACACTTGCATTTTCATCCGGATTCGGCAAATCCAGCACTTGCGGCAACAGACAAAAAACGACACTAAGACTGATTTCATATCAGCGTTTCTCAGCACTTATAGCAGATCCGGCAGTTTTGCCTGATCTGCTGGATACTGGAACACCTGCGGCAAGACTGCGTTCGGCCTAATGCATTTCGTATGGGACTTGTGCACTTGCGGTTTTGACGCGATCAGGCTGATCCGGCACTTAAGACAATTGAGCAAAAATGCTGCTAGCAGTGGTTTTTTGACTCACCGCGAGTCTAAAACCACAAGTGCCACACATGTCCGCAAGTCCCATAAGGAATGCATTAGGCCGAACGCAGTCTTGCTGTAATTGATCCAGCTGTGGCAAAACTGCCGGATCTGCCGGAAATGCCAAGAAACTCTAATGTGAAAGCAGCCTAACTGCAGTTTTAATAAAAGAAAAGGAGTAATTGGACCTGGCAGCGCGGACTGTGATACACCTTTCCTTCCCTGCATCTAACTGCAGTTTTAAGACTCTCTGCAAGTGCTGAATCCGGATGAAAACGCATGTTTCAGTACATGTCCAGGAGTCCTATACAAATGTATTTGAAAAAAATGCAATCTTGCCGCAATTTTGCAAAAATAATGGAAATCTGCTGGATTTTAAAAACCGCAGGTGTTAAAGCACCATTACAGTTTTAGGAGGGGTGGGGGAGAATTTAACAATTGTATGTGGCCACAAAAGGGGATGAAAGCATTACTACTGTTTGGGGGTCACATATAGGGATAATTCAACTATGAGGAGGTCACAAAATAGGACATCATTACTGTAAGATATTTTAGTTTTTAGAATAGTACTACTTAAATTATTATAGGGGATAAAAAAAAGGCATTGTTACGATGTAGGGCAGCAGGGGTTCACTAGGGCATTGAGTTTTTGCTATGGTCGGATAAGTAGTGCGAACCATGCTCTAAAGGCAATCAGTCATGGATGTCTGTGTGTTATTTTAAGCAGAGAGGAGGCTGAAAAAAGTCATAGCTAAAGAAGAAAAGCAAAGATGAGTGCCTTCAGTTTGAGTTGTCATGTAACTATACACTTATACTATCTATAGAGCTCCTGTATATTTATAAGATTAGTCATAGTTCAGTGGTTTCTAGTTACTGATCAGTTTGGTGGAATTATTACCTTGCCGTATTTAGAGGACGACCAGCGGTATTCATTAAATTAGCTGTAGGCTATCTTTATAGCACCAGAGAAAAAAATACTTTGACGCACTTAATGTGAAGAAATGAGGAAAAACAAGAGCTATTAAAAATACATTGTCTTTTATTCAGAAAAGAATTAAAGTCATCCAAGATGATAATCTCCACCCTATGTTGTCTGTGGTTCAAACAAAAAATAAAAATAAAACAAGATCCCATGCTGAATAAATTACTATTATTATTATTTATTATTATAGCGCCATTTGTCCCATTGTGCTTTACATGTGAAAAAGTAGCATGCATAAACAAGTATAATTATCAAAAATACAAGGCACAGGCAAGTGAGGAGAGACGACCCTGCCTGCGAGGGTTTACAATCTACAAGGGGTGGGTGAGGATACAGTAGGTGAGGAGAGACGACCCTGCCCACTTGGACTCACAGTATACAAGGGGTGGGTGAGGATACAGTAGGTGAGGGGAGAGGACCCTGCCCATTTGGACTCACAGTATACAAGGGGTGGGTGAGGATACAGTAGGAGAGGGGAGAGGACCTTGCCCATTTGGACTCACAGTATACAAGGGGTGGGTGAGGACACAGTAGGTGAGGGGAGAGGACCCTGCCCATTTGGACTCACAGTATACAAGGGGTGGGTGAGGATACAGTAGGTGAGGGGAGAGGACCCTGCCCATTTGGACTCACAGTATACAAGGGGTGGGTGAGGATACAGTAGGTGAGGGGAGAGGACCCTGCCCATTTGGACTCACAGTATACAAGGGGTGGGTGAGGATACAGTAGGAGAGGGGAGAGGACCCTGGCCATTTGGACTCACAGTATACAAGGGGTGGGTGAGGATACAGTAGGTGAGGGGAGAGGACCCTGCCCATTTGGACTCACAGTATACAAGGGGTGGGTGAGGATACAGTAGGAGAGGGGAGAGGACCTTGCCCATTTGGACTCACAGTATACAAGGGGTGGGTGAGGATACAGTAGGTGAGGGGAGAGGACCCTGCCCATTTGGACTCACAGTATACAAGGGATGGGTGAGGATACAGTAGGTGAGGGGAGAGGACCCTGCCCATTTGGACTCACAGTATACAAGGGGTGGGTGAGGATACAGTAGGAGAGGGGAGAGGACCTTGCCCGCGAGGACTCACAGTCTACAAGGGATGGATGAGGACAAAGTAAGTAAGCAGAGAGGACCCACGAGGACTCACAGTCTACAAATAACAACTATCTCTCCTAAACTTCTATTCCCACTTGCTTCTGTTTCTCGATTTTATGTGATACATATCAAGATATTTAATAAATAATAAATATGGAAACTCGATACCCCTTATAGACTTCTCATGCTGGGCCTACCTTTTAGAAGATTGGATCTACTATGTTCATATCCATCTTCCAAACAAACCCAAAGGAGTCAGGCCAAATCAATTGCAATTCATTATTTATTTTAAAAGAAACACCATGTAAAACTGACAATATACAGTGGTACACAGAAGGAGGACCGCTTGACAAAGTTCAACCACAATAGTATTCACAATAGTATTCAAAATGGTATTCAATCCTCAGGTATAACTTTATCCATCAAACAATAGTGCCCCAAAATGGGTGCACAATATACCTAATGAGGATGACACATTACATACAAGCCAAGGGTCCCACCTTCCTGTGACCGCCCCCTGACGCGTTTCGCACCAGCTTCTTCTGAGGAGACCTTGTATGTAATGTGTCATCCTCATTAGGTATATTGTGCACCCATTTTGGGGCACTATTGTTTGATGGATAAAGTTATACCTGAGGATTGAATACCATTTTGAATACTATTGTGAATACTATTGTGGTTGAACTTTGTCAAGCGGTCCTCCTTCTGTGTACCACTGTATATTGTCAGTTTTACATGGTGTTTCTTTTAAAATAAATAATGAATTGCAATTGATTTGGCCTAACTCCTTTGGGTTTGTTTGGAAGATATATTGTATTAGGAGGGCCTTGTTACCTCTATCAGGTGGTTTGAAAATATGTTCATATCCATAATCGCTAAGATTGAAATTAGAACGTTAAGTGCTTGTATCTGCTTTTTCCGTCATCCCTATAGAGAATAGTAATTGGACATCCAACCAGCTACTTCAATTATATAATGGGATAAATGTTCCTTGGTGCAGATAAAAATTCCCTATTCTGTCAATCATTAAAAGGTTCTAGTAGTCCAACACCAAGGGATCAACAAAATATCCTCTATGCACTGATAACTTGTTTTCACTGAAGAATCCCTGTAATTAATAGTCTAGAATATTTTAGATTCTCGTTTAGTGCTTCCAGTGATTGAGAATGGAGGTATAAATGTAAGAGAGTTTATACACCTAACTATATTTTTCATTATTCAAATATAATTGCCAGAGTACTCCTGTTGCAATATTGCAAATTGCTTTATATGAGGGGAATTCATTCAAGATTTCCCATGACCCACTTTTATTTATTGCAGGATGCTGAAACAGCACATGTGTAATGATATGTCTCTATAGGTTACGCGCCAATTTGTGACTCTGACCTGATAACGGTCTTCCTTTTACAGGTGCTGAAGTGGTGTGAGGTGTGATAATGGACCTAGTGGAATACAGAGCAGTCATCAAGTTCCTTTACTTGAAAGGTGTTCATTGATAGTGGAATGGGGTCGCCCTGGAATTGGAGCCATTTGCACTGAAGCAACCACATTTGAAATAACGATGCCAGTCCTTGACTACATCTTATGATGGGGAATCGTCACCATAACCCTCTTTCATCTCAATGAACATCTCCCTTTGTGTGCAGCCTTTCAAGTAAAGGAACTTCATGAATGCTCTGTACACCACTGGGTCCATATCACGTATCAGCAGCAGCTGTCTGAGCTAATTTACCAGTTGTGGGGAAACAACTGGATCAGGTGAGCACATACACCTATGACGGTACTACCTTATCCATAAAACGATAAGACCCATTTGCACCTCTTTGTCTCCCCTTTTTTCTTTGTATAGATTAAAGCATATCACACCTCACACCACTTCAGCACATGTAAAAGAAAGACCGTTATCAGTTCAGAGCTGAAAATTAGCACATAACCTATAGAGACTTATATCATTACACCTGTGCAGATTCAGCATCCTGTGATAAATAGAAGTGGGCCAGGGGAAATCTTTAATGAACACTCTTCAAACATAATGTCCCCATTAATTCTCAACCACTTTGCATTCTGCCAGCACTCAAATATTTAGTACAAACCAACCAAAGTTAAAGTGATCACTCTACTTCATAACATTTTTTGATCCAAAATTGTCAAAATACACTGCAGACAAAAAATCCACAATCAGAGCATGCTGTCATTCAAAAAATGCTGTATGCCTCAAAGCGCCAATAGAATGGCACACTATTAAAGACATTGTATGTGGAGATTTTTATAATAAAAAATTCAATGTAACATCTGCCCAAATGAAAATGTTGTGCTACACAGCATAAAAAATTGGCACTTTTTAACAAAATGTTATGTTGGAATCTAACTTACTGTATATTGAAACGCAGAACACATTACAATGAATGCGCGTTAGTATATACATTCCTGTACCATTTTCTTTAAGTGGTGTTTCATTTAAAAAGCACAGGATCCTCTGGATAGATGTATATATATATAGCGGCATAGTGGGTCAAGTGGTTAGCACTGCAGCCTTTGCAGCACTGAGGTCCCAAGGTCCTAGGTTCAATTCCCACCAAGGACACTAAGGACAACATCTGCAAGGAGATTGTATGTTCTCCCCATGTTTGCATGGGTTTCCTCCAGGCACTCCAGTTTCCTCCCACATTGTAAAGACATACTGATAGGATATTTAGATTGTAAGCTCCAAGAGAGACAGCATTACTGATGTATGTAAAGCACTATGGAATTAATAGCACTATATAAATGAATAAATATTATTATATAGATAGATATATCTATATCTAGTGAAAAATTGAAAAAACAGCACAAAAAATTCCAAAAAAGTGGACCTTTATTGCCTGTGACGCGGTGATGTTTCGGACAACATGTCCTTTCTCAAGCTTGAGAATGGACATATTGTCCGAAACATCGCCACGCCATATCTACATCTTTTTTTATATAAATATATATATATATATATATACATATATATATATGTGTGTGTATGTGTGTATTTTTTACATATGTTTTATGGACACCGGAAAGTCTTGTATAAAGTAACATTAAATAAAATACAAAATAGCTCTTAAAATGATTAAAAAAAGGCTTGTTATGTGTTAAAGGGAAACATCTTAAGAACATAGAGAATAAAACTGGGTTAAAAAGACCATAAGAAAACATTTGTGAATTGAAATGGTAACACAGAGCAATTTTAATATCTGTAACTTTTGAACTTTTATAATTATTGTACACGAAAACGAGAAAAACCAGCTGAACCTGTATTCTATTCACAAGTCTATTCATTGTAGAGATAACTATCTGTACTATTGAGAAATGCCTGCAGGAACCTTGTGTGACACATTGACAGATTATAAAATGCTTACCAGTATGAACACAAAATAACTGAAAATCATCCGTTTTTGTAGAATCTACATAATATCAAAGAGCCATCCTTAGAATAATCATGGTGTCTTCATAAGCTTTAGGGCTAGGGTCAGACTTGAATCTGCTTGTGACCCTGGCCAATCTGGTAGAAACTTAGTTTCTGCATGGAGCAGTGCATAGTGTTACCAGCAGGTAACGCTATGCACCGCAAAGCCATGGATCTCTATGGAAACCGGAGGCTTACCGCAGCTGCTGGCTCCACAGAGATCTCCCGGATCTGCGCTTTTGCAGAGCGCACAGGAAAACGCTGCAAACAGCGTTTCCTGTGCGCTCTGCTAAAGCGCATATCCGGGGCTTGTCTGTGGAGCTGGCGGCTGTGGTAAGCGTCTGGTTGCCATAGAGATCCATAGCCTTGCGGTGCATAGCGTTACCTGCTGGTAACACTATGCACTGCTCCATGCAGAAGCTACGTTTCTGCCAGACCCTGCAGACACACATCTGACCCTAGCCTAAGAAATTATTCTGTTACTTCAAGAACTAGACGGGGGCTCAATTCTATCACATTATGCAATTCTAGAATGGGAAGTTCACTGAGCTGTAAGTTGGATTTCTGCTGAAGGGGAAAACAAAAAAAAAACCTCTTTAAGTCTTCTTCCTTAGCAAGTGTGACATGAGCTGAGTGTGACCGGAGCGTAGGTGCGAATGGAAGTAAGTGTGTGACTTGTGATTCAGTGACTTTGGATTCAGAGAGTTTGTAAGGGAGGACTTACTGAATTTCTGGTTGTATTTTCTTAATACTTTACATTTCTTTTTACTTATCATCTGTCTGGTGCAATCACCATTAGGAAATGAGCTCCATAATTGACAATGCCATCCAGTGTGCATCTTGCCACATGTATGCATTCCTTGACCAGCCGGTCGAGGGTACATACTGCTGTGTGAGATGTGAGCACGTTGTGCATTTGGAAGCCCAGATACTGGATCTAAATCAACAGTTGGCGACACTGAGATCCATAGACAATATGGAAAGGAGTCGGCTGCTCACTGAACAGCTGCTCAATGGGATAGATGTGGGGGAGGATGGTAGCATGGAGCTGCAGGACTGTGAAGCAGGTACCTGGGTGACAGTTAGAAGGTGGGTAGAGGAAAGAGTGCCAGGGAGGCTAGCCCTGATCTGGCAAACCCCAATAAATTTGCTAAGTTGGCGGTTGAGGGGGTGTCAGTACAGGGATAGCACTGCTGCAGCAAGGCATGACCTCTGAAAGCCAGATGAGTGTCTGCTCCAGTAAGGGGGAAAACAGGAGAGCAGGGCAGGCCAGACAGGTGCTGGTAGTGGGGGACTCAATTATTAGTGGAACAGATAGGGCAATCTGTTACAAAGACAGGAATAATCGAACAGTGTGCTGCCTACCTGGCGCTTGAGTCTGGCACATCGCTTGGGTTGACAGATTACTGGGAGAGGCTGGTGAGGACCCAGCGGTCATGGTGCACATTGGCACAAATGACAAAGTTAGAGGTAGGTGGAAGGTCCTGAAAGATAATTTCAGGGAATTATGCTGCAAGCTTAAGGCAAGGACCTCCAAGGTAGTATTCTCTGAAATACTGTCTGTACCACGTGCCACACCAGATAGGCAACGAGAGATTAGGGAGATAAATAAGTGGCTCAGCAATTGGTGTAGAAAGGAGGGGTTTGGGTTCCAGGAGAACTGGGCCGACTACTCTGTTGGCTATAGGTTCTATGCTAGGGACGGGCTGCACCTCAATAGGGAGGGTGCAGCTGTGCTGGGGGAGAAAATGGCTAGAAGGTTGGAGGAGTGTTTAAACTAGGGATTGGGGGGGGGGGGTATTCATTGTACAGGAGGGGAAGATAGTGTAACTAGTAACCTGGGCACAAGTAATGACATTGGGGGTGGCATGGGGGGTGGGGTTAGAACAGTCAATATAGTAGGAAGAAATAGAGGTAAAGAGAGATGCATAAAGTGCATTTACACTAATGCCAGGAGCCTCACCAACAAAATGGAGGAGTTAGAATTAATTTTGTTGGAAAATAATTATGACATGGTTGGGATATCGGAGACATGACTGGACGACAGCCAGGACTGGGCTGTTAATTTACAGGGCTATTGTCTGTTCAGAAATGACCGTACAAATAAGTGAGGGGAAGGTGTCTGTTTATATGTAAAATCATCCTTAAAACCAATCCTGCGTGATAATATAGGTGAATCTAATGGAAATGTAGAGTCCCTGTGGGTGGAGATAAGGGGAGGGGGAAAAATAATAAATTACTGATAGGGGTTTGTTATAAGTCTCCAACAATAATGGGAGTGGAGGAGAATATCCTCATAAAGCAAATAGATGAAGCAGCGACTCAGGGAGAAGTCATTGTTATGGGGGACTTCAACTACCCTGAAATACATTGGGGATCAGAAACCTGCAGTTCCAGCAAAGGTAATAGTTTTTTGACAATTATGAGAGACAATTACCTTTCACAACTGGTTTTGGACCCAACAAGAAGGAGGGGCACTGCTGGACCTAATATTAACCAACAGGCCGGACAGCATATCAAATATACGGGTTGGAGGTCACTTAAGATGTGTAGTGGAGGGGCTACAAAGACACTGAACTTAAGGAAGGCAAATTTCCAACGGTTGAGAGATGATCTTAATGCAATAAACTGGGACGATGTCCTGAGACATAAAAGTACACAAAGCAAATGGGAGATGTTTATTAGCATCCTGATAAGGACCTGTGCACAATATATACCCTATGGGAATAAACATGCTAGAAATAGGAGGAAACCACTATGGCTAAATAAAGTTGCAAGGGGCGTAATAAGTGACAAAAAGAAAGCATTTTGGGTATTAAATAAATACAGAAAATTAAATAACATCTGTAAAAAGCAAATCAAGGCAGCAAAGATTGAGACAGAGAGACTCATTGCCAGAGAAAGTAAAAAGAATCCCAAAATATTCTCTAACTACATAAATAGTAAGAAACTAAAAAATGATTGTGTTGGCCCTCTTAAAAATAATCTGAGTGAAATGGTGGATGAGGATGAGGAAAAAGCCAATATGCTAACTGACTTTTTTGCAACAGTATTTACACAAGAATATCCCATGACAGACAATATGATCAGTGATAACAAAAGCTCTCCATCTACTATATAATCTCCTAATGTTCTCTGTCTGTCATGGAAATCGAGCGCCAGCGCTCATTGGCTGCCGCCAGCCGCGGCAACCAATGAGCGCCGTGTATGCAAAAAGGCGCGCGCATTCAAAATTAGGCGATTATATAGTAGCTGTAACATGGCAACAGTGACGCATAAGCGTCCCTATCGCCAGTCTACATGCGTACGGCCGCGGCCACCCCCGGCACCGGTACCCACCGCCCCCACCTCGCCTTCCCCCTTGCTTTCCCCCTCGCCTCCCCCCTCACTTCTCCCCTCGCCTCCCGCTGTTCTCCCTCTGTATACACAGCGGTCATGTGACAGGGCGGGCTGATGTGACATCACACAGCCCGCCTTGCCACATGACCGCTGCAGAAGATGGCTGAGAATAGAGAGGGGCGAGGGAGATTCTGCCCCCTGCCTCCATCCTGCCCCCACAGCTCCATCTTGCCCCCCACACCCCGGCTCCATCCTGCCCCCCTGGCTCCATCCTGCCCCCCCGGCTCCATCCTGCCCCCCAACATCCATCCTGCCCCCCAACATCCATCCTGCCCCCCACATCCATCCTTCCATCCTGCCTCCCCCCCGCATCTATCCTGCCCTCCCCCGGCTCCATCCTGCCCCCCGGCTCCATCCTGCCCCCCACATCCATCCTGCACCCCCACATCCATCCTGCCCTGCTTGCTCCATCCTGCCCCCCCCGGCTCCATCCTGCCCCCGGCTCCATCCTGCCCCCCCCGCATCCATCCTGCCTCCCCAGCTCCATCCTGCCCTGCTTGCTCTATCCTGTCCCCCCCGGCTCCATCCTGCCCCGCTCGCTCCATCCTGCCCCCCTGCATCCATCCTGCCCCCCCGGCTCCATCCTGCCCCTCCCCGGCTCCATCCTGTCCCCCGGCTCCATCCTGCCCCCCCGCATCCATCCTGCCCCCCGGCTCCATCCTGCCCTGCTCGCTCCATCCTGCCCCCCCCAGTTCCATCCTGCCTCGCTCGCTCCATCCTGCCCCCCCACGGCTCTATCCTGCCCCCCCCGGCTTCATCCTGCCCCCCCCCCGCATCCATCCTGCCCCCAAGCATCCATCCTGCCCCCGCCGGCTCCATCCTTCCCCACTCGCTCCATCCTGCCCCCCCCGGCTCCATCCTGCCCCCCCCGGGTCCATCCTGCCCCCTCCGACTCCATCCTGCCCCCAGGCTACATCCTGCCCCACTAGCTCCATCCTGCCCCGCTAGCTCTATCCTGCCCCACTTGCTCCATCCTGCCCCACTGGCTTCATGCTCTGCCGGTTCCAAACTGCCCCCCACCTCCATCCTGCACCCCCCACCCAGCTCCATCCTGCTCCCCCGGCTCCATCCTGCTCCCCTATCTCCATCCTGCCACCCTGGCTCCATGCCCTGCCAGCTCCATCCGTCCCCCGCCTCCATCCTGCCCCCTTGGCTCATTGCCCTGCCGGCTCCATCCTGCCCCCCCACCTCCATCCTGCCCCCCCGCCTCCATCCTGCCCCCTCGGCTCCATCCTGCTCCCCCGGCTCCATCCTGCTCCCCCCGCATCCATCCTGCCCCCCACCCCTGCATCCATCCTGCCCCCCCCACACATCCATCCTGCCCCACTTGCTCCATCCTGCCCGCTCGCTCCATCCTACCCCGCTTGCTCCATCCTGTCCCTCGCTTGCACATCCTGCCCCCCTGCCTCCATGCTGCCCCGCTCGCTCCATGCTGCCCCGCTCGCTTCATGTTGCCCCGCTCGCTCCATCCTGCCCCGCTCGCTCCATCCTGCCCCGCTCGCTCCATCCTGCCCCCCACCACCATCCTGCGCCCCCGTCACCATCCTGCCCCCCTGCCACCATCCTGCCCCCCTGCTCCATCCTGCCGCCCTGGCAGTTAGCGGTCATGTGACCGATCAGCTGAACGGTTTCCCAGGCAATGACAGGTCCTAAAGGCCTGTAGGACCTATAAGATGGAGGTGGAGTGAGCCGGTGGACAGGTGAGTATCCTTACTGAGGATTTTTTAAATTTTTGTTCTTACTGTGGAGGAGCGGGGGCCAGGAGGAGCGGAAGGGCCGTGGGGAGAGGAGTATCGCCATATACCATAGTGCTGCTATACATGTACTGTAATATACCACCATATACCATAGTGCTGCTATACATGTACTGTAATGTACCGCCATATACTATAGTGCTGCTTTACATGTACTGTAATGTACCGCCATATACCATAGCGCTGCAATATATGTACTGTAATGTACCGCCATATACCATAGCGCTGCTATACATGTGTTGTAATGTACCGCCATATACTATAGCGCTGCTATATATGTATTGTAATGTACCGCCATATACTATAGCACTGCTATACATGTACTGTAATGTACCGCTATATACTATAGTGCTGCTACTATACATGTACTGTAATGTACTGCCATATACCATAGTGCTGCTATACATGTACTGTAATGTACCGCCATATACTATAGTGCTGCTATACATGTACTGTAATTTACCGCCATATATTATAGTGCTGCTATACATGTGCTATAAAGTACCACCATATACCATAGTGCACCTGTATATGTACTGTAATATACCACCATATACTGTAGTGCTGCTATACATGTACTGTAATGTACTGCTATATACTATAGTGCTGCTATACATGTGCTATAAAGTACCACCATATACTATAGTGCACCTGTACATATACTGTAATATACTGCCATATACTATAGTGCTGCTATACATGTGCTATAGGGTACCACCATATACTATAGTGTTACTTTACATGTACTGTAATGTACCGCCATATACCATAGTGCTGCTATACATGTGCTGTAATGTACCACCATATACCATAGTGCACCTGTATATGTACTGTAATGTACCACCATATAACATAGCGCTGCTATACATGTACTGTAATGTACTGCTATATACTATAGTGCTGCTATACATGTACTGTAATGTACTGCTATATACTATAGTGCTGCTATACATGTCCTATAAAGTACCACCATATACTATAGTGCACCTGTACATATACTGTAATATACTGCCATATACTATAGTGCTGCTATACATGTGCTACACTGTACCACCATATACTATAGTGTTACTTTACATGTACTGTAATGTACTGCCATATACCATAGTGCTGCTATACATGTACTGTAATGTACCCGCCATATACCATAGTGCTGCTATACATTGCTGTAATGTACCGCCATATACTATAGCGCTGCTATACATGTATTGTATTGTACCACCATATGCCATAGTGCTGCTATACATTGCTGTAATGTACCACTATATACTATAGTGCTGCTATACAAGTGCTGTCATTTACCGCCATATACAAAGGAAGGGTGCAGAGCTCCACCACCCTATATCCACCAGGATTCCCAGCCAGTGAATTAATGGCAGACGTCCATCAATGAATGAGATAAAATCCACTGCCACTTGCAGTTATTTCCTTTTATTTTCTTAAATGTGAAACATACAGATGCCCCTGTGGGGCTGCTATACGCGTTTCGGAGATATACTCCTTATTCGTTAGCTCATCAAACCACAATAAAACACACACATATATACAAGTAAAAGCACAAGTCATAGGGGCACCTTTATTCCATTTACAATGATTACATCTTGGAAATTTTAACTCCTGTATTGCCAGCTAGGTATAGAAATGTGAGAGACCTTCATATAAATACAAATATACAAATATAAATAGAACAGTTGCATATTTTTATAAATAAATAAATACATCAATAGAATCGTGACTTATTATGAATATTTATCACCACTGCTCTATTTAATAAAAATAAAACAAATCATTCTTGAAATTGAGACCATGTAGTGATCGTGATATACCGAAGTGGTAACTGGGAAAGGAAACTACATGAAAGGGAAAAGATATGGATTCTGCAGCTGAATACACGATCACCAAATGGTCTCAATTTCAAGAATGATTTGTTTTATTTTTATTAAATAGAGCATCATTTTTGCGTCGCGTTGCCCATTTACACGACAAAACGCACCAACGATGACAACTGCAACGGCCGTACCACGTGACTTTTTAATCGTTGTTGCGTTGCGATATTGCGACGTGTAAAGCGGCCTTTAGGAGCAGTTTTATTGTACTGAGCATGCTCAGTACACTAAAATTAGGTCCGAGAAACAATCAGCTGTATTCTCGGACCCGCGCTCCATAGGCCTCCATGTTAAGGGCCTCGGATCATGTTGGATCCGATCCTGTCAGATTCTGTCCGATGCTCCCAAAATCGCAGCAGTCTGCGATTTTGGGTGCAGGAAAAAATCTGATAAAATCGGATCTGACAGAAATCGGATGCCATTAAGGGCAAATCCGATCAGATCCGTGGCCCATAGGGATGCATGGGGGCCAAATCGGATCCGTAGCTGTCCGTTTTACAACAGACAGCTACGGATTGCACAAAAACGCAGTGTGAAAGCACCCTAAGGCCGATTTCACACCTCGGTTTTCGGCTGTCAGGTTGTGTCCGGTGTTTTGCAGGATACACCGGAAACAACCTGACAGCTCCGGACAAGCAGAACCGGAGGGCAAATCTGCCCTCCGATCCTGCTTATTGCTGGCTTCAGTCCTGCCGCTGTCCAGTGCTGAAATTTCAGCACCGCAGCTGCAGGGGAGCTGGCTGCGATGCTGAAAATTCAACCGGGGAGCTCTCCAGGTGCTGAAATTCAGCGCTATCCGGCGCCCATAGACTCCTTTGTTCACACCGGACAGGTGCAGACCCGAAAAATCATGTTGTGAAGCCAGCCTTACTAGGTTCTATGCTATGGTTTACTTAAAGGGATCCTGTCACCTCCAAAATACCTCCTAAGCTATCAAAACATGTCCCTGCAGCATCCCATCACTAATCTCACACTTCTTTTGTCTCCTAAAAGCATCCTGTGAAAGTGCATAAAAACGTTTTAATACTCATTAGTGATTATAATTAGAAGGGGCTATATTCTGTAGTCACCAGGGGGTGTTGTTTTTCAGCTCCAGGATCCACCCTCTCTCTGTCTGTGCTGCTGTGAAACTGAAACTGAAGGCAGGACTAATGAGTTGCATTCTGTGAGTGATAGAGGGGAGGGCAATGCCTGCACATCACAGCAGAACACACAGAGAAAGGGTGGATCCCTGGAGCTGCAAAACAGCCCGCCCTGGTGACTAAAGAATATAGTCACTGCTAATTATAATCACTAATGAGTGAGTATTAAAACGTTTTTCTGCACTTTCACAGGATGCTTTTAGGAGACAAAAGAAGTCTGAGATTAGTGAAAGGATGGTGCAGGGACATGTTTTGCTAGCTTAGGAGACGTTTTGGAGGTGACAGGATCCCTTTAAACTAAGGGTACCTTTACACACGGCTACATTTGTAGCTTGTCACCAGGTAACTTACTGGTTGCAGTGAAATCATGGATACATGATTCCATTTGTACACAGCAACAAGGTAGAACCATGTATCCATGATTTCACTGCAACCAGTAAGTTACCTGGTGACAAGCTACAAATGTAGCCGTGTGTAAAGGTACCCTAAAAGATTTATTGCCCTGTGATTATTATTACTGGACCATTACTGGACTACAATTTCACACGTACACCTCACTATCAATGTACAATCTATATAGAGAGCCTGGTGTGGGTGGGGGAAGCTTTCCCAGTAATGCTGCATGACTAAAACTAAATGCTTTGATTAGTGTTAGAAAGGCTAAAGCCAGTAATCTATGTGATACATCAATGAATTCACACTTTCTTTGTCTACATCATGCTGCTCACAGATGAGGTAGCAAAAATCTGCTGACAAATTCCCTTTAAGAGCAGGGAATACCTTATTGCATGTGCCACACTGTACTGCAGAGGTTACTTTAAAGGGATACTGTCACCCCCAAAACACCTCCTAAGCTATTAAAAGCTGTACCTAGAGCATAGTAACACTTATCCTACACTCCTTTTAGCTCCTAAATGCATATATTGAAACTGAAGATAAACGTTATTAAAGTACTTCATTAGTGATGTTAATGAGTGACTATTGTATGCATAGTCACCCAGCCAGGCTGTCCCTCTTCATAATATCACGCCTGAACAGGCGTGATCTTCATCTCACATTCAAATGCGCGCCTCCCTGCGTGCCTCTCCGCTCTCCTCTCGGCCTGGGCTGCAGTGTGCGAATCGCGTCATTTCCCGCTCCGGGTGACGTATTACACCCGCGCCGATCTGTGAGCTTCAAGCCCCGCACTGCGCATGCATTTGAATGTGAGATGAAGATCACGCCTATTGAGGCGTGATATTATGAAGAGGGAGAGCCTGGCTGGGTGACTATGCATACAATAGTCACTCATTAACATCACTAATGAGGTACTTTAATAACGTTTATCTTCAGTTTCAATATATGCATTTAGGAGCTAAAAGGAGTGTAGGGTAAGTGTTACTATGCTGTAGGGACAGCTTTTAATAGCTTAGGAGGTGTTTTGGGGGTGACAGGATCCCTTTAAACATAATTTTCTTCATATACTTTTCTAGCTATATTAGCTAATTTGTACTGGCTATTTCACATTATTATATTATTATTTATATTTACTTACATAAACGTCCTGTCCCGTCTGACATCCTTTTCCGTCCCAATGTCCTCCAATCACGCGCCAGCGGCGGTCATATTTGCACACTCAAGTGATGGATGTGCAAATATGACGCCCACTGGTGGAACTGGCACATTGCGCAGTACTGTCAGAGGTGCCGCAGCTGCCTGCAACCGCCACCACCCAAAACTGCCATCACCTGAAACCGTAGCCTCTATCCCTCGCAACCACCGCCGCTGCTGACACATCACTACCTGAGTAAGTGTGCATTCGTATGTTTGGCATGCATGCGCACTTACTCAGGCGGCTGCCATCTTTGGACACCACAGGCGGGAGAGAGCACAAAGGGGGAGAGACCAAGCACAGGAGGGCAGAGAGAGAGCATGGTGGCAGAGATAGTGCACAGGGGATAGAGAGAGCACACAGGGAGGCAGAGAGAGCACATGGGGGAGTGGCAAGCACACAGTGGGAGGCACGAGCACACTGAGGGCCAGAGAGTGCACAGGGGGCAAAGAGAGTACACAAGGGGAAAGAAAGGAGTACACAGGGGAGTAGAGAAAGCACACAAGGAGCAGCAGGAGCACACAGGGGAAGAGAGAGCGCATGGGACAAGAGAGAGTGCACAGGGGGCAGGCACACGGGGAGAGAGAGCGCACAGGGGGAGACAGCTCAAAGGAGAGAGCACATGAGGGGAAAAGATAAATCAGGACCATGGATTTGTATGTAACAGTAAGCTTTTCTCCTCCTTTTCACTTGTTTCGACTGCTAAAGACTAAGAGATGCCTGTTTACATAAGAAAATATAACACCAACAAAACATAATTTTACGGCATGATAAAATGTACAATCAACATCAAATTCTCATTGTTAACATTTCACTTTTCAATTGCTATTGAACATTTTCTTTACGGAATATTTGCCCATGAGGCACAAAAATATAATACAATAAACATTATTATGCAACAATTATTGTGTACGCTACACAATAAAAAATGGTGCATTTTCCCATTTCAATTGTTCATTTGTTTATCTGCTTTTGAGGGTGGCTTGAGGTGGTAGACGCGGGCATGGGGCTCTTTCCTGTAGTCCAAGCCACGGCCATCACCATGGCGCTAGAGGGGATTTAGTGGCTTTGATCCTGGCTGGATGTGTGGACTTTAAGGGTGCAAGCTATACCTTGTTTATGGCCTTCTTGTAGGTCAGTAATCTTTGGCTGGAGAGTTACTGATGCAGATTCAGGGTTTTTTCAACAATCTGTTACTAAACGTTCTGCATAGTACGGTACTGTGAACAGACCGATAATGCACGTCCAGCATTTGAACAAGTCTTTGACAACACATTTGGCTTTATGGCATGCTTTCACTTTAGACTCTTGGTAACACTACTGTTGCAATCTGTCCTCCTACTTTCTGCTTAGCATCGCACTGCCGCACATCAGAGTCATTTAGGCTATGTTCACACATAGCGCTTTTTTGGCGCTTTTTGCAGCGTTTTGCACCCGCGCAAAAAAGCCCCATAAAAAAACGCGGTGCATTCACACACCACGTTTTTTACGGGGCTACTCCTCCACTGATGTCACAGAGGGGAGTAAGAATCCTGGATCGTCCTCCCCTCTGTGACATGTCTGCCAGCCCCCATTTAATTTTGCAGTGTATTAATATATACTGCTAAATCTAAATAAAAGAAAGCCAAATGTATTAAAAATAATAAAGATTGAATATTTACCCTCCGCCGTGTGTTCGAGGAGCCGGGAGCAGCCACAAGTATCAACCTGCCAGGACCTGCCAAGATCACTGATTGGCTGCTCGCGGTCATGTGATATGTATGTCACAGCACGTCACATATCACATGACCGCGAGCGGCCAATCAGCGATCACAGGCCCTGGAAGGTCGAAACCTGCAGGGGATCTCTCGGCTCCCGACTCCCGAACACCCGGCGGAGAGGTAAGTAATCAATCTTTATTATTTTTCACACATTTGGCTTAGTTTAATTTGGGTTTTGCAGTGTATATTAATACACTGTGTAACCTCAAAGGGGCTGTCACAGATGGTACACAGGTGAGGAGGAACAGGATTGTTCCTCCCCTGTGTGACATCATCGCCGGCATATTTCCACTGGAATTGCGCATTGTCTGAACAGCAATGCGTAATTCCAGCGGGAATAATGGACTCCTATGGGAGAAAGCGCGGGCTCAGGTGCATAAAGAGTTGACATGATCATTCTTTTTAGGCCAGCACTTTCTCCCATAAAAGAGCTGCATATATTTACGCACTGTCTGCACGGCAAAGTGAATTTAACATTCACTTGGCCGGCAGACGCAGACACACATTCGCATTTTTAAAAAGCGCCCGCAAACAGAAAAAGCGCGCAAAAATGCGCAATGTGTGAACGTAGCCTTAGTCTGCTTCTTGACCCTGGGCCATGTCCCTCCCACAGGGACCCGTTGACACGCGGATGCAGACCATCAAACAGACTGTCTTCTAACAGTATAAAAAGGAGGAAGGGCATGGAATTGTGGTCAATAAACGATATACATTTTATTAATGACACAATCAAATAATATGAAGCATGAACTATATTAAGAACAATTTTACAATTGAACATACGATCATCAATAAAAGTGGGAAGTATGCAATTCAGCATAAAAATATGTGGTGCTCCACTGGCCTGGTAGCCACAAAGGGGTACTGCACTCAATAAACAGGTGTGGTGTCTCAGTTCTAAAGGAAATGGGATGATGAACCTAGGCCCCCACCAAACACACCCACACACCCTAGGACCCAGTAGACCATGGGTGAACCCGGAGGGAGGGCCCAGTCAAAAGAGGACAAGGGAAGAACAGGCGGTGGGAAGCGAATTAGTTGTTAGTTAAAGGGAACCTGTCACCCAAAATCAGGTCCCTAACCTGTTAATACCTGTCCCTGCAGCCTAACACTACTATCTAAGCTATCCCTGTCTGACCATTTTTAGTAATTTATGAGTAAAATAAAGCAGTTTGGAAACTTACAAAATTCATGACAGTGGGGCGTTCCTCTCTGCGTCTGTGACGGGTAGGCGGGTCCCCTGTGCCGCGCTACCCCCGCCTCTCAGCTCTATTACGCCCTAATGGGCGTCATTCCATCCTTCACTGCGCGGGCACGATTGAATTCTTGCGCCCGCCACCGCTGCGACACGGTCACGTGACGCCTGGATCGCGTCACTTCTGGGCGTCGCAGGTCTCACAGGCCGACTAAGAGCATGCGCAGATTGCATGCTTAAGTCGGCCTGTGTGAGGCCAGTGACGCCCGGAAGTGACGCGGATCCAGGCATCATGTGACCACGTCGCAGCGGTGACGTGGCAGGCGCGATGATTCAATCGTGCCCGCGCAGTGAAGGATGGAATGACGCCCATTAGGGCGTAATAGAGCTGAGAGGCGGGGGTAGCGCGGCACAGGGGACCCGCCTACCCGTCACAGACGCAGAGAGGAACGCCCCACTGTCATGAATTTTGTAAGTTTCCAAACTGCTTTATTTTACTCATAAATTACTAAAAATGGTCAGACAGGGATAGCTTAGATAGTAGTGTTAGGCTGCAGGGACAGGTATTAACAGGTTAGGGACCTGATTTTGGGTGACAGGTTCCCTTTAATGAGAGAGTGAGTTAGTAAGTGATTAGTGAGGGAGGTGGAAGCAAATATGCAGGCCAGAACATAGAGAGATCCCCAGGGGCACAGGTGGAGTGAGAACAGCCTGGGCGCCCAAATCCGGGACTAAGACAGTCGGACGGAGGGGTTGGTCAAGAACCAGGGAACCAGCCCTGAGCGTGGCACAGATGCTATAAGCCCGAACCACCGAACTGGAGGCCACGCAATCTACAGGAGTGGTGGCTGCAACCCAACACACCCACTGAGAAGGCAACGAAACTAGGGTTAGGAGACAGGTACCAGTCGTCCGAGAGAACTCGTGGCTGCTAGATCGGGGCACTGCGTGCGGAGTCGTTGACAGGAGAGGCGAAGACATAGTGCTGGTAGAGTGACCAGAGAACAGAGAGGCACGTGAAGGGGTCCTGAGCAAACTATCCCAATTCCTTACGGACAGGCCAGACTGGACTTGGTAGGGATAAGCGCCAAATGCAACTGAAGTGAGTAAACCGGGTACAGAATTCCAACGCTTGAGACTGTGTTATTCCCCGCCTGCGGAGCTGCTGACTGCCACAGTAAACGAGATACGAAAGCCCAGTGCAATCATGGCCTTACACACTCTTGAAACATATCTGCCCGGGGTTGCTGCTCCATTGCCACATTCAGTCTTCATGTGAAGATTCTGCTGTATTGCTGTGTGTCAGATCGCCCACTCCCTCAGCCTTTAACACTTCCTTCCATCACGTGTCGTTGATAGAGATTAATCTCTACATGGACCTTGAGTGGTGCAGATGTGCGAGTGTTGTTCTTGCTGCTATTACATTCCCTGTAGTACTTGCTGTGTTTTCCTGGTCTGCGGGTGAAGGTAGTGGCTCTTAGCCTAGGGCTTATCAGAAGCATAGGGCAAGGGTGGCGACGCAGACCTATTCACCTTCAGAGATACCTCTGGGAGCAGGGAATCCCAGGCACTCCAGTCTAAGGGTCAGACTAGCTCCCCTGAATGCCTTTAGCCCATTTTCCCATCCTGCTTCCTGATTCCCTTACCACTATACCACCTTGTGACCTCATCAGCGACATACCATTTTCCCTGAAACCCTTATGGCTTCAACACAAGCTTTTGCAAGCCTTGTGCAGGAATTCTCTAAGGAAGTTTCTATCGTGCATATCCAGGTGGTGCATCGGATTCAAGACATTTTTGTGTATTTGGCCACAGCTCACGCCCTGGATTTACCAGAGCCTAATGTATCCCTCCTTGACCGATTTTCAGGAGGGAGAGATAAGGTTATCATTTTCATAGAGGCCTGTAAGGCGTACTTAAGGCTCCGCCCTCGTTCTTGACCATGTCAGGAACAGTGTGTGGGATTTATACTCTGCCTTCTTAAGGAGGATCTCCAGGCCTGGGCCTTCTGTCTGCCAATCAATTCTAAATCTATGCTGTCAGTGGATGGGCTTTTTACGGCTCTGGCTCTGATGTATGGTGACCCTGATGGTGTCTCCTTGGCTGAGTCCAAACTATGTAAGCTCAGGCAAGGAGCAAGGCCGGCCGACCAGTATTGCTCTGAGTTCAAGAGATGGGCTACTAACACTTAGCGGAATGACCCTGTGCTTAGGAGTCAGTTCTGTCTGGGTTTGTCAGATAAGCTACAAGACTCTATGACTCAGTATATTGCTCCGGAGTCGTTGAAGGCTCTTGCTATCAGGTTGGACTGACTTCTACATAGTAACATAGTAACATAGTTTTTAAGGTTGAAGGAAGACTTTAAGTCCATCTAGTTCAACCCATAGCCTAACATGTTGATCCAGAGGAAGGCAAAAAAAAAAACATGTGGTAACACTAAGCTCCACATTGGGGGAAAAAATTCCTTCCTGACTCCAGATATGGCAATCAGACTAATTCCCTGGATCAACGCCCTATCAAAGGATCTAGTATATATAACTGGTAATATTATAGTTTTTAAGAAGGGCATCCAGGCCCTTCTTAAATGTTAGTAGTGAGTCACTCATTACAACATCATGTGGCAGAGAGTTCCATAGTCTCACTGCTCTTACAGTAAAGAATCCGCGTCTGTGATTATGATTAAACCTTCTTTTCTCCAGACGTAGAGGATGCCCCTTGTCCCCGTCTCAGGCCTAAGAGTAAAGAGATCATTAGAAAGTTCTCTGTACTGTCCCCTCATATATTTATACATTATTATAAGATCACCCCTAAGCCTTCATTTTTCCAAGCTAAATAACCCCAAGTTTAATAACCTGTCTTGGTATTGCATACCCCTCAGTCCTCTAATAACCTTGGTCACTCTTCTCTGGACCCACTCTAGTTCAGCTATGTCTTTCTTATACACCGGAGACCAGAATTCTACACAGTATTCTAAGTGTGGTCGCACTAGTGACTTGTATAGATGTAAAATTATGTTCTCCTCATGAGCATCTATGCCTCTTTTAATGCATCCCATTATTTTATTTGCCTTTAAGCAGCTGCCTGACACTGGCCACTAAATGTGAGTTTGTCATCTACCCATACACCCAGGTCTTTTTCAGTGACAGTTTTGCCCAGTGTTTTACAATTAAGCACATAATTATACTTTTTGTTTCCTGTGCCCAAGTGCATGATTTTACATTTATCCCCATTAAAGCTCATTTGCCATTTATCAGCCCAAGCTTCTAGTTTACATAAATCCTCCTGTAATATAAAATTGTCCTCCTCTGTATTGATTACCCTGCAGAGTTTAGTGTCATTTGCAAATATTGATAGTCTACTCTGTATGCCCCCTACAAGGTCATTAATAAATATATTAAAAAGAAGCAGGCCCAACACTGACCCCTGTGGTACCCCACTGTTAACTGTGACCCATTCTGAGTGTGTTCCATTAATGACCACCCTTTATTTCCTATCACTAAGCCAGTTCTTAACCCACTCACACATATTTTCCCCTATCCCCATTGCTCTCATTTTATGTATCAACCTTTTGTGTGGCACCTAGGGATGGGAGAGTATACTCGCTACTATTCGGCACTCGCCGAATAGTAGCGGTATTCGTGTACTCGCTACTCGCCGAGTAAATTAGGATTACTCGGGAGTAGCAAGTACCGAATACTTTTGCAGTGTATCAGTAGATACACTGCAAAAGTCCTGTAAAGAGAGAAAAAGTGGTTAAAATATAAAAAAATCGGATACTCACCTTAACCGACGGCTGTACGGGATCGGCCGATGCACGTCTATTCATGGAAAAGGACCTTTTACTCTCTCAGCCAATCAGATGGCTGGGAGAGATCTGGCCAATCAGATGCCGCCACGTCACAATCACGTGATCGCTAGCAGCCACCTGATTGGCCAGATGGAAAGGTCCTCTTAGGTACGCCGAGCCTTATTTAGCCATAGTGGTTTCCTCTTATTTCTAGCATGCTTATTCCCATAGGGTATATATTGTGCACAGGTCCTATTCAGGATGCTAGAAAACGTCTCCCACTTGCTTTGTGTACTTTTATGTCTCAGGATATCGTCCCAGTTTATTGCACTAAGATCATCTCTCAACCGTTGGAAATTTGCCTTCCTGAAGTTTAGTGTCCTTGTAACCCCTCTACTACACATCTTAGTAAAGGATACTTGAAAACTTTTATTACTTTATGATCACTATTACCCAAGTGATCTCCAACCCGTATATTTGACATGCGGTCTGGCCTGTTGGTTAATAGTAGGTCCAGCAGTGCCCCCCTTCTTGTTGGGTCCTGAACCAGTTGTGAAAGGTAATTGTCTCTCATAGTTGTCAAAAACCTTTTACCTTTGCTAGAACTGCAGGTTTCTGTTCCCCAATGTATTTCAGGGTAGTTGAAGTCTCCCATAATAATGACTTCTCTCTGAGTCGCTGCTTCATCTATTTGCTTTATGAGGATATTCTCCTCCACTTCCATTATTGTTGGAGACTTATAACAAACCCCTATCAGTAATTTATTATTTTTTCCCCTCCCCTTATCTCCACCCACAGAGACTCTACATTTCCATTAGATTCACCTATATTATCACGCAGGATGGGTTTTAAGGATGATTTTACGTATAAACATACACCTCCCCCTCGCTTATTTGTACGGTCATTTCTGAACAGACTATAGTCCTGTAAATTAACAGCCCAGTCATGGCTCTCATCCAGCCATGTCTCCGATATCCCCACCATGTCATAATTATTTTCCAACAAAATCAATTCTAATTCCTCCATTTTGTTGGTGAGGCTTCTGGCACTTTATGCATCTCTCTTTACCTCTATTCCTTCCTACTATATTGACTGTTCTAACCCCACCCCCCATGCCACCCCCAATTTAAATTACTTGTGCCCAGGTTACTATTTACGCTATCTTCCCCTCCTGTACAATGAATAGTCTCCCCCAATCCCTAGTTTAAACACTCCTCCAACCTTCTAGCCATTTTCTCTCCCAGCACAGCTGCACCCTCCCCATTGAGGTGCAGCCCGTCCCTAGCATAGAACCTGTAGCCAACAGAGAACTCAGCCCAGTTCTCCAGGAACCCAAACCCCTCCTTCCTACACCAACTCCTGAGCCACGTATTTATCTCCCTAATCTCCCGTTGCCTCTCTGGTGTGGCACGTGGTACAGGCAGTATTTCAGAGAATACTACCTTGGAGGTCCTTGCCTTAAGCTTGCAGCCTAATACCCTGAAATCATCTTTAAGGACCTTCCACCTACCTCTAACTTTGTCATTTGTGCCAATGTGCACCATGACCGCTGGGTAGGGATGGGCGAATCTACTCGCTAGGACTCGTTACTCGGCGAGTAGTAAGGGACTCGCAGGACTCGGTACTCTGCGAATTGCCCAGCGATTACTCGCACAGCAACGAGTCCAATGCAAATCAATGGCAATACTAGTTTTGACTTGCATTGGTCTGATTACTGTGCAAGTAATCACAGGGAAACTGGCAAAGTAACTGCTGTTACTTTGCAAGCCGAGTCCAGCTGTCTGCTCTGTATAGGCTGCCGCAGCTCCAGGGTCCTAGAGCCCGCCTGCTCACAGAGATGATGTAGCAGAGCTGCGATTGTTCTCAGTCTGCTCATCCCTGTGCATAGACATCTATATCTATGCACAGGGGATGTAGCAGAGAGGACATTGCGTTTTGGACTACGTAGGACGGAAGAGGATTTTTTTAATTAAAGATGGAGTCCCTAATGGCTGTTTTTTTTTATTTCTAATAAAAAATTTTCTCTGTGTTGTGTTTTTTTAACCCTTTATTGGAGATTCATAATGGCTGGGTCAAACGTGGCCTGACATTAAGAATCTCGGGCTTAATACCAGCTTGTATAACAAAGGTGGTATTAACCCCTTTATTACCCAGCGTGCCACCGCCACCAGGGCTGCTGGAAGAGCGGGGTTCAGCGCCAGAGGATGATGCTTCAATGAACGCGCCATCTTCTGGGGCGGCTGCGGGCTGCAATTTGCAGCGGGGAGTGCCCAGAAAGCTTGGGCCTCCCTGCGCTGCGGATTCCAGCCCCCAGCTGCTTAGCTGTACCTGGCTAGACATAGAAATTGCGCGGAGCCCCACGCATTTTTTTTTTATTATTTCATGAAATTCATGAAATAATTAAAAAAAAGGGCTCCCCTATATTCTTGTGTCCAGCCAGGTACAAATAGGCACCTGGGGGTTGGGGGCAGCCCGTCGCTGCCTGCTGGATCCGGCTGGTTCCAGAAATACGGCGAAGCCCACGCGAAATTTTTTTCTGACAAATCCATAAAACAATGTAAATAACAGGGACTGCATCTTTATTAACCCCTGGACCATGGGCGAGGGGTTAATAAAGATGCAGTCCCTTTTTTAGGATTGTTTTATTGATTTTTCAGAAAAAAAATTACATGGGCTTCGCCGTATTTCTGGAACCAGCCGGATCCAGCAGGCAGCGACGGGCTGCCCCCAACGCCCAGGTGCCTATTTGTACCTGGCCAGACACAAGAATATAGGGGAGCCCTTTTTTTTTATTATTTCATGAATTTCATGAAATAATTAAAAAAAAATGCATGGGGCTGCGCGCAATTTCTATGTCTAGCCAGGTACAGCTAAGCAGCTGGGGGCTGGAATCCGCAGCGCAGGGAGGCCCAAGCTTTCTGGGCAACCCCCGCTGCAAATTGCAGCCCGCAGCCGCCCCAGAAGATGGCGTGTTCATTGAAGCGCCTTCTTCTGGCGCTGAACCCCGCTCTTCCAGCGGCCCTGGTGGCGGTGGCACGCTGGGTAATAAAGAGGTTAGGGCCAGCTTTGTATTATCAGCTGGCCCTAAGCCCGAAATTTATGGCGGTCACGCCAATATTAGACATGACCGCCATGAATTTCTATTAAATTGTTTTAAAAAAAACACAACACAGAGAAAATTTTTTATTAGAAATAAAAAAAAAAAGCCATTAGGGACTTCATCTTTAATTAAAAAAAATCGTCTTCCGTCCGACGCAGTCCAAAACGCTATGTCCTCTCTGCTACATCCCTTTGCATAGATATAGATGTATATGCACAGGGAATGAGCAGACTGAGAACAATCTCAGCTCTGCTACATCAAGCAGCAGGCGGGCTCTAGGACCCTGGAGCTGCGGCAGCCAGCACACAGAGCAGACAGCCGGACTCTTATCTGTGCGAGTTTCCCAGCGATTACTTGCACAGTAAACGAGTCCAATGCAAATCAATGGCAATCCTAGTTTTGTCAGAGTCTCTGATAAAACTAGGATTGCTTCAGGCTGAAGCTTCCGAGACACATCTGTGATTTGTAAATCACACACTACTCGCTATTACTCGCTTCCCCATTCATTAACATTGGACTCGCTAGACTCGCAACGAGTAGCGAGTCCCGGGCTCGGACTCGCTAGAGTCAAGCGATTCCGAGTAATTTAGGACTTGCCCATCACTACCGCTGGGTCCTCACCAGTAATCTGTCAACCCGGTCAGCGATGTGCCGGACTCGAGTGCCAGGTAGGCAGCACACTGTTCGACCATCCCTGTCTATGTGACAGATTGCCCTATCTGTTCCCCTAATAATTGAGTCCCCACTACCAGCACCTGTCTGGCCTGCCCTGCTCTCCTGTTTTCCCCCTTACTGGTGCAGACATTCCTCTGGCTTTCAGAGGTCATGCCCTGCTGCAGCAGTGCTATCCCTGAACTCGCACCCCCCTCATCTGCCAACTTAGCAAATTTATTGGGGTGTGCCAGATCAGGACTAGCCTCCCTGGCATTCTTCACTCTACCCGCCTTCTAACTGTCAAACAGCTGGCTACCTCACTGTCCTGCAGCACCATGCTACCATCCTTCCCCACATCTATCCCATTGAGCAGCTGCTCACTGAGCAGCAGACTCCTTTCCATATTGTCTATGGATCTCAGCGTTGTCAGCTGCTCATTTACATCCAGTATCTGGGCTTCCAAATGCACAACATACTCAAATCTCACACAGCAGTATGCACCCTCGACCGGCTGTTCAAGGAATGCATACATGTGGCAAGATGTAAACTGGATGGCAATGCCAATTATGGAGCTCATTTCCTAATGGGGATTGCACCAGACAGAAATGATAAGTAAAAAGAAATGCAAAGTATTAATAAAACACAACCAGCAATTCAGTAAGTCCTCCCTTCCAAACTCACTTCTGAGAGAGAGACCTGAAACTACCTTGCCCCTGATGGCCATTCCTGCTGAGGAGGTTATACATGTGGGTTCTGATGTACCTAAGACAGTTGGGGAATGTAACATCTCATACTAACCTATCTGCAGTTCATCAGGTTAGGAGGTCTTGTTTCTATTGGGATCAAGCTGATCACTTTATTAGGGTCTGTTCACAACGCTCTAAACCCATTTCTCAGCCACTGACATCCTTTGAGTATAAGCGCCTGTGTACTACTGTCTCTGCCGTGTTGGTCAGACCTTCTTCCATGTCTCCTGTGGAGGTGGTAAAACACCTACAAGAGAATAGGAGTGAAACTCAACTTACACCTCAGATTGATGCTAGGCCCAGGTGTTATCCTGAGAAGAGTGATAGGGAGAGGGTAGTGAATTCCACTAAGTATTTTGTGAGAACGTTTCCAGAGAGGAGACAGGGAAAAGTCTCCACTGTTTGCCCCCCTGAGGAAGTACCCTCTGCATGTAACGGTATGAATGGTAATAAATGTTTGTGGCACCCCAGGACTTCGGTTGCCACAGTGGCATTGCCTTCCTCACAGGGGGTGATGTTATGCCGAAAAGCAATAAGGGGTCCCTTGTCAGGTAACACTAGCATCCAACACTTGTCCTGACTCCAGACCAGAAGACGGAGATCTGAACCCAGTGTTAGGGGAGCTTCCCTATAAATTCTGGCCTGGGGGAGGGGTTAAAGGAGAACGTCTTAGGAGAGAGTCGAGGAGAGACTTTCTGGGGACTGGAGCCAGTTGGAGGCTCGTCCCAGGACAGTGGAAAGCTAGTGAGAGGGAAGAAGAGAGGAGTCGAGGAGAATCTGGGGAGTGAACCTGTGAACGAGCTCGCCCCAGAGGAAAGCACTAGAAATCGGATGCCGGAGTCCATAGTTGTTCGGGTACTGAAGTTTCGGCAGCTAAATCCGGAGGGCAGAGGATTCCAAGTCCCCTGGCCCTACTAAACACCCGGTGACACAGCAGAATACCAGAGGCCGGAGCCGCCACAGAGGAGTGACACCTGTAATAGGTTTTAGCTGCCTGCCATACGGACGCAGGAAGAGGGCCGCAGAATAGCTTTAGGCATCCAGAACCAAACAGCACTGCGCAGAAGGAAGGCTTCCAAACCCATGTGGCTAGGTGGATTCCCAATTGCTTCCCGGCTGCCAGGATCTCCATTACCATCTGTTACAAGTGCCCCAGTCTGCACCATCAACCATCAAGTAGAGGTAAAGGAAACTTCAGTCCTTGTGTCCTCCAGTCATTACTTGTGCCCTCAGTCCTGCACCCCACCGTTTTCTATCCCCTGCATAAACTGTGTCAACTGCCCTGGGGCCCCCCTGCTCCCTCCGTAGGGAGCTACACCATCTCTGCTGCGTAACCTACTGCCCCAGTGGACCTACACTGCAGCATCAGCCATTCTAGCCGAGTACCACGGGCGGCATCACAACCAATTTCCGTATAAATATCTCCTATTTATGGCACAGTCAGGGCCATGGAGCCAGGTCACAGCCCCATGATGACCTTCCCAGAGAACTGCCCGACCCAGTTCCAAATACCCCACGGCTCTAGTGGGGTGGGCATGTCACGTTCAGGCGTGTGGCGATTTTGTATAGGTGCTGTCTAAACACATACTGTAAGTTGGAGTTGTGCGGCTGCAGCTCCTACTTCTGGAGCTATTGGTCCATTTAGGATATCAGCCACTAACAACCCTGAGTTGTTCCAGCTCAAGCAACATTCAGGAACTTTCGACCGTTTATGGATATGCAAGAGTTAGAGTCCAGAGGTCTCACATAAAGGGGAAGTACTGTCACTTGTTGACTCTTTTGCAGTCCATATGAAATGCTGCTGTGAATTAAATCAGAGTTAATTTCCTTTGGCACACTTCTTTCCACCACGTGTTGCTGGTAGAGTTTAATCTCTACACGGTCCTCAAGTGGTGAAGTGTGTGAGTGTTGTGCGGGTTCTTGCTGCTGTTACATTCCCTGTGGGAGTTGCTGTGTTTTCCCAGTCTGTGGGTGCAGGTAGGGGCTCTTAACCTAGAGCTTATCAGGAGCATAGGGCAAGGGTGGTGACCCAGACCTCCTCACCATCAGAGATACCTCTGGGAGCAGGGTATACTAGGAACCCCAGTCTAAGGGTCAGACTAGCTCCCCTGAACGCCTTTAGCCCATTTTATCATCCAGCTTCCTGATTCTCTTACTGTTATACAAGCCCATGACATATTCAACACAGAATGACCCACCTGGTCCTGTCTGCTTTCTTGAAGAGATTCCGCTCACGTATGACATCGCCTGGGAATGATTGCGTGGGTCTAAGGCCAATGACATTGATGACCAATGTACAGTACAAACCAAAAGTTTGGACACACCTTCTCATTCAAAGCGTTTTCTGTATTTCCATGACTATGAAAATTGTAGATTCACACTGAAGGCATAAAAACTATGAATTAACACATGTAGAATTATATACTTAACAAAAAAGTGTGAAACAACTGAAAATATGTCTTATATTCTAGGTCCTTCAAAGTAGCCACCTTTTGCTTTGATTACTGCTTTGCACACTCTTAGCATTCTCTTCATGAGCTTCAAGAGGTAGTCACCGAAAATGGTTTTCACTTCACGGGTGTGCCCTGTTAGGTTTAATAAGTGGGATTTCTTACCTTATAAATGGGGTTGGGACCATCAGCTGTATTGTGCAGAAGTCTGGTGGATACACAGCTGATAGTTCTACTGAATAGACTGTTAGAATTTTGTATTATGGCAAGAAAAAAGCAGCTAAGTAAAGAAAAATGAGTGCCCATCATTACTTTAAGAAATGAAGGTCAATCAGTCCGAAAGATTGGGAAAACTTTGAAAGTGTCCCCAAGTGCAGTTGCAAAAACCATCAAGCGCTACAAAGATACTGGCTCACATGAGGACCGCCCCAGGAAGGGAAGACCAAGAGTCACCTCTGCTGCGGAGGATAAGTTCATCCGAGTCACCAGCCTCAGAAATTGCAGGTTAACAGCAGCTCAGATAAAAGACCAGTTCAATGCCACACAAAGTTCTAGCAGCAGACACATGTCTACTACAACTGTTAAGAGAATTTGTGCAGCAGACCTTCATGGTAAAATATCTGCTAGGAAACCACTGCTAAGGACAGGCAACAAGCAGAAGAGACTTGTTTGGGCTAAAGAACACAAGGAATGGACATTAGACCAGTGGAAATCTGTGGTTTGGTCTGATGAGTTCAAATTTGAAATCTTTAGTTCCAACCACCGTGTCTTTGTGCGACACAAAAAACGGATTGACTCTACATGCTTGGTTGCCACCGTGAAGCATAGAGGAGGAGGTGTGATGGTGATGGGGTGCTACGCCAGATGACCTGGCCTCCACAGTCACCACACCTGAACCCAATCGAGATGGTTTGGGGTGAGCTGGACCGCGGAATGAAGGCAAAAGGGCCAACAAGTGCTAAGCATCTCTGGGAACTCCTTCAAGACTATTGGAAGACTATTTCCGGTGACTACCTCTTGAAGCTCATCAAGAGAATGCCAAGAGTGTGCAAAGCAGTAATCAAAGCAAAAGGTGAATCTATAATTTTCATAGTCATAAAAATACAGAAACCTCTTTGAATGAGAAAGTGTGTCCAACATTTGGTCTGTACTGTACCTGAGGCAAGGAAGTGGCATTCATGCAGCAGAGGGGGTTTGGCGTCATAGTCGAAGAAGGTAGGGGTCATAGGTACTACGTCAACCGGTCCACCTTGCTGCATGACCATCTTCCCAAAAGACTCTGCACACTCTATGTTGGGGAGGAGGTCACCTTCATGAAGGTGATGGTCAGTAAAGGGTAGTTCGCAGTTGGCAAATGTTCGATTGCCACCGCCGAAGTGTTTGAAAACTAGCAGAAAGAGGCCAAGCTGGAGAGAATGTCGCTTCAGATTGGAGGCCAGTATTCTCTTGGTTAGCCAGCCAGCTGAATTCAAACCCACAGGGGCCATCGATCCTGAAGGGCCTGTTGGTGTTGCCCAAGTTGCGCCGGTCTCTCCTAGAGGAGGTTGGTTATCCACTAATTCCCCCATCCTCTTCTCCAGCAATAGCCATAATGTGGTGTGCTGGAGAGGCAAGTGGTGGCAGATAATGCTCCTGAAGGAGTAGCCCCTCTGACCCCCAGAGACTGTCCGGCAGCGGAGTACCATGAAGAATGACGACCTCCATCCTGGGCAATTATGAGAAAGCTGCTAAACAGTTTTTACTACAAATAAAGTGGATTTGCTTAAAAAGGCATGTTGTGGGGTCACTGACCCATCCCTTAGAGTAGTTGGCATTTTGTCAGGAGAAGGACTTTTCTCAGTTGTTTTTGAATTCTTCGAAGAACAAGAACTGAGTTTTTGTTAATTTTATTTTTCCCCTTCCTAAGTTTAGCTCCAGCTGTGCTTCCTCCTGCTGGATTAGTGAGACAGCAGCCTTTGGGCTTTACCTCAAAGCACTTAATGGACTCTGCACTTAATGGACTTTGACTATGCACCATTGTAATGGAGTCTGCTGATCCCTGTGGGACTTTCCTAGTATATTGATATGAATGTCTTTGAGACTTATTTTAGTCTGTGCTACAGTAAAGTTTTTTAGTTCTCACCTTGTGTGATGGACTGGCGAACAAGCTGCAGGTCTCTGGCCTGAGGGTCTGAGGTACGGAAATGCAAGACATTACAGACACACCTGTTGAACAGGACTGGCTAAGTGCAGTCCTCAAGGGCCACAAACAGATACGTACAAGGTACTGAAATTATCACCTCTGAAGGTGATGAAATTAGCACCTGTGCAATGCTAAGGAAATCCTGAAAACTTGCACAGTTTTCAGACCTTGAGGACCATTGTTGGCCAGTCCTGCACAGCACTTCTGAATTGTCTTAGACTTTGTTGCCTCTAGAATCTACGTTCAGATTTTGATGTAGATTCTCAAAATCAGCTTCAAAGAAGCACCAAACAATGTGCCATAGACACGAGGCTTAGAACAATATGGTGGGGTCACGTTCAAACAAAGTTTGAACTGCACTGTACTACCGGACGTCACCGTTCCTCACATGTGCTGTCTCATGAAATCGGCAAGATATATCCACTACATCAAGCGTGATATCACGGGTCTCACAAGACAGTTAGTGTTACAAGTGTTGAAGCCACTGAGGTTATCTGAGGTCGCACAGCGGGATTCCCTGCAGCATGATATCCGCTGTATAACCTGAGACAACCTCAGGGAAATCATGAGGATGTCTGAGGTTCAAGAGTGGGCCTGAAAGCATGGTGACAGTGATGCTGAAGCTTGCTTAGTAATGGTGTAGGAAGATAATGTCTGTGCCAAAACAGTGAGACTCCACTGTAAAACGGTTTGAGCTGAACTTGTCAGCTTTTGGGCCCCTTTGAAGGTGTTTTCTAGGCCCTTAATTTTGCCCCCCATTGATTTCAATGGGGTTCAGAATTTCGGCAAACAATTCGCCGATCTACTCAGCAAACATAAGCCCATTCGGCAAACCCAGCAGGACCGGAACCTCAAAGGGTTGGCTCATCTCTACTCCCTAGTGTGGCACCCCAGAGTCTGGTTGCAGGGCTGAAGCTTAGCTACAGGCAGCAGCAGGGTCCAACAAAGAGGAGGGCAGCAGGGAAGCCTCAGAACTCACTGGGTGAGGAGATCCCTAGCTTGCTTCCAGGCCACCCGGATTCCCCTACAATACCTGTGGACTGTACCATGGCTTCAATTGCTTCAGTAAAGGTAAAGGAGACTGAAAACTCTGTGTCTGTCAGTTATTCTGCGCCCTAAGTCCTGCACCCCGCCGGCCTGCCACCACCATAAACTTTAATGGTTGCCTTGGGGAACCGCTCCTACCATGGGGAGTGACACCATCACAGCTGCTATACCGTCATCCTCAGAGGTCCCACACCACAGCGTCGGCCATCCATAACCAAACACCACGGGTGGTGCCACGATTTAATTCCCAAAACCATAATCACCGAACTTTTATTGACACCGTCAGGGTCACAGAGCCAGGTCTTGATCCCCATGACTCAACAGCCGAACTGTTGTCCCGGTTCTGAGTACTCCATGACCCTGGGGGGCATGTCACTAGTACCTTGGATAAATAAGAGTTAAATTAGCTAGTGAGCAAGAAGTGAAAGTAAAAGTGTTATTAGGCCAGTTACTGTGTATACCCACTAAGGGTGAAGTTTAAGTAAAAAACAGGCTTGCGGTGTCAAGTTTTTTAAGAGTGTCCCAAGAATAGGAATCCTTGCAGAAACCGGAACACCCCCTCTTAATTAGACTGGACTCTGTGGGTCATACCAAGATTCAGCATATATAGGACAAAGTGTCGCTTGATCCGCGCTGCTGCCAAAGAAGACCAGAATACTGGACTATCTGGATTAAGATGTATGTTTAATCCGACGTGTTTTGGAGCCAGTACCCAGCTCCTTCCTCAGGGAAGGAGCTGGGTACTGGGTCCGAAACGCGTTGGATTAAATATACACCTTCATCCAGTTACTCCAGTCTTCTGGTCTTCTTTGGCAGCAGCGCGGATCGAGCAACACTTCCTCCTATATATGCTATTTTTGGACCGCGGTGACCCGTGGATGTGTGGATCCAGCAGTAGCTGCCTACTGAACGTTTAAACTAGTTGTGGGTATACACAACCAGATCAGGTGAGCGGATTTTACTTATTGATACATCCCTCTCCACATTTAGGAGATAAAACCATATTGCGCATTTTATCTCACTCTCTAGATACCGAGATTCATGCCTAGGATCCAGACCTTGGTCAGAAAGCAAAGTGAGTGTGCCCTTCCGGAGTTTGCATTTGTCCTCTTCCTTTGGCTAATGCGCAGAAAACAGTTATCCCCTCTGGTGTCAGTTTGATGGGTTCCCGGCAGAAACTCTGTCAAATAGGTTGCCACTGTGTATCAGTAATGAGAATCAAAACCCACTTAGGCATATTAAATTTAGCAATTTCCATAAAGTACAAAAGTTGTCCCATGAAGGACATAATCCCAGTCTGGGAAGTAGTGGTGCTACAAGAAGGCTCTGTAATATTATCAAGAAACAAGTTTTATTATACCTATATGACAGTCCATACAATGTGTTTCACTCAATTTACATGTAGCCTTCTTCAGGTGTGTACATTTTTTAAAATCTACACACATTTAGAGCGAATATCTTCAATTAAGGGAGGCGGCTACAGCAAACAAACTGGCCCCACCTGCACACCACAGCCTCATATCACATTGGTTTTATACAGTCATATGAAAAAAAGTTTGGCCACCCCTCTTAATCTTACTCATTTTTATTTGTTTAACCCCTTCCCGACCCAGGACGCAGCATATGCGTCCTCAAAACAAGTTCGTTCCCGACCTTGGACGCATATGCTGCGTCCTCGCCAGTTTCCCGTCCTGCGGCTCTATTAACCGCGGTCACTAAGGGGTTAATAGAGCCGCAGGTACGGAAGGACCTGCACTATACCCTAGGGGGGGTGGCTTAGCCCCCCCGGGGCTAGGACCGCTCCGATTGGCAGTGAAGTGAAAGTGAAACTGCCAATCGGAGTAATTGTAATATCTCACCAATGAAACTTGGTGAGATGTTACAATACAGTCAATGCCTGATGCTGGACAGCATCAGGCATTGGCTGGACAAGGGGCCCTTTGTCACCCCCCCTCAGATCTGATTGGAGAGTGTCTCTCTCCAATCAAATGTGGGGGCGGTGTGGCCGATGAGTTCCCTCCCGCCGTCGTTCCCTGGCCCTCCGCTCTGCCCCGGGCCGCCGATGTGCCCCCTGCCCTCCGATCTCCCCCCTGTGGGTGATCTCCCCCCTGTGGGCTCCCCCCTGTGGGTGATCTCCCCCCCTCTGGTCTCCCCTGCCCTGCGATCCCTCCCCATGCCTCCTGTGACCACCGCTGCCTGCGGTGATCACCTCCGCCCGTTCTCTTCCCGCTCCCTCTTCTTCCCACTCCCTCTTCTTCCTCACCTGTCTTCTTTCTTCTCCTCTGTCCTCCGCTGTTCTCCCTCTTTCCTTCGGTCTTCTGCCTCTGTCCTCCGGTCTGCTCCGGGTCTTCTCTGCGCTGTCCTCTTCCTGCGGCGTCCTCCTTCTTCTGTCGGCTCCTCTGCACAGTCATCTCCCAGCATAGAGATGAGTGTGCAGAGGAGCGGTGTCACAGCCAGGGCACAGCATCTGTGTGATTGCTGTGCCCTGGCTGTGTTAACCCTCTAAGTGCTGTGATCTCAGGGATCACCGCACTTAGAGGATCCAATCGTCATGGAAACGATCTCCAGAGACTACAACAAGGGAACACTTGATCTCTTGTTGTAGTCTCTGGGATCAGCATCATGGTGCACGGTATGGCAATGATCTGTCATACCGTGCACCGGACGCTGATCCCAGAGACTACAACAAGAGACCAAGTGTCCTCTTGTAGTCTCTGGGATCAGCGTCATTGTGCACGGTATGACAGATCATTGCCATACCGTGCACCATGATGCTGATCCCAGAGACTACAACAAGGGATCAAGTGTTCTCTTGTAGTCTCTGTGATCAGCGTCATTGTGCACGGTATGACAGACCATTGCCATACCGTGCACCATGACGCTGATCCCAGACACTACAACAAGGGATCAAGTGTTCCCTTGTTGTAGTCTCTGGAGATCGTTTCCATGACGATTGGATCCTCTAAGTGCTGTGATCCCTGCCAGTGGTCTCTGGGATCATTGTCTTGGTGAATTGTATGACAGATCATTGCCATACAGTGCACCATAACGCTGACCCCAGAGGCTGTAGGAACAGGACACTTGATCCCTTGCTGCAGTCTCTGGATTGAGCAGTGGCGATCGAGCGTCGTGGGATCTTCGTTGTGGATTACGTCGGAGGCGATCGAGCGTCGTGGGACCTTCGTTGTGGACTACGTCGGATCTTTTTATAATAAAGATGGAGTCCGAATTGTGTCTGTTTTTTTTCTTCAAATAAAAAGATTTTTCTCTGTGTTTATTTATTGACTATTTACCGTACTAGAGATTCCTAATGGCGGGTCTAACATTGGCCCTATATTATGAATCTCGGGCTTAGTGCCAGCCGCCAATAAAAAGCTGGCATTAACCCCTTTATTACCCAGTTAGCCACCGGCACCAGGGCAACTGGAAGAGCGTGGGTACAGCGCCAGAAAATGGCGCTTCAATGAATGCGCCATTTTCTGGGGCGGCTGCGGGCTGCAATTCTCAGCATGGGGGGCCCAGAACGCTTGGGCCTCTCTATGCTGAGGATTCCAGCCCCCAGCTGCCTAGTTGTACCTGGCTGGACCAAAAATATGGCGGAGCCCTATGTCATTTTTTTTCTAGAAATAATTCTAGAAATAAAAAAAAAATAGGCTTCGCTGTATTTTTGGTTCCAGCCAGGTATGACGAGGCAGCTGGGGGCTGGTGGCAGTCCGTAGCTGCCAAGTTATACCTGGCTGGACCAAAAATATGGCGGAGCCCTATGTCATTTTTTTTCTAGAAATAATTCTAGAAATAAAAAAAAAATAGGCTTCGCTTTATTTTTGGTTCCAGCCAGGTATGACGAGGCAGCTGGGGGCTGGTGGCAGTCCGTAGCTACCAAGTTGTACCTGGCTGGACCAAAAATATGGCGGAGCCCCATGCCATTTTTTTCCTTCTACCAATAAAATGACAAAGGAGCTTTGCCTTATTTTTGGATGCCAGCCAGGTACAACTTGGCAGTTGGGGGGCTGCAATCCTCATCGTGGAGAGACCCAAATGTTGTGGCCCCCCACGCTGCAAATTGCAACCCACAGCCACCACAGACAATAGCACATTAGAGGTGCCATTTTCTGGTCCTGTACCCCAACTCTTCCAGTTGCCCTTGTGCTGATGGCAATGCTAGTGGCACACAGGGGTTCCCCATATGCGACATGGAGTCCGCTAACAATTCCAATTGTTAGCAGACACCATGTCGCGTATGGAGAGCCCCTGTGTGCCTAAACATTGGAGCTCCCCCACAAGTGACCCCATTTTGGAAACTACACCCCCAAGGAACGTATCTAGATGCATAGTGAGCACTTGAACCCCCAAGTAGTTCACAAATTGATCCATAAAAATAAAAAAGTACTTTTTTTTTCCACAAATAAAGTATTTTTTCATTTTTATGGATCAATTTGTGAAGCACCTGGGGGTTCAAAGTGCTCACTATGCATCTAGATACTTTCCTTGGGGGGGTCTAGTTTCCAAAATGGGGTCACTTGTGGGGGAGCTCCAATGTTTAGTCACACAGCGGCTCTCCATACGCAACATGGTGTCCGCTAACCGTTCCAATTGTTAGCGGACACCATGTCGCGTATGGAGAGCCCCTGTGTGCCTAAACATTGGAGCTCCCCACAAGTGACCCCATTTTGGAAACTACACCTCCCAAGGAACGTATCTAGATGCATAGTGAGCACTTGAACCCCCTAATAGTTCACAAATTGATCCATAAATATAAAAAAGTACTTTTTTTTTCCGCAAAAAAAGTATTTTTTCATTTTTACGGATCAATTTGTGAAGCACCTGGGGGTTCAAAGTGCTCACTATGCATCTAGATACGTTCCTTGGGGGGTCTAGTTTCCAAAATGTGATCTCTTGTGGGGGAGCTCTAATGTTTAGTCACACAGCAGCTCTCCATACGCAACATGGGGTCCGCTAACCGTTCCAATTGTTAGCAGACACCATGTCGCGTATGGAGAGCCCCTGTGTGCCTAAACATTGGAGCTCCCCCACAAGTGACCCCATTTTGGAAACTAGACCCCCCAAGGAACGTATCTAGATGCATAGTGAGCACTTTGAACCCCCAGGTGCTTCACAAATTGATCCGTAAAAATGAAAAAATACTTTTTTTGTGGAAACAAAGTACTTTTTCATTTTTACGGATCAATTTGTGAAGCACTTGGGGGTTCAAAGTGCTCACTATGCATCTAAATAAGTTCCTAGGGGGGTCTAGTTTCCAAAATGAGGTCACTTGTGGGGGAGCTCCAATGTTTAGGCACACAGGGGCTCTCTAAACGTGACATGGTGTCCGCTAACAATTTGAATGGAAAATCAACTCAAATTGTTAGCGGACACCATGTCACGTTTGGAGAGCCCCTGTGTGCCTAAACATTGGAGCTCCCCTACAAGTGACCCCATTTTGGAAACTAGACCCCCCAGGGAACTTATCTAGATGGGTGGTGAGCATTTTGAATGCCCCAGTGCTTCACAAATTAATCTGTAAAAATGAAAAAAGAAAATTTTTGTGGAAATAAAAGTACTTTTTCATTTTTACGGATTAATTTGTGAAGCACCTGGGGGTTCAAAATGCTCACCACCCATCTAAATAAGTTCCCTGGGGGCTCTAGTTTCCAAAATGGGGTCACTTGTGGGGGAGCTTCAATGTTTAGGCACACAGGGGCTCTCCAAATGTGACATGGTGTCCGCTAACAATTTGAATGGAAAATCAGCTCAAATTGTTAGCGGACACCATGTCGCGTTTGGAGAGCCCCTGTGCGTCTCCACATTGGAGCTCCCCCACAAGTGACCCCATTTTGGAAACTAGACCCCCCAGGGAACATATCTAGATGGGTAGTGAGCATATTGAACCCCCAGGTGCTTCACAAATTAATGAAAATAAAGATTTTTGTGGAAAAAAAGTACTTTTTCATTTTTACAGATTAATATGTGAAGCACCTGTGGATTGAAAGTGCTCACTATGCATCTAGATATGTTCCTTTGGGGGTCTAGTATCCAAAATGGGGTCACTTGTGGAGGAGCTCCTATGTGGAGACGCACAGGGGCTCTCCAAACGTAACATGGTGTACGCTAACAATTTGAGCTCGTTTTGCATTCAAATTGTTAGCGGATACCATGTCGCGTTTGGAGAGCCCCTGTGCGTCTCCACATTGGAGCTGCCCCACAAGTGACCCCATTTTGGAAACTAGACCCCCAAAGGAACATATCTAGATGGGTAGTGAGCATATTGAACCCCCAGGTGCTTCACAAATTGATCCATAATAATGAAAAAAGAAAATTTTTGTGGAAAAAAAAGTGCTTTTTGATTTTTATGGATGAATTTGTGAAGCACCTTGGGGTTCAAAGTGCTTACTATGCATCTAGATACATTCCTTGGGGGGTCTAGTTTCCAAAATGGGGTCACTTGTGGGGGAGCCCCAATGTTTAGGCACACAGGGGCTCACTAAACACAACATGGTTACAGCTAACAATTTGAGCTGATTTTTATTCAAATTGTTAGCGGACACCATGTCGCGTTTGGAGAGCCCCTGTGTGCCTAAACATTGGAGCTCCCCCACAAGTGACCCCATTTTGGAAACTAGACCCCCCAGGGAACATATTTAGATGGGTAGTGAGCATATTGAACCCCCAGGTGCTTTACAAATTGATCTGTGAAAATGAAATAGTACTTTTTTTTTTCACAAAAATTTTCTTTTAGCCTAAATTTTTTCGTTTTCACATGGCAACAGCATAAAATTCATCCTAAAATTTGTTGGGCAATTTCTCCTGAGTACACCGATACCTCATATGTGGTCATAAACCACTGTTTGGGCGCACGGCAGGGGTCAGAAGGGAAGGAGCGCAATTTCACTTTTTGAATGTAAAATTAGCTCCAAAATTCAAATTGTGCTCCTTCCATTCTGAGCCCTGCCGTGCGCCCAAACAGTGGTTTATGACCACATATGAGGTATCGATGTACTCAGGAGAATTTGCACAACACATTTTAAGATCCATTTTATCCTGTTGCCCATGTGAAAATGAAAGAATTGAGGCTAAAAAAACATTTTTGATAAAAAAATTAAAATATCCATTTTTTGTTTCCACTTTGCTTTAGTTCCTGTGAAGCACCTGAAGGGTTAATAATCTTCTTGAATGTAGTTTTGAGTAGCTTGAGGGGTGCAGTTTTTGGAATGGTGTCACTTTTGGGTGTTTTCTGTCATGTACACCCCTCAAAAGGACTTCAAATGTGATGTGGTCACTAAAAAAAATGGTTTTGTAAATTTTGGTTGAAAAATGAAAAATTGCTCATGAACTTTGAACCCTTATAACGTCCTAACAAAAATTTTTTTTTTTTTCCAAAATTGTGCTGATGTGAAGTAGACATGTGGGAAATATTATTTAATAACTTTTTTCTGTCACATATCTCTCTTGTTTATCAGAAAAAAAAAAAAAAAAAATGTGAAAATTGTGAAATTTTCAAACTTTTTGCCATATTTTTAATTTTTTCACAAATAAATGCAAAAATTATCGACTTAAATTTAATACTAGCATGAAGCCCAATATGTCACGAAAAAAACAATCTCAGAATCGCTAGGATCGGTTGAAGCGTTCCCGAGTTATAACCTCATAAAGGGACACTGGTCAGAATTGCAAAAAAGGCCAAGGTCTTTAGGGTCAAAATAGGCTGGGTCCTGAAGGGGTTAAAATTGTTTTTTTGCAACAGCTATTTCAGTTTGATATATGTAATAACTGATGGACACAGTAATATATCAGGATTGAAATGAGGTTTATTGCACTTGCCAAAAATGTGAAATATGCATTATTTCAAAATTTGACAGGTGCAAAAGTATGGGCACCTCAACAGAAAAGTGACATTAATATTTAGTAGATCCACCTTTTGCAAAAATGACAGCCTTTAGTCACTTCCTGTAGCTGTTAATGAGTTCCTGGATCCTGGATGAAGGTATTTTGACCATTCCTCTTTACAAAACAATTCCAGTTCAGTTAAGTTTGATGGTCGTCGAGCATGGACAGCCCGCTTCAAAACATCCCACAGATGTTCAATGATATTCAGGTCTGGGGACTGGGATGGCCATTCCAGAACATTGTAATTGTTCCTCTGCATGAATGCCTGAGTAGATTTGGAGCGGTGTTTTGAATCATTGTATTGCTGAAAGATCCATCCCCGGCGTAACTTCAACTTTGACACTGATTCTTGAACATTATTCTCAAGAATCTGCTGATACTGAGTGGAATCCATGTGACCCTCAACTTTAACAAGATTCCGGGAGCCGTCATTGGCCACACAGCCCCAATGCATGATGGACCGTCCCTCCCCCAAATTTGACAGTGGGTAGCAAGTGTTTTTCTTGGAATGCTGTGTTTTTGTGGCACCATGCATAACGCCCTGTTGTATGACCAAACAACTCAAGCTTTGTTTCATCAGTCCACTGGACCTTCTTCCAAAATGAAACTGGCTTGTCAAAATGTGCTTTTGCATACCTCAAGCAACTCTGTTTGTGGTGTGCATGCAGAAACAGCTTCTTTCGCATCACTCTCCCATACAGCGTCTCCTTGTGAAGTGTGCGCTGTATTGTTGACCGATGCACAGTGACACCATCTGCAGCAAGATGATGCTGCAGGTCTTTGGAGGTGGTCTGTGGATTGTTCTTGACTGTTCTCACCATTCGTCTTCTATGCCTTTCTGATATTTTTGTTGGCCTGCCACTTCTGGCCTTTACAAGAACTGTCCCTGTGGTCTTCCATTTCCTTACTATGTTCCTCACAGTGGAAACTGACAGGTTAAATCTCTGAGACAACTTTTGTATCCTTCCCCTGAACAACTATGTTGAACAATCTTTTTTTTAAGATCATTTGAGAGCTGTTTTGAGGAGCCCATGATGCCACTCCTCAGAGAATGCAAGTAGGAGAACAACTTGCAAGTGGACACCTGAAATAGCTTTTCTCATGATTGGATACACCGGGCTATGAAGTGCAAAGCTCAATGAGGTTACCAACCCAATTTAGTGCTTCAGTAAGTCAGTAAAAAGTAGTTAGGAGTATTCAAATCATGAAAATCAGAAGGGTGCCCATACTTTTGCACATGTCAAATTTTGAAATAATGCATATTTCACATTTTTGTTTAGTGCAATAAACCTCATTTCAATCCTGAAATATTACTGTGTCCATCAGTTATTACATATATCACACTGAAATAGCTGTTGCAAAAACCCAATTTTAAACAAATAAAAATTAGTAAGATTAAGAGGGGTGCCCAAACTTTTTCATATGACTGTACATTGTGGATGAGAGTGATAATTTTATATTGTACTTTGTAGCAGATTGGCAACCAGTGCAATGACTTGCACAGGATAAAGGCATCGGTGAAGCGGTTGAAGTGGAATATGATCCTGGCTGCTGTATTCAGGATGGATTGGAGAGGAGAGAGTTTAGTAAGAGGGAGATTGATTAGTAGACAATTGCAGTAATCCAGACAAGAATGAATAAGGGCAACAGAGTTTTTGCAGAGTCAACAGTAAGAAAAGGTTGAATTCTAGAAATGTTTTTGAGGTGCAGGTGACATGTGCGAGCAAGTTAGTGGATGTGGGGAGAGAAGGAGAGATCCGAGTCAAATATAACCCCAAGACAGAGGGCGTGCTGATGAGGAGTAATGGTAGAACCACATACAGAAATGGCAATACTAGGTTTCGGAAGGTTAGGAGAGGAGGGAAACATGAGAAGTTCAGTTTTTGACAGATTCAGTTTAAGGTAGAGAGAAGACATGATGTTAGAGACAGCAGACAAACAATCACTGGTATTTTATAGTAATGTAGAGGTGATGTCAGGAGAAGATGTGTATAATGGGGTGTCGTCAGCCTAGAGATGGTACTGAAAACAAATCGACTGATAATTTGTCCAATAGGGGCAGTGTACAGAGAGAAGAGAAGGGGACCTAGGACTGAACCCTGAGTAACCCCAACCGTGAGGGGAAGAGAGAGGAGCAGGCGAAAGATACAGTGAAAGAGCGGTCAGAGAGGTAGGAGAAGAACCAGGAGAGAGCCGTGTCCTTGAGCCCAATAGAGCTGAGCATGAAGAGGAGCTGGTGAACCATGGTATCAAATGCAGTGGAGAGATCCAGGAGGATCAACAGGGAGTCGTGACCATTAGATTTAGCTGTTAGCAGATCATCAGAGACTTTTGTGAGAGCAGTTTCAGTAGAATGTAAAGAGAATCCGGATTGTAGAGGGTCAAGAAGAGAATTGTCAGAGAGAAGGCAGATCATATGGAGTGGACCAAGTGTTCCAGGAGTTTAGAGATGAAGGGGAGATTAGAGACAGGTCGGTAGTTAGCAGCAGAGTTCTGGTCAAGGTTTTTTTTAATAATAGATGTAAGCTGGCATCTTTGAAGGAGGAGGTTAATATAACAGATGAGAGGGAATGATTAAATATTTTAGTTAGGTGAAATGTGACAGCCAGGGAAAGGGATTGAAGGAGATGTGTGGGAATAGGGGTGCTGGTGCAGGTAGTAGGGTGAGAAGATGCAAGAAGCCAGGAATACTATGTTAATAAAATTAATTGTAGATAATTAGAACCATATATGTAAATAAGGAGAGGAAAATCAGGGCACTGCTTATCACAGGCTCTCATGTGCTGTTGCAAACAGTGTTGCGCTTACACTCTTCAGGAGGTCGGCACAATAAAAGCAGTTTCGGTGGTGCTCAATCTCACAGTCCAGCAGAAACAGTCAATAGAGATAAAGATACACAGATGGCACTCACCATTCAGAGCTTTGCCTTCGTTTATTTTCATGTTCAGGTGCAGATACACAAGGAAGGGAGAGGGAGCGGAGACACACGGACAACAGCAGCTGTTTTGGTCTTGGTACCAATTCCACAGAATCTTTTCTTTTTTTCTTCTTTTTTGTTCTTTTGTTCTTAATTGCACCAATATTAACAATCTTGTCCTTAAAAATGTCTTTTTGCTCATTATAGGACACATGGATTTATATGTATGCTAGTAATTTCATTACAATGTAGAGAGAAATCATACCACATATCTTGTTTTTCTATATCTGAATTCTTAATGGACATTCAATATGGATTCAGGACTGCATTTAAATCTATTCCGATGGAATTACCTATATGCAAGATAGATATGGAAAGTAGCATAAGTAGAGTGTAATAGGTCCCGATGCGAAATTTAGACCTGCCCCCCTCCCCGCTGCGCACACGTTGGTCAGATGTATAGGCTGCATGTAACAATGTAAATCCTATAAAGACTCACAAATTGACCCCTCTAACCCTTCATTATGTATTAATGTTCCTCATCCTGTTATATATGGTCCTCCTCTTGGAATATGGCCCTTATTGTGCTATATATGTCCTCCACCCTGCTATATATGGTCCTCTTCCTGCTACCATAGTTCTCCAATTATTATAATGCTTCCCCATATTTCTCAATATGTTACAATGTACCCCCATAGTCCTCTGTGTATTATAATGCATCCCATAGTTCCCCATTCATTGGTTAGCCCCCATAGTCATCCAATTATTATAATGCATCCCCATTATCATCCATATAGTATAATGCAGACTTAAAGCCTTCCATAAATCATAGTGCAGCCTCAAAGCCCTCCATATAGTATACTGCAGCCTCACAGCCCTCCATATAGCATAATACAGCATCATAGCCCTCCATATAGTATAATGCAGCCTCATAACCCTTCATATAGCATAATGCAGCCTCATAAAACTCCATATAGCATAATGCAGCCTCATATATGCATCCTCATAACTCTCCATACAGTATAATGCACCCACAACCTCCTCCTCCCATAAACCTTTGGCCATCATGTACTCACTTATTTAAAAAAATAAACTGTGCTTACCGCTACCAGTTCCCCCCAGCTCCAGACTCCTTGCAAAAACTAAAGGCACAGGAGGAGGCAGTGCCATTGTGCGTTCCACAGAGGAACGTATAAAGCAGGAAGTCCCACCTACGCCTAGTGTGGAGGAGGCGATACCAGCCTGCTATATGCGTTCCACTGTGGAATGCACGCCGGCACTGCTGTGGTAAGAGGAAGCGAGGGTAGGGGGTGGCAGCAGTAGGATGCAGGAGGCTCCCTGACACACAGGCCCCATAGTAGTAGAGTTCTGCTGACCCCTGTGACCCCGATCATTACGTTCCTACATATGGACTGTTTTCCTACATTATGGATTTATATTAGGTTCATTTATCCGGAATCGCTGTAATGTTATTACAAGATTTATAAGCAAGTGCTTTGTACTATGAAATACTTATATCCTTTCTATCTACTATGCCCATTCTGCCACACTGCACACATTATGCAGTCTCCAGCAACCAACATGTCCTCTGCGTCATCTTTATTGCTTCTGCAAATATCCGGGAGCTATGGTGACATGTCCCTGTTCCCTAGTATGTGTGAATGCATTGACTGCTGTGAGAGGAATTTTTTGGAAGTGTAGACCTGTTTGATTTGGCGCCGTAAGTGTGGGCAAATTGTGGAAATCACCTAATCATGTGACCAGTGTCTGGGAGACATAATCCCCTAGCCTAGACCATCAGGTGTCACAGGAACAACTCCCCTGAAGAAACTTGCAGACTTTTAAACAAAGTGAAACATACGTTGGGCTTTATTCCTGTTCTCTTCCTGCTCCATGTTGCCTACCTGATATTTGTACTCTGTAATTTGCACACGATGGGTATGTTTACTAAGCACTTCATTCTAACCATGTACTTGCTATGTTAGGAAATTGTTTGTTAGCACATTGACCTTATCTCTCTAGATTCAGTACTAGGCAGTTAATGGTTAGTTTACTCTTAAAGGGATTGAGTCTACAGTTGAAACCAGAAGTTTATAGACACTAAATAAAAAGACACATATGCATGTTCTTCTCACTATCTGACATGAAATCAGAATAAACCTTTCCCATTTTAGATCAATTAGGTTTACCATAATTATTTATATTTGCCAAATGCCAGCATAATGAGAGAGAGAATGATTTAATGCATTTGTATTACTTTCTGCAAAGTCTCAAGTATATATACACTAATATCAATATGCCTTTGAACAATTTGGCACAGCCCATCTGATGATTTCATGTGTTTGGAAGCTTATGAAAGGTTTATTGGCAACATCTGAGATAATTAGAGACACACATGTGGATGTATTTTAATGCACACCTGAAACACACTGCTTCTTGGTGTAGCATCATGGGAAAGTGTAAAGATATCAGCCAAGATATCAGGAAGAGAATTGTGGACTTGCACAAGTATCAGACTGATGTTCGGGAACTATATCGTTCGTGCATGTCTGATTTATTACAGCCACTTGTTTTGTGTTACGTGGCAGCTCTCTTATACAGAAGCGCTTACCCAAATAAGCATGCCAGTATAAGCCTAAGTTCCCATCACGTTTTTGCTGGCAACGTTTCCTTTGTGATGGGTAAAAACGCATGCGTTCAAATGCAACCGCAGTTTGCATTGCGTTCACCCATACAAGTCTATGGGTGCATTAACGCAGACATTTGACGGCATTTATATGCGTTAATGCAGCAGAAAAAATGCCTCAAAATGCAGCAAAAATGGGATCTGAACTTAGCCTAAGCGAGATTCTGCTGAGATGACTGTTGACAAAATGATTAGTGAGACATGGGGCATAACGATCACTCTCAGAGGTTGCAACCGCAATTGACCCCAACGCCTGCTACAACTGGATGTATGTCCTCAAATGCATATCCAGCAGATATACATTGCTGCACAGAGAACCATCAAGTCCCTGTACTGCAATACACTCTGCCGGCCAAACAGTGACTGACAGCTGACATTGGAGTACACGAGACTGGCAGTGCATGACATTGACATCCAGCATTGCTACTGCAGGCACATGATGCCAGCTACAGGCCCCTGCGCTGGCTACAGAGGATGATGCCATGCAATGTGGGAAACGGGAAAAGTGAGTAGAAAGTATTTAAGGTTTTTTTTTAATATGGTAGATGCAGAATACTAAATATACAGGAAAATGGCCTAGGCCTAGGGTAAGGATATACATATATATATATATATATATGTATATATATATATATATATATATTATGTACAGTATACAAATGTATATATATATATCAGTATAGGGACATATATACCGGGAAGGTGCCCAGGATATGGTCATATATGACAGGATAGGGCACAGGATAAGGAAATGCTGTAAGTACCAAGAAAAGGTCCAGGGTGAGGACATATCTACTAGGATGGGGGCATATTTACAAGGATGAGGGACATGTATACCAGGAAGGAGCCCAGGTTAAGGACATATATGTCAGGATGTGGGGACATATTTGCCTGGAGGTGGCTTGGGGTAAGAACATATATTGCAGAACAAGGGTCATATAGGATAGGGAACATTTTTACCAGTAAGAGTATTAAGAAGGGGTACATACTTACCAAGAAGGGGTCCAAGATTGGGGACATTAGTATAATATGTACTATACTTATGTCTTTATAGCATTAAGCATGATATACCACATCAAATTACGGGGAGCCCAGGTCCAAATTTTGCACCAGGGCCCATCGGACCCTAGTTACGACACAGGGTCAATGCATTGTTCGGTCTACTGGCTTTAGTGTTATATATTTTTCTATTTTTCTCAAGTATGTCGTGTTACAGCATGAAAATACAGAAAAACTCAATGGTTGACATCTGAAGTAATCAACTATCTTGGGTATAAAAATACATTTACTTGGGTTTATACAACAGCTTCTCTCTTTAGAGTGGATGATACACAGCATTTTTTGTTGTACAGTGCTGCCCTGTGACCTACAGCATTTAGAGACTGATTATAATTCTTGAGTTTAATGAACCATTGGAAAAGACCACACTAGTACTTAAGCTAAGCTATTTTAATAACAGAGGTTAGAATACATTTTTGCAGAGTTTCACTACAGCATGCTTATTGTTTTCGGTATACCAGGGTAATGAAGCTTGTATGGAGAATAGCAATATTAAGAGTATGATAAAATTCCTGGAATTTGCCATCCTTTAGTATGTTGCAAAGCAGCTCCTAATCCACAATCATTTCAACAGTGTTCAAACCGTTTTTACTTGTCTATCAACAAATCCTTATTGCAGAATGAAGTAGAATTGTAAAATGAGAGTAAATTTGGCTCTCGGTGATGTATGAAATAACTGAAAAAGTCAAACATTTACTATAAATGGGAGTTTATTTGCCTCTACATGTGCGCTTACGTTATTTTATATTTTCTTCCCACTGTTTCACACTATTAACAAAAAGGATCTGCCATCACAAAGACAGCAAAAAGGAAACAGAGAATTTGGGAGGATTATAAAGCAATTGTGGGGCTTACACATGTCATGTACACATTACAGCTTCACTCACCTTTACTATGTACAATGTTATTTCAAAGTTGCACTTTCTTTTCAACATTTTCCTTTGTTATCTTAAAGGAAACCGGTCATCTCAAAAAATGCTCACAGTCTTCAAATATAGGAGTAACTTGCAGGTTAAAGGGGAACTCCAGTGAGAGAAAACCTTTTAGTACAGTCCCTGCCCTCCTATATGATAAAGCAGAGCTGTACACTGCAATTCTAGGATCTATAGATCGATAAATCGATAAAATCATACCTGCTACTCAGCTCTAACCCCCACCTCATGGGACAGAGAATTTTCAGTCTCATTCTGCTGGTGCGGAGGTGTGTCGGGTGCGTGGATGCTGGGAGCTGCAGAATCAGCCTACATTCCAGCCCCCTCACATTTCTGTATGGGGAGGGGGGTGTGGCAGGAGGCATGGCCGCCGGCCCCATGCTCACACATACAATCTTGTCCCTGATATACCATTCTATATGACAGGGGGGTCCAGACATAAAATAGCAATTATGTCACCAAGTAGATAGAAATAATGCTGTGATCCTCTGCTGTATGATGATGCATAATGTGTATGTGGCGCCCCTGAGGCTCCAGTCACCACAGAGGTACTACACCTCAGCCAGAGGTGTAGTTCCTCCACTCTGGGTAAGAAGGAGACATTACCTTGCACCCAAACTCCCGCATCCATTGCAACACTAACCTGGTTCTGGGGTTCGGGCGGACCCTGTTTAAGGAGGGTCCCATCCCAGGCTGGAAGGGGAGACAGGTGGAGGGTACGGGTGGAGAGAGTGGGACAGGAGCACCAGGAAGTGGAAGCAGACAGGAGGACGTACAGGACGGACTGACATAGAAGGATGTAAGGGAGTTGGAGAGGTGGCATGTAGAGGAGAGGACGTGTGAGAGGGACGTCCTTGGGGAACTGGAGCCGGTGGAGCTCGTCCCAAGACAGAGAGAGGACATAACCGACAGAGGAGCCTGCAAAGGGCTCAGAGAGAGACAAGGTGTCCCAGAAGCACAGGAAGTGAGAGATCCACCCGTGGCACACACATCGGAGCTAACGGAGAATCCGGGATCAGTTAAAGGGACTGGGCCGCAGAAGATGGACCGGCCCCAAACTAGCAAAGCAACTGAACGACTTAACGGGCAAACCAGGGACCGAGGTGACTTCAAGTGCCACGGTCCGAGTCCACACTCATTTGTTGAAAATGTGGCCAAGTATAGGGAACTAGAACGGTGTTGCCCGACAGGACCCAGGGCTACTGGCACAAGACACTGGGTATGGGGAGCTGGGAAGGAGGGTGAGATCCAGTGCAGGGATACAGCCGAGGAAGGGTCCTGGTAGCTCATCCCTGAATTATCTGAGAGTTGACTGGAGCCTGAGACAGAAGACACAGCACACCATTGGTAGCTGGAAATAACCTGGAAGCTGGTACCAACCATGAGTAAAGACTTTAAAGACTGCAACTTGGTCAACTTGCTGTGTCTTCCCAGTTATTCATTGTGTCATTGCCCTTACATTCCCAGCATACACTGTGTAAACTGCCCTGGGGTCCTCCTCTTTACCTGTGGAGAGCAGAACCATCTCAGCTGCATTACCATTGGCCCCAGAGGATCTGTACTGCAGTGTCGGTCATCCATCCCAATTGCCGAAACCCATGGGTGGCGTCATAAATTCATTCCCCATAGAAACTTTCCCTCATTTATTGACACAACCAGGGCCACGGAACCGGGTCACAACCCTGTGACCTCCCATAGATCCCTGACTCGGTTCCAATTAACCCACAGTCCTGGTGGACATGTCATGTACTGTTATTGTCAGGCTGAGAGCACAGGCAGAGCACTACACTGATCTATTCATTTCTGCATGGTCTCCTCTCCTCCATAGGAACATGGTGTCTTCCTATCCCTCCAACTTTCAATGGATCATCCTTATCACTCATTGGAATGTAGGATGACCCTGCAACCCCCAGGGTCCACGCCCCTGACATGCCTCCTGTTCTCTGCTGCTGCATGAAGTTTTCAATTTTCTGTTCCATGAGGGAGGGAGGAGATCAAAGGAGCAGGTATGATTTTATTGATGTATAAGTAACCTATAGATCACAGAACTGCAGTGTACAGTTCTGCTTCATCATATAGGAGGGCAGGGACTGTACTGAAAAGTTTTCTCTCCTCAGAGTTCACCTTTAATAGCGTTCTGAAGCCGTGCGGCTGGAAAACTGAAAGCCCAGCTGCTGGGAGGAATAAAGTATATTTACTCCCATTAGTTGGGCTTTTAGTCCACACCACTTTAGAATGCTAGCCCCATATGTGCAGGTTAATAGCATTGTTTTGACATGGCATGTTTCCTTTAAAGTTTTCTTTGGCCAAATTGAAGCTCTTTAAAACAAAATTAAAAAAAGCATTACTGAACAAAGTATGAAATTAAGGAAAATGAATTCACTCTTCCGGTGCTTGTACACAGCTGTATTGTGGAGTAGCAATTTACACTCTTGTATGCCCATTATGCAATTTTAGGAGCTGTTGATTTTGTGCAGCATTTTAACATTGTGCAGTTCTTGCTCAGAGCATTGCTTTTAGTGGCAACATACAGACTCGGTCGGCGCACAGTTTTATATTGATAAAAAGTGTGGTTCCAAAATCTGAAAGGTTGTGAAAATTCAAGCAACTACAAGCTTTGGTCGAAAGAGTGAGGGTGCATTCCCACGCTGAATTTGGAGTTTTTTGACTTTCAAAATCTGCACCTATTGGCAGAAGAATGCACCGAAACCATCCCTGTCCACACGGTGCGTTGTTGAGTTTTTGATGCTGATTTGAAGGTGCTTTCTGTCTGTTTCAATAAAGTTGGGATACTTTGGCCAAAACAAAGAAAAAGATGTCAAATTCTGATCACCCCATCAACACTTTCACTTACTGTTTATTTTAATGTAAATTGGGCACAAAATAGGCAACACATATACATAGTGCGAACACTGCTGCGTATCTACTGCTTATTTTGAGCCTACATGAGGGTCTATGGGTGAAAAATGCGGCAAAATTCACAGCAAGAATTGACATACTGCAGATTTCACCGCAAAAAAATTCACAGTGGATCCACTGCAGAAAAAAAAATGCACCATGTGGACAGGACATCTCAAATCTCATAGACTTGGCTGGGAAAACACACTGCTGCATGTTTAGTGCAGATCCGCACCCTACAGCCTAAGTGCCTGTTGCTTATGTATTGCTTATTTTGTGCCTAATTTGCAATAAAATCCGTAGGAAGTGATGAAGGGGGAAGCAGGATTTGACGTCTTTGTTTTCTTTCTTTTTGACCAAAGTATCTAAACTGTATTGAAACAGACACAAAGCACCTTCACATCAAATCCACACCAAAACACATCGTGATATGGATCGTTTTGGTGAATCTTTCTGCCGTTAGGAAGTCCAAAATCTGCACCACAACCTTAGCGTGCAAACAGATCCTTAAAGGGGTTGTACAGCCTTAGACTACAAGTCTGCTGGCACTCTAGGTGCCACTTGATTTTTTGTTTTTTTCTGCAGAGCTTATAAAAAAACCCTAGACGGACACATTGGAAAACCATAATAAATCATCATGCTTATAAGTGATACATCACATCACTTGTTGGGGCACCACTGGTCTCTGCTTTTTCTGCATTACTGGCTTCTTACAGCGAGTTCTTACCGGCTTGTTACTTCTCATCAGTGTCAGCAAACGAGCATGCTGTCATGAAGTGTACAGCACATATATAAGAATCTACATGTAGTATCCATCAGACAACTGACACCTGCTCAGTAGAGTAGGCACAAGTTCCAGCCCTCGGAATGGACATCACTGATGACGCTTCATTTCAGGGAGTGGGCAGAGGCTGTGGTAGTTACTGCAGCCTCGGTCCCCTTATGATGATGTGTTTGATTCTCCCATCATGCATAGGTATTCTTAAAAAAGTTACATAAAATAGAAAGCAATAGAAAAAATAAAAATAAACACACCAGTTATGATATCATTATCTACTTATATAATCGGGAGTTTGGGATTCGGGCACTGTAGCCGAATCCCAAAACCCTCTGCGGCACTGCGAGCGATGACGCGATAGCGTCATCGCGAGCCGCAGCCGCACTAGCTGACAGCGATTACGCAATAGCGTCAGGTCGACGCTGCCTGGATGCCGGTGGTGGCTTCCGTCCCTCGCCGCTCTCTCACCGCTGGGGCCTCGGTGTCGCCATGCTGGTGGAGTAGCGGTGTAGGGGCTGTGGGCGGGTGCCGGGAGCCAGTCACGTTGTCCTGTGGGCCTGACACGACCCACTCACTCCCATTGCCAGCCGCCGCCCCTGCAAGCGGATTGGGCGCTGTGTTGTAAACACAGGACGCCCGTCCCATTGCCTAGGACTCGGCATCCTGGACCAATCGGATGGCCGTCCTGTCTTTACCACAGAGCGCCCAATCCGCTCCTTCCCCTCAGGTCACATGTGTGACCTGAGGGGAGGGACTGATCCCTCTCTGCAGCCCCCACGACGCCGCAGAGGACAATGACGTGTGACTGGGGCTGCGATCAGCCCCAGCACGCAGCCACATCCTGCCGCCGAGCGGTGATGTCGCTGCTCCAGCCGCATCTCTCCTCACCCTCCAGCCGGACCTCTCCTCACCCCTCCAGCCGGACCTCCCCTCACCCCTCCAACCGCACCTCTCCTCACCCCTCCAACCGCACCTCTCCTCACCCCTCCAGCCGCACCTCTCCTCACCCCTCCACCCCCACCTCCCTTCACCACTCCAGCCTCTACTCTCCTCACTTCTCCAGCCAGGCCTCTCCTCACCCCTCCAGCCGGACCTCTCCTCACCCCTCCAGCCGCACCTCTCCTCACCCCTCCAGCCGGACCTTTCCTCATAACTCCACCCTCACCTCTCCTCACCCCCCCAGCCCACCTCTCTTCACCCCTCCACCCCCACCTCCCTTCACCCCTCCAGCCTCTACTCTCCTCATCTCTCCAGCCAGGCCTCTCCTCACCCCTCCAGCCGTACCTCTCTTCACCCCTTCAGCCTCTGCTCTCCTCACCCCTCCAGCCGGACCTCTCTTCACTCTCCAGCCTCTGCTCTCCTCACCCCTCCAGCCTGACCTCTCCTCACCCCTCCATCCGCACCTCTCATCACCCCTCCAGCGGCACCTCTCCTCACCCCTCCAGCCGAACCTCTCCTCACCCCTCCAGCCGCACCTCTCCTCACACCTCAACGCGCACCTCTCCTCACCCCTCCAACTGGACCTCTCCTCACCCCTCCAGCCGCACCTCTCCTCACCCCTCCACCCTCACCTCTCCTCACCCCTCCAGTCTCACCTCTCTTTACCCCTCCACCCCACCTCCCTTTACCCCTCCAGCCTCTGCTCTCCTCACCTCTCCAGCCAGGCCTCTCCTCACCCCTCCAGCTGGACCTCTCTTCACCCCTCCACCCCCACCTCTCTTCACCCCTTCAGCCTCTGCTCTCCTCACCCCTCCAGCCGGACCTCTCCTCACCCCTTCAGCCGAACCTCTCCTCACCCCCAGCCTCACCTCTCTTCACTACTTCACCCCCGCTTCCCTTCACCCCTCCAGCCTCTGCTCTCCTCACCCCTCCAGCCGGACCTCTCCTCACCCCTCCAGCCGGACTCTCTCCTCACCCTCCAGCCAGACATCTCCTCAGCCCTCCAGCCGGACCTCTCTTCACCCCTCCACCCCCATCTCTCTTCACCCCTTCAGCCTCTGCTCTCCTCACCCCTCCAGCCGGACTTCTCTTCACCCCTCCAGCCTCTGCTCTCCTCACCCCTCCAGCCGGACCTCTCCTCACCCTCCATCCACACCTCTCCTCACCCCTCCAGCCGCACCTCTCCTCACCCCTCCACCCACACCTCTCCTCACCCCTCCAACCGCACCTCTCCTCACCCCTCCAGCCGAACCTCTCCTCACCCTCCAGCCGGACCTCTTCTCATCCCTCCACCCTCACCTCTCCTCACCCCTCCAGTCTCACCTCTCTTCACCCCTCCACCCCCACCTCCCTTCACCACTCCAGCCTCTACTCTCCTCACTTCTCCAGCCAGGCCTCTCCTCACCCCTCCAGCCGGACCTCTCCTCACCCCTCCAGCCCACCTCTCCTCACCCTCCAGCCGGACCTTTCCTCATAACTCCACCCTCACCTCTCCTCACCCCCCCAGCCCCACCTCTCTTCACCCCTCCACCCCACCTCCCTTCACCCCTCCAGCCCTACTCTCTCATCTCTCCAGCCAGGCCTCTCCTCACCCCTCCAGCCGTACCTCTCTTCACCCTTCAGCCTCTGCTCTCCTCACCCCTCCAGCCGGACCTCTCTTCCACTTCCAGCCTCTGCTCTCCTCACCTCCTCCAGCCTGACCTCTCCTCACCCCTCCATCCGCACCTCTCATCACCCCTCCAGCGGCACCTCTCCTCACCCCTCCAGCCGACCTCTCCTCACCCCTCCAGCCGCACCTCTCCTCACACCTCAACGCGCACCTCTCCTCACCCTCCAACTGGACCTCTCCTCACCCCTCCAGCCGCACCTCTCCTCACCCTCCACCCTCACCCTCTCCTCACCCCTCCAGTCTCACCCTCTCTTTACCCCTCCACCCCACCTCCCTTTACCCTCCAGCCTCTGCTCTCCTCACCTCTCCAGCCAGGCCTCTCCTCACCCTCCACCCTGGACCTCTCTTCACCCCTCCACCCCACCTCTCTTCACCCTTCAGCCTTGCTCTCCTCACCCCTCCAGCCGGACCTCTCCTCACCCCTTCAGCCGAACCTCTCCTCACCCTCCAGCCTCACCTCTCTTCACTACTTCACCCCCGCTTCCCTTCACCCTCCAGCCTCTGCTCTCTCACCCCTCCAGCCGGACCTCTCCTCACCCCTCCAGCCGGACCTCTCCTCACCCTCCAGCCAGACATCTCCTCAGCCCTCCAGCCGGACCTCTCTTCACCCCTCCACCCCCATCTCTCTTCACCCCTTCAGCCTCTGCTCTCCTCACCCCTCCAGCCGGACTTCTCTTCACCCTCCAGCTCTGCTCTCCTCACCCTCCAGCCGGACCTCTCCTCACCCCTCCATCCACACCTCTCCTCACCCCTCCAGCCGCCCTCTCCTCCCCCTCCACCCACACCTCTCCTCACCCCTCCACCGCACCTCTCCTCACCCCTCCAGCCGAACCTCTCCTCACCCCTCCAGCCGGACCTCTCCTCATCCCTCCACCCTCACTCTCCTCAACCCTCCAGTCTCACCTCTCTTCCACCCCTCCACCCCACCTCCCTTCACCCCTCCAGCCTCTCTCTGCTCTCCTCACCTCTCCAACCAGGCCTCTCCTCACCCCTCCAGCCAGACCTCTCTTCACCCCTCCACCCCACCGCTCTTCACCCCTTCAGCCTCTGCTCTCCTCACCCTTCCAGCCGGACCTCTCTTCACCCCTCCAGCCTCTGACTCTCTCACCCCTCCAGCCGGACCTCTCCTCACCCTCCAGCTGGACCTCTCCTCACCCTCCAGCCGCACCTCTCCTCACCCCTTCAGCTGAACCTCTCCTCACCCCTCCAGCCTCACCTCTCTTCACCCCTTCACCCCCACCTCCCTTCACCCCTCCAGCCTCTGCTCTCCTCACCCTTCCAGCCGGACCTCTCCTCACCCCTCCAGCCAGACCTCTCCTCAGCCCTACAGCTGGACTCTCCTCACCCCTCCATCTGCACCTCTCCTCACCCCACCCAGCCTCACTCTCCTCACACCCTCCAGCCGGACCTCTCCTCACCCCACCAGCCTCACCTCTCCTCATCCCTCCAGCCGGACTTCTCCTCACCCCTCAGCCTCACCTCTCCTCACCCCTCCAGCCTCACCTCTCCTCACCCCTCCAGCCTCACCTCTCCTCACCTCCCCATCCGCACCTCTCCTCATCCCTCCAGCCGAACCTTTCTTCACCCCTCCAGCAGAACCTCTCCTCACCCCTCCAGCCGGACGTCTCCTCACCCCTCCAGCCGGACCTCTCCTCACCCCTCCAGCTGGACCTCTCCTCACCCTCCAGCCGGACCTCTCCTCACCCCTCCAGCCGGACATCTCCTCACCCCTCCAGCCCGACATCTCCTCACCCCTCCAGCCGCACCTCTCCTCACCCCTCCATCCGCACCTCTCCTCACCCCTCCTGCCTCACCTCTCCTCACCCCTCCAGCCCCACCTATCCTCACCCCTCCAGCCCCATCTCTCCTCACCCCTCCAGCCCCACCTCTCCTCACCCCTCCAGCCTCACCTCTCCTCCTCACCCCTCCAGCCTCACCTCTCCTCACCCCTCCAGCCTCTGCTCTCCTCACCCCTCCAGCCTCCCGCCACATCATACTCTGCTATCCACAGAGCCGCCTCTATACTCTGCTACCCACAGAGCCGCCTGTATACTCTGCTATCCACAGAGCCGCCTCTATACTCTTCTACCCACACAGCCGCCTGTATACTCTGCTACCCACAGAGCTGCTTGTATACTCTGCTACCCACAGAGCTGCCTGTATACTCTGCTACCCACAGACCTGCCTCTATACTCTGTTACCCACAGAGCCGCCTGTATACTCTCCTACCCACAGAGCCGCCTGTATACTCTGCTACCCACAGAGCCGCCTCTATACTCTGCTACCCACAGAGCCGTTTCTATACTCTGCTACCCACAGAGCCGCCTGTATACTCTGCTACCCACAGAGCCGCCTGTATACTCTGCTACCCACCGAGCCGCCTCTATACTCTGCTACCCACAGAGCCGTTTCTATACTCTGCTAACCACAGAGCCGCCTCTATACTCTGCTACCCACAGAGCCGCCTGTATACTCTGCTATTCACAGAGCCGCCTGTATACTTTGCTACCCACAGAGCCGCCTGTATACTTTGCTACCCACAGAGCCGCCTGTATAATCTGCTACCCCCAGAGCCGTCTGTATACTCTGCTACCCACAGACCCGCCTGTATACTCTGCTACCCACAGAGCCCCCTGTATACTCTGCTACCCACTGACCCGCCTGTATACACACAATTCATTTCACTGTGCTCCCGATGCAATTGCATCGGGCCTTTTTACTGGTATATTATATTATAAAGTAGTGAGGGAACAGGATATATTTAGTGTCTCCGAAAATCAAACTCACAATTTAATCAAATCAAGCCCACAATATACATAAATGCAGGCAGCAGTAAAAGCTCTGAGACACTGCCTGCACTGATGAATGCACCCCCTGTACGCTGGGAGAGCAGCCACTGCCCAACTCCCGGCAGTGAGACGAGCAGATGACATCACAAAGATTACAGCAGTCAAACTCGCAGGGTCACACAGCAGGTATCCCATGAGTGTAAAATGTGGTAACCTCAGTGACATCATCGCACATCACATTTGCTGTTTAGTGTCACCCGCAATATCACTTGAGAGACAGGGAGTGTGATGTGCTGTGACAGTGAGGTTACTTCACGTCACACTCGCAGGATACTGGCTGTGTGACCCTGCGAGTGTGACTGCGTTAACTTTTGCGGTGTTACTGCCAGTCACACTACCAGGAGTCAGGCAGTGACTGCTCTTCCAGTGTATGTGGGATGCGTTCTCTGACCATGCCTTTAGACGCTGGGAGAGTGAGACTTCGTGGAACCCTCATGAGACTGCATCAGACCTACCTCAGATGTCCATGGGGAATTAGTTGGTTAATGAGGGTGATTCTTGTCTTTATTTGTTCACTAATTCTCTAATTCTTTTTTTTTCTTGCAGGTTTGCTTTTGTGGACAGCATCAGATTCGGTGGACTATGTCAAAATGCCTGGACTATTGCACATTTTTTGTTGTTAGGTTTTTATTTTTAATCTTTAATTTCCTTGGGATTTATTTTATTTTGGGCTCAACCATACCATCCCGACACGTAGAGAACAGGGGCACTACACTTCCTAACCACAGAAGTTCAGTACCTCTGGTGGCAGTTTACCCAGGGGGTGCCACACATACATATATTTTAATTTGGATTTTTGAGGTATACTTCTAAAGTATATACATTGAATCCTTTTTCTTTTACATAGGGAATTAATACTTGTATTTTGTATTGTATATAATTTTTTCCCATTTTTTTTTCTAGTTATTTATATTCTTTTTATATCTTTAAAAATATGTAATGTTGTCTTTGGGACATTTTTGTTTTTAATCAAATACAAATAACTTATTAACATTTTTAATATATACACAATATAATTACATTTATAATACAAAGCAATTTTAATTTTAAACTCAGCATAACATTGAATGCTTTTCATGTCTGAGCAGGCAAGGTCCAATAAAATGTGCTACCCTGGAACGCTGTGTGTATTAGGGATCCACTAAAATTGGTAACACAGTTTGTAAATATATCATCCAATTAGCATTAGGTACATGCCATATAAGCACATCTGATTCATGGGCTAGGCAAATCTGTGATTAAGAAGGCTTGTTTCTAGCCTTTGAAACACATCAGTATTGTTTTGCCAAGTGTGAGCCTCCATAGCTCCACACTTAGAGCAGTGTGACATCACCTGCTCAGCCCTCCTGAAGCTCATCTCAGTATCCAGGGACGCTTCCAGCTGGAGTGCCTGAATACCAGCTCGGATTTTTTCGGCATGCCGCCTGAACAACTTATCCTGGAGTATTACCAGGTCTCCGGCTGATTGTAATGATGAGACCCACACAGACCATATAACAGGACAGTGAGTAGTACATTGGGACCCAGACAGAGTGCTCTATTTATCCATTATTTCATTTATTGCACACATGTGGCTAACATATGCCCTTCCTCACAACCAGTAAAGCACTGTGTAGGACTTAGCAGATACATATGATCAACTACCCCTGTTCCTGATAATCCCTCACTGGTCGGACACGTCTATGCTATACCACTCGTGAATAGCAATCATCTATGGTTCACCAGTGTAGTTGACTTGTATTCATGATAATGTTACCTATTTGATCATATCTTCTATGAATTCACATTATTGATTACATGTTTTAAGTCAAATCCTACTTAATTTGATTACAGTGAAACATTTTATCTGCTTTCCATTATTCCCTCCTATCCTGTGTAAATTGCAAATAAAGAGATTCATTTCATCTGTCAATCACAGTGAGTGATCACTTGCTTATCTGCTGCCCACTCCCCAACGAATGAATATTCATGTCACATATTCACATTACTGCACTGTACACAACAAGATCAGTAGAAATCACTCACATTTGGGGGGGCTGTATACTTCATTCTCTGCTTTCCTTGTTTACAGTAAAGCAAGAATTCAAATAAAAATACAGAATCTCTAAGGCTAGGTTCACATGTTTTCATTGCGTTTGAATGCAATGCATTTGTCAGCTGCATTAACGCAATGAAAACGTCAGAATTTGATTCCGTTAACACACCCACACACTTGTATGGTAAATGCATTGCAAGAGCTATGTAAATGCATTGCAAAATGTGGTTGCTTTTGAAACGCTGCGTTTATCCCGAGTGCACAGGGAACGTTGCCAGCAACGTTCCCTGTGCGCTCGGGATAAATGCAGCGTTTCAAATGCAACCACATTTTGCATTGCGTTTGCAAAGCGTTTACAATACAAGTCTATGGGTGCATTAACGCAATCAAATGCTGACATTTTCATTGCGTTAAGGCAGCTGAAAAACGCATTGCGTTAAAAATCAATGAAAACCTGATGTGAACAAAGCTTAACAGACAGCGTGTCTTCTACTCAGGGAAACAGAGGGAGGAGATTGCCTTATGTAGATGAGCTATCAGATATGTGCCTGCCATCTCTCCCTCCATCTCCTCATCAGAAGCTCTTTGCAGGACAGCGAAATGAAAATAAAACTAGATTGGCAGAGCACAGGGTTAGGGAGGGGAATGCTGCCTGAGAAGGATTGAATAATAAATGAACCTTTACATACCAGGACTATTCACTAGTCCGGTCAATTACTTTTACTGCTGAAGATAGCTGCCTGCTGGGTGTGAAGAGAACTACAAAGGGTACATTAATGATTTTCATATATTCTGAAAGGTCTGCCTGAGCACTCTTCAAGGGTAATTTTAGTATCAAACTAAAAAATGACCTGACAGAGTCCCTTTCATTATGGTTCCTGAAATAATGGAAATCAGGAAGACAATGTGAACAAAGCAGTGGTGTCTTTATAAATTAAAGTAATCCTTTGTAGAAGAAAGATGTAGCCACTGTTTGTAAACCTGGGTAAGAGAGCTGGAGTACGTTGTGCCACAGCCAGAAATATATGACAGCTAAATGCTGGCTTACATTTCCATTATAAGTTACACCGCTTTTGTGGCATAAATTATGGTGAATTCGTAAATTATGCTTGGCCAGTCTCTGTCATGTCCTAGCTAAGCCAAATTTTCAAAAAGTTGAACTTGTATGCCAATGAATAACAAGTACAGCAGGGTGGGGCATTGCATCTGCAGCTCTCCTGACCATTACGCTATCACTATCTTATGGCTTTACACACATCCATTTTAGTGGGGTATAAAATCATGATGACAAATTCTCATTAAGAATGAAGAAAAGTTATGCAATTATAATTCAAATACAGCAAAACAGGTAGCAGCTACAGCATATAATTAACTTTAATTATCACGTTACACTGTTGGATGGGGTGTTCAGATGCCTAATAAAAACATACTAAGGAATAGGTTTAAAAACCTCGCCATCACAGGAATTTTATTGAATATCGTATAAAAGTTAATAGGAAGAATGTTTAAAAAAGATCTATCTAAAAAGCTTGATAGTTTATATAGTAGATAGGAACCAGTTTTTTTTTAGACATCTGTGCGAGAAAGGAAAATGATTTGAATCAGGAATTGTGTACAATAATAAACCCTATAAGACTTTATTCCTTATATGTAAAATCATGATATGTAAAGAAGTACTAACCTCTTCAAAGAATGTAAAAAGTAGGCCAGTAAATGAGAGCAAATGCTCAGTAGACCAACCTACGGTGTGACCCAAGAACACATAGTAAATACCAATATCAAAATAATTGGGGAATTCTTTAAATCTCAAATTATGATAAATGTGACTCAAAATAAATTATTAAATCTCCAAAGGAGTGCACAATTAAGATAGCTTTTTTATTTAATTATTATTAAAATCGGTCAGTAGTGTGTGTATGCCCTACACCTGTAATCCAGTGAATGCTGAGCAGTAGGGGAAGGGGGAACCTATAATCCCACACTCACCCTATCCTCTGCCCCTGCCTGTCTACGGAGTTTTATACACATAACGTGTCAGGTGTCCCCGTTCAACGGTGGCTAGCCCTAGTGTCCCTGTTGCTACACTATGGCCATTACCACCCCTGGGAATCTGTCCTGGTTTCAAGTGTATCTCAGAATAGATGTGGGTCGACCCCCATCATCTTCCCTGTGTGTGTATGATTTGATTCAGCATCAAAGGGTGTTTTACTTACAATTTTTGGTGCATAAGAATGCTATATAGCATAACCTCCACTGGCTGATAGATATCTATCACGTACAGAATAGACCTCAGAAAGATATAGTGATATGTCTAATGTCCAACTCTGTACTACCCGAAGGGGTCCGGTGTCAGGTCTACTGTGTCCTATGAACCACCCCCATTAGACATATGGTTAACGTCAGTGTCAGTGTCCAGGTCGCTATATGCACACCTTCCCTTGATCCCTATACATACATCATACATATCCCCTATTCAGGGGTACACCAGGTACAGAGATAACACTCAAACCCAGACAGATCAATAGTTCCCACAGGCAGGTGTATAGAATCGTTACTTATCTGATGCACATGATCGTTTGGTCAGTCCTCAGTCATAAATCTCGACGCGTTTCTGCCCGCTATCATCGCTGGGCGTCCTCAGGAGAGACTGTGCTGTCAGATACCGGTCCAGCCTTACTCAGGTCACCGGGGCGCTGTACAAGGTGGTGTGATAACCTCCCCTCCTTCCTCATTGGTGTCAGCGTCACAGAGTGCCCTTCAAGGCTCCCTTATATCTCCCATGTACTCAGGGGAGTTGGAAACATGTGTGTCGGCTCCCACCATGTGTTTAGAACGCTACTTCCGGTTTCGCGGGTCCCGGACCGGAAGTGCGTCATCCGACACGCTGGGCGGAGCTATCCGCGCTTGCGTTCCACCTACCGCACATGTGACTTCCGGTATGCGTTCCAAATACCGGAAGTCCATCAAAATCGTCATTTATACGCCCCCATCTCCTCTGTAAGACACACAGGACGTGCAGGGACATTACAAATCCCCTATGCACATCCTGTGCACCCGGAAATAGGGAAGGGGGGAAACATATACCAGGGAAAGTAGTTCCATGAAGGTCCTATACTGGTTTGTAAACATAAGTAACCTGACAAATAATATTGTATGTACTTTCAAGGAACAAACAATGTCATGTCCTATCCTAATGGGATGAAGCATCATATAATCACATCATTCCTGGATTAGGAGGAACTACTATTCCGAGCCCCGGTACATGTTCACCCGCCCCCAGTATGTGTAATGTGGAGGTATTTTTGTATGTATATGTATAGTAGTGATGGAGAGGACTACTCGGGATCTCAGCACATCGTGCTCATGTCGTATACTTCTGTGAAGGTGTTATTTCACCCAGTTCCTCTTCATCCCTATCTCCACATAGTTTACAATACCGTGAGAGATTACCAATGTCTTATTTCAAGTCTCTCCTACTGTATATTGATTTTTATCATACATCCCTTTCCATCTCATAAGATATTTCAGAAGGAACGTTCTCTCAATATTCTACCGGAATTATCCTGATGATATCATGTCCATTATATGTGGATCCGATATTAACTCACCCTCATGTCCCTTTTTGGGCTGATAGGTTATACAGGGAGATTATACAGATATATGGGAACAAAAGTGTAATACACGAAATAGATCCGGGAACCAAAGGTCCAGGCATTTTCGTCTGAGGGTAGGGACGGCCTACAAGAATGGGGTATAGGTTAGCTGTTCATTGAGGCCTTCTTTCCCAGTGGATTCCATCCTATATATCCACTTTGTTTCTCTTCTGAGGATCTCCCCATCCCAGTTGCCACCACGTTTCGGTTTCTCCACTACCTCCAGGACCTGAAATGTAATGTCCCTTATGTCCCCCCCATGGGTCTCATGCATGTGTCTGGAAATGGGAGTGTCCCTTTCATTCCTAATATCTCCTATATGGTCCCCAATTCTTCTTCTCAATTCCCTCTTCGTTTTTCCCACATAGTCTTTAGGACAGCTACACTGGAATAAATAGATGACCCCTTCGGTTTTACAGTTGCCGAATTGTCTATTCTGATATATGGCTCCTGTAGTGCTACTTTGGGCCATCTTCGTTACCCTTATGTAGTTGCAGAAAGAGCACTTCCCGCACCTAAAGGTGCCAGATTGTCTCTTGTCCAGCCACGTGCCTTTCCTCTTGGGGGGGCAGTAGTGGCTATGGACCAGTTGGTCTCTTAGGGATCTCCCCCTCCTATACGTGATGGCCGGTTTACTCGGTAGCAAGGGTGCAACCTCCTTATCTGCCATTAGTATGTCCCAGTGTTTACAGATGATATCTCTCACCTCTGTGGCCCTGTCATCGAATGTCCCTATAATCCGGGTAATGTTTTCTTTTGAGGACCTGTTGTTCGTTCTCAGCAAGGTCTCCCTATCACTCTCCTTGGCATGATTATAGGCCTTACTCAATATATGAGGTGGATATCCCTTCTGTGTAAAACGCTCTTGCATCCGCCTCGCTTCACCATAAAATTTGGCGGTGTCAGAACAATTCCTCCTGGCTCGCAGGTATTGCCCCCTCGGTATACCCTCTCGTAAACCCCTGGGGTGGTGGCTATCCCACCTCAGCAGATCATTTGTCGCGGTGGGTTTTCTATATATGGTGGTTTGAAGACCCCCTTTACCATCCTTGTATATACTGACATCAAGGAAATTTATGGATTGTTCTTGTATTTCAGATGTAAACCGTAACCCAAAGGTGTTCACATTTAACTGCCTGATAAAGGTCTCAAAGGATACACCATCGCCCTTCCACAGCACCATCACATCATCAATGTAACGACCCCAAAATAATATATGGGGTCCCCACCATGACGCTTCATCCTCCGGGAAAACGACGGTGTCCTCCCACCAGCCCAGGAGCAAGTTAGCATAGCTCGGGGCACAGGAGCTCCCCATAGCTGTGCCCCTGAGCTGGTGGTAGAACCTCCCGTCAAACTCAAAGCAGTTATGTGTCAGCACATACTTCAGCAAGTCCAGGACAAATTTGTTGTGTCTCACGTATTGATTCCCCGGCTGGATAGATAATACTCAGTCGCACGCAGTCCCATCTCATGCGGGATACTGCTGTACAGGGCCTCCACATCGATGGAGGCCAACTGTACACCAGAATCCACCGATACACCATCAAGCTTCCCGATTAAATCCAGAGTGTCACGAATATACGATGGAAGGCTTGTGACAAAGTTGCGGAGTATCTTATCCAAATATACCCCACATCTCTGGGTGCTTGAATTGATGCCTGACACTATAGGTCGCCCCCTCAGGGGGACCAGGCCTTTGTGTATCTTCGGGAGTGAGTAAAATACCGCTGTTACCGGGTGAACATTATACATGAAGTCCATCTCATTCTTGCTCAGGACACCATCCTCAAATGCCTCCGCCAGTATGACGTTCAGTTCGTCTTGATATTCTTCTATTGGATTTTTGTCCAGTTTCCTATATGTGGTCCGATCCTCTAGGATATTGGTGCACATGGTTTTATAGATGGTATGATCCATCAAAACCAGGTTACCCCCTTTATCTGCTGGTTTCAGTACTAGGTGATCGTTCCTAATGAGACCATCAAGGGCTGTCTTTTCCTCTTTCGAGAGGTTCTGATGAAAACTGCCCTTATGCTCTCTTAATTGTCTAAGATCTTTGGTCACTAGATTCAAGAATATATCAATACTCGTAACGTCACTGGCAGGTGGCATTTTTTTACTAGGTGGTTTACAATCTGTAAATGGTCCTTTCCCCTCCACTCTAAGGGTATCTCTGTGTAAATCCAGAAGATCTCCAAAGGTAGAGATGTCCTCTCCCTCAATGTCAATATTCTGGTATCTTTCTTCGTTAGTGAGTCTGAAATGCCTTTTCCATTTTAGCTTCCTTCCGAAAAGGTTTAGGTCTTTAACCCAATCGAAGTCGCTAAAATGGTTGGTGGGGACGAACGATAGGCCTTTAGATAGTACACGTTTCTCGATGTTCGAGAGGTCATAGTCTGTTAGGTTGATAATACGATTCTCATCTATTGGTTCGATCCTGTGGGTGTTTCCAGGTTTCTGCCTCTTAGAGGGTATGGATCTCTCCCTAAAAAAGGACCTGTGACTACTGTTCCCAACAAAGTGGGTCTGGATTGAAATGACCCATATGAATAGGACCCACCATAGTTTGAATCTCGACCTACAGGACTCAGATCTCGGTCCCCAGGTCCTTGACCTCCTTGGTAACCGCTGCCTTGACCACCAACACCCTTTCCTCCCTTCTTCCTCCATTTTCTCTTCCCTTTCTTTGGTTTATGGCCTAATGGGTTACCCCCTCTGTTCTCCCCTCGTCCTTCTTTATCGGAGGGCTCTGGTTCTGACGCAGAGGTATCTGTATTCCCAATATTACGGTCACCTCTCTGTATAAATAAGTACGCTCGTTTATCCTTGAATTCAGCCAGATCTCTTGTAAACTGTTTATGTTTCCTTTCTTTGATGAAGGATTGTAGGCGTCCTATATTGTGTTCAAGTGAGGCCTCACGTTTACTGAAGTCAGGATCCTCTTTGTGTTTCTTCGCCTCTTCCGTCAATTCACCCAGTTTTTTTGAGGTGATTTCGAAGGACTTTTTTTCTTCTTCAAGAAGTAACCTCATAAACCTAAGTGAGCTGTTTATTGATTCTTCTTCCCACTTTTCCAGTAAAACCGGTGTCCTGGATCGGTGGGCAGGGATGATATTTAGTCGGAGGCCTTTCGGGACTATTTTGTTGGTTATATATTTCTCAAGGCACTCTATCTCCCACCATGATTTTACATTTTCTTTATATGTAGTATTGATTTCATGAAAAAGGTCTCTCAGAGCATCAGATGTTTTGGCACCAGTGTTGTCCCCTCCCTCTCCAGAGAATGCCTCCCTTGCCTCCAGGGCCCATCTACTCCTATCAATTGGTCCCGACAAAAACCCTGCCATAAATAATAATCACTAAATCTCAAATTATGATAAATGTGACTCAAAATAAATTATTAAATCTCCAAAGGAGTGCACAATTAAGATAGCTTTTTTATTTAATTATTATTAAAATCGGTCAGTAGTGTGTGTATGCCCTACACCTGTAATCCAGTGAATGCTGAGCAGTAGGGGAAGGGGGAACCTATAATCCCACACTCACCCTATCCTCTGCCCCTGCCTGTCTACGGAGTTTTATACACATAACGTGTCAGGTGTCCCCGTTCAACGGTGGCTAGCCCTAGTGTCCCTGTTGCTACACTATGGCCATTACCACCCCTGGGAATCTGTCCTGGTTTCAAGTGTATCTCAGAATAGATGTGGGTCGACCCCCATCATCTTCCCTGTGTGTGTATGATTTGATTCAGCATCAAAGGGTGTTTTACTTACAATTTTTGGTGCATAAGAATGCTATATAGCATAACCTCCACTGGCTGATAGATATCTATCACGTACAGAATAGACCTCAGAAAGATATAGTGATATGTCTAATGTCCAACTCTGTACTACCCGAAGGGGTCCGGTGTCAGGTCTACTGTGTCCTATGAACCACCCCCATTAGACATATGGTTAACGTCAGTGTCAGTGTCCAGGTCGCTATATGCACACCTTCCCTTGATCCCTATACATACATCATACATATCCCCTATTCAGGGGTACACCAGGTACAGAGATAACACTCAAACCCAGACAGATCAATAGTTCCCACAGGCAGGTGTATAGAATCGTTACTTATCTGATGCACATGATCGTTTGGTCAGTCCTCAGTCATAAATCTCGACGCGTTTCTGCCCGCTATCATCGCTGGGCGTCCTCAGGAGAGACTGTGCTGTCAGATACCGGTCCAGCCTTACTCAGGTCACCGGGGGCGCTGTACAAGGTGGTGTGATAACCTCCCCTCCTTCCTCATTGGTGTCAGCGTCACAGAGTGCCCTTCAAGGCTCCCTTATATCTCCCATGTACTCAGGGGAGTTGGAAACATGTGTGTCGGCTCCCACCATGTGTTTAGAACGCTACTTCCGGTTTCGCGGGTCCCGGACCGGAAGTGCGTCATCCGACACGCTGGGCGGAGCTATCCGCGCTTGCGTTCCACCTACCGCACATGTGACTTCCGGTATGCGTTCCAAATACCGGAAGTCCATCAAAATCGTCATTTATACGCCCCCATCTCCTCTGTAAGACACACAGGACGTGCAGGGACATTACAAATCCCCTATGCACATCCTGTGCACCCGGAAATAGGGAAGGGGGGAAACATATACCAGGGAAAGTAGTTCCATGAAGGTCCTATACTGGTTTGTAAACATAAGTAACCTGACAAATAATATTGTATGTACTTTCAAGGAACAAACAATGTCATGTCCTATCCTAATGGGATGAAGCATCATATAATCACATCATTCCTGGATTAGGAGGAACTACTATTCCGAGCCCCGGTACATGTTCACCCGCCCCCAGTATGTGTAATGTGGAGGTATTTTTGTATGTATATGTATAGTAGTGATGGAGAGGACTACTCGGGATCTCAGCACATCGTGCTCATGTCGTATACTTCTGTGAAGGTGTTATTTCACCCAGTTCCTCTTCATCCCTATCTCCACATAGTTTACAATACCGTGAGAGATTACCAATGTCTTATTTCAAGTCTCTCCTACTGTATATTGATTTTTATCATACATCCCTTTCCATCTCATAAGATATTTCAGAAGGAACGTTCTCTCAATATTCTACCGGAATTATCCTGATGATATCATGTCCATTATATGTGGATCCGATATTAACTCACCCTCATGTCCCTTTTTGGGCTGGTAGGCCGTCCCTACCCTCAGACGAAAATGCCTGGACCTTTGGTTCCCCGGATCTATTTCGTGTATTACACTTTTGTTCCCATATATCTGTATAATCTCCCTGTATAACCTATCAGCCCAAAAAGGGACATGAGGGTGAGTTAATATCGGATCCACATATAATGGACATGATATCATCAGGATAATTCCGGTAGAATATTGAGAGAACGTTCCTTCTGAAATATCTTATGAGATGGAAAGGGATGTATGATAAAAATCAATATACAGTAGGAGAGACTTGAAATAAGACATTGGTAATCTCTCACGGTATTGTAAACTATGTGGAGATAGGGATGAAGAGGAACTGGGTGAAATAACACCTTCACAGAAGTATACGACATGAGCACGATGTGCTGAGATCCCGAGTAGTCCTCTCCATCACTACTATACATATACATACAAAAATACCTCCACATTACACATACTGGGGGCGGGTGAACATGTACCGGGGCTCGGAATAGTAGTTCCTCCTAATCCAGGAATGATGTGATTATATGATGCTTCATCCCATTAGGATAGGACATGACATTGTTTGTTCCTTGAAAGTACATACAATATTATTTGTCAGGTTACTTATGTTTACAAACCAGTATAGGACCTTCATGGAACTACTTTCCCTGGTATATGTTTCCCCCCTTCCCTATTTCCGGGTGCACAGGATGTGCATAGGGGATTTGTAATGTCCCTGCACGTCCTGTGTGTCTTACAGAGGAGATGGGGGCGTATAAATGACGATTTTGATGGACTTCCGGTATTTGGAACGCATACCGGAAGTCACATGTGCGGTAGGTGGAACGCAAGCGCGGATAGCTCCGCCCAGCGTGTCGGATGACGCACTTCCGGTCCGGGACCCGCGAAACCGGAAGTAGCGTTCTAAACACATGGTGGGAGCCGACACACATGTTTCCAACTCCCCTGAGTACATGGGAGATATAAGGGAGCCTTGAAGGGCACTCTGTGACGCTGACACCAATGAGGAAGGAGGGGAGGTTATCACACCACCTTGTACAGCGCCCCCGGTGACCTGAGTAAGGCTGGACCGGTATCTGACAGCACAGTCTCTCCTGAGGACGCCCAGCGATGATAGCGGGCAGAAACGCGTCGAGATTTATGACTGAGGACTGACCAAACGATCATGTGCATCAGATAAGTAACGATTCTATACACCTGCCTGTGGGAACTATTGATCTGTCTGGGTTTGAGTGTTATCTCTGTACCTGGTGTACCCCTGAATAGGGGATATGTATGATGTATGTATAGGGATCAAGGGAAGGTGTGCATATAGCGACCTGGACACTGACACTGACGTTAACCATATGTCTAATGGGGGTGGTTCATAGGACACAGTAGACCTGACACCGGACCCCTTCGGGTAGTACAGAGTTGGACATTAGACATATCACTATATCTTTCTGAGGTCTATTCTGTACGTGATAGATATCTATCAGCCAGTGGAGGTTATGCTATATAGCATTCTTATGCACCAAAAATTGTAAGTAAAACACCCTTTGATGCTGAATCAAATCATACACACACAGGGAAGATGATGGGGGTCGACCCACATCTATTCTGAGATACACTTGAAACCAGGACAGATTCCCAGGGGTGGTAATGGCCATAGTGTAGCAACAGGGACACTAGGGCTAGCCACCGTTGAACGGGGACACCTGACACGTTATGTGTATAAAACTCCGTAGACAGGCAGGGGCAGAGGATAGGGTGAGTGTGGGATTATAGGTTCCCCCTTCCCCTACTGCTCAGCATTCACTGGATTACAGGTGTAGGGCATACACACACTACTGACCGATTTTAATAATAATTAAATAAAAAAGCTATCTTAATTGTGCACTCCTTTGGAGATTTAATAATTTATTTTGAGTCACATTTATCATAATTTGAGATTTAGTGATTATTATTTATGGCAGGGTTTTTGTCGGGACCAATTGATAGGAGTAGATGGGCCCTGGAGGCAAGGGAGGCATTCTCTGGAGAGGGAGGGGACAACACTGGTGCCAAAACATCTGATGCTCTGAGAGACCTTTTTCATGAAATCAATACTACATATAAAGAAAATGTAAAATCATGGTGGGAGATAGAGTGCCTTGAGAAATATATAACCAACAAAATAGTCCCGAAAGGCCTCCGACTAAATATCATCCCTGCCCACCGATCCAGGACACCGGTTTTACTGGAAAAGTGGGAAGAAGAATCAATAAACAGCTCACTTAGGTTTATGAGGTTACTTCTTGAAGAAGAAAAAAAGTCCTTCGAAATCACCTCAAAAAAACTGGGTGAATTGACGGAAGAGGCGAAGAAACACAAAGAGGATCCTGACTTCAGTAAACGTGAGGCCTCACTTGAACACAATATAGGACGCCTACAATCCTTCATCAAAGAAAGGAAACATAAACAGTTTACAAGAGATCTGGCTGAATTCAAGGATAAACGAGCGTACTTATTTATACAGAGAGGTGACCGTAATATTGGGAATACAGATACCTCTGCGTCAGAACCAGAGCCCTCCGATAAAGAAGGACGAGGGGAGAACAGAGGGGGTAACCCATTAGGCCATAAACCAAAGAAAGGGAAGAGAAAATGGAGGAAGAAGGGAGGAAAGGGTGTTGGTGGTCAAGGCAGCGGTTACCAAGGAGGTCAAGGACCTGGGGACCGAGATCTGAGTCCTGTAGGTCGAGATTCAAACTATGGTGGGTCCTATTCATATGGGTCATTTCAATCCAGACCCACTTTGTTGGGAACAGTAGTCACAGGTCCTTTTTTAGGGAGAGATCCATACCCTCTAAGAGGCAGAAACCTGGAAACACCCACAGGATCGAACCAATAGATGAGAATCGTATTATCAACCTAACAGACTATGACCTCTCGAACATCGAGAAACGTGTACTATCTAAAGGCCTATCGTTCGTCCCCACCAACCATTTTAGCGACTTCGATTGGGTTAAAGACCTAAACCTTTTCGGAAGGAAGCTAAAATGGAAAAGGCATTTCAGACTCACTAACGAAGAAAGATACCAGAATATTGACATTGAGGGAGAGGACATCTCTACCTTTGGAGATCTTCTGGATTTACACAGAGATACCCTTAGAGTGGAGGGGAAAGGACCATTTACAGATTGTAAACCACCTAGTAAAAAAATGCCACCTGCCAGTGACGTTACGAGTATTGATATATTCTTGAATCTAGTGACCAAAGATCTTAGACAATTAAGAGAGCATAAGGGCAGTTTTCATCAGAACCTCTCGAAAGAGGAAAAGACAGCCCTTGATGGTCTCATTAGGAACGATCACCTAGTACTGAAACCAGCAGATAAAGGGGGTAACCTGGTTTTGATGGATCATACCATCTATAAAACCATGTGCACCAATATCCTAGAGGATCGGACCACATATAGGAAACTGGACAAAAATCCAATAGAAGAATATCAAGACGAACTGAACGTCATACTGGCGGAGGCATTTGAGGATGGTGTCCTGAGCAAGAATGAGATGGACTTCATGTATAATGTTCACCCGGTAACAGCGGTATTTTACTCACTCCCGAAGATACACAAAGGCCTGGTCCCCCTGAGGGGGCGACCTATAGTGTCAGGCATCAATTCAAGCACCCAGAGATGTGGGGTATATTTGGATAAGATACTCCGCAACTTTGTCACAAGCCTTCCATCGTATATTCGTGACACTCTGGATTTAATCGGGAAGCTTGATGGTGTATCGGTGGATTCTGGTGTACAGTTGGCCTCCATCGATGTGGAGGCCCTGTACAGCAGTATCCCGCATGAGATGGGACTGCGTGCGACTGAGTATTATCTATCCAGCCGGGGGAATCAATACGTGAGACACAACAAATTTGTCCTGGACTTGCTGAAGTATGTGCTGACACATAACTGCTTTGAGTTTGACGGGAGGTTCTACCACCAGCTCAGGGGCACAGCTATGGGGAGCTCCTGTGCCCCGAGCTATGCTAACTTGCTCCTGGGCTGGTGGGAGGACACCGTCGTTTTCCCGGAGGATGAAGCGTCATGGTGGGGACCCCATATATTATTTTGGGGTCGTTACATTGATGATGTGATGGTGCTGTGGAAGGGCGATGGTGTATCCTTTGAGACCTTTATCAGGCAGTTAAATGTGAACACCTTTGGGTTACGGTTTACATCTGAAATACAAGAACAATCCATAAATTTCCTTGATGTCAGTATATACAAGGATGGTAAAGGGGGTCTTCAAACCACCATATATAGAAAACCCACCGCGACAAATGATCTGCTGAGGTGGGATAGCCACCACCCCAGGGGTTTACGAGAGGGTATACCGAGGGGGCAATACCTGCGAGCCAGGAGGAATTGTTCTGACACCGCCAAATTTTATGGTGAAGCGAGGCGGATGCAAGAGCGTTTTACACAGAAGGGATATCCACCTCATATATTGAGTAAGGCCTATAATCATGCCAAGGAGAGTGATAGGGAGACCTTGCTGAGAACGAACAACAGGTCCTCAAAAGAAAACATTACCCGGATTATAGGGACATTCGATGACAGGGCCACAGAGGTGAGAGATATCATCTGTAAACACTGGGACATACTAATGGCAGATAAGGAGGTTGCACCCTTGCTACCGAGTAAACCGGCCATCACGTATAGGAGGGGGAGATCCCTAAGAGACCAACTGGTCCATAGCCACTACTGCCCCCCCAAGAGGAAAGGCACGTGGCTGGACAAGAGACAATCTGGCACCTTTAGGTGCGGGAAGTGCTCTTTCTGCAACTACATAAGGGTAACGAAGATGGCCCAAAGTAGCACTACAGGAGCCATATATCAGAATAGACAATTCGGCAACTGTAAAACCGAAGGGGTCATCTATTTATTCCAGTGTAGCTGTCCTAAAGACTATGTGGGAAAAACGAAGAGGGAATTGAGAAGAAGAATTGGGGACCATATAGGAGATATTAGGAATGAAAGGGACACTCCCATTTCCAGACACATGCATGAGACCCATGGGGGGGACATAAGGGACATTACATTTCAGGTCCTGGAGGTAGTGGAGAAACCGAAACGTGGTGGCAACTGGGATGGGGAGATCCTCAGAAGAGAAACAAAGTGGATATATAGGATGGAATCCACTGGGAAAGAAGGCCTCAATGAACAGCTAACCTATACCCCATTCTTGTAGGCCGTCCCTACCCTCAGACGAAAATGCCTGGACCTTTGGTTCCCCGGATCTATTTCGTGTATTACACTTTTGTTCCCATATATCTGTATAATCTCCCTGTATAACCTATCAGCCCAAAAAGGGACATGAGGGTGAGTTAATATCGGATCCACATATAATGGACATGATATCATCAGGATAATTCCGGTAGAATATTGAGAGAACGTTCCTTCTGAAATATCTTATGAGATGGAAAGGGATGTATGATAAAAATCAATATACAGTAGGAGAGACTTGAAATAAGACATTGGTAATCTCTCACGGTATTGTAAACTATGTGGAGATAGGGATGAAGAGGAACTGGGTGAAATAACACCTTCACAGAAGTATACGACATGAGCACGATGTGCTGAGATCCCGAGTAGTCCTCTCCATCACTACTATACATATACATACAAAAATACCTCCACATTACACATACTGGGGGCGGGTGAACATGTACCGGGGCTCGGAATAGTAGTTCCTCCTAATCCAGGAATGATGTGATTATATGATGCTTCATCCCATTAGGATAGGACATGACATTGTTTGTTCCTTGAAAGTACATACAATATTATTTGTCAGGTTACTTATGTTTACAAACCAGTATAGGACCTTCATGGAACTACTTTCCCTGGTATATGTTTCCCCCCTTCCCTATTTCCGGGTGCACAGGATGTGCATAGGGGATTTGTAATGTCCCTGCACGTCCTGTGTGTCTTACAGAGGAGATGGGGGCGTATAAATGACGATTTTGATGGACTTCCGGTATTTGGAACGCATACCGGAAGTCACATGTGCGGTAGGTGGAACGCAAGCGCGGATAGCTCCGCCCAGCGTGTCGGATGACGCACTTCCGGTCCGGGACCCGCGAAACCGGAAGTAGCGTTCTAAACACATGGTGGGAGCCGACACACATGTTTCCAACTCCCCTGAGTACATGGGAGATATAAGGGAGCCTTGAAGGGCACTCTGTGACGCTGACACCAATGAGGAAGGAGGGGAGGTTATCACACCACCTTGTACAGCGCCCCGGTGACCTGAGTAAGGCTGGACCGGTATCTGACAGCACAGTCTCTCCTGAGGACGCCCAGCGATGATAGCGGGCAGAAACGCGTCGAGATTTATGACTGAGGACTGACCAAACGATCATGTGCATCAGATAAGTAACGATTCTATACACCTGCCTGTGGGAACTATTGATCTGTCTGGGTTTGAGTGTTATCTCTGTACCTGGTGTACCCCTGAATAGGGGATATGTATGATGTATGTATAGGGATCAAGGGAAGGTGTGCATATAGCGACCTGGACACTGACACTGACGTTAACCATATGTCTAATGGGGGTGGTTCATAGGACACAGTAGACCTGACACCGGACCCTTCGGGTAGTACAGAGTTGGACATTAGACATATCACTATATCTTTCTGAGGTCTATTCTGTACGTGATAGATATCTATCAGCCAGTGGAGGTTATGCTATATAGCATTCTTATGCACCAAAAATTGTAAGTAAAACACCCTTTGATGCTGAATCAAATCATACACACACAGGGAAGATGATGGGGGTCGACCCACATCTATTCTGAGATACACTTGAAACCAGGACAGATTCCCAGGGGTGGTAATGGCCATAGTGTAGCAACAGGGACACTAGGGCTAGCCACCGTTGAACGGGGACACCTGACACGTTATGTGTATAAAACTCCGTAGACAGGCAGGGGCAGAGGATAGGGTGAGTGTGGGATTATAGGTTCCCCTTCCCCTACTGCTCAGCCTAATTGGGGAATTCACAAGATTTAGGAACGTCTAAGAAATCCTATACAGTTGTGTTCAAATTAATTGCAGTGTGTTCAAAAACATGAGTGAGGCCCAAATATTTATAATAGTTTTTATTTCCATGCATCGGGAACATTGGACACCGTTTTATAAATAAAAACATAAAAGAAATGCATGTAATTTTTTTCACTAACCTAATATTTAGTTGTTCAACCACAGTTTTTTAAAACAGTTTCACATCTATTTTGCATAAAGAGTTGACCAACTTCTGGCACCTGTCAACTGTTATTCCAGCCCAGGATGCTTTGACTACATCCCACAATTAATTTGCATATGTTGGCTTTGCCTCAGAAATGGCATTTTTATAGCAATTTTGTTGGACTGCAACTAAGATTTTGCACATTTACTGGTGTGTTTAGGGTCATTGTCTTGTTGAAAAACACATTTTGGGGCATTCCCTCATCAGCGTAAGGTAACATGACCTCCAAGTATTTAGATATATGCAAACTTGTCCATGATCGCTGGTATGTAGTGAATAGACCTGGCACCATAATAAGAGAAACATGCTTATATCATGATGCTTGCACCACCATGCTTCACTGTCTTCAGAGTTAATTGTAGCTTGAATTCAGAGTTTGGGGGTCGTCATGGAGATTTCATTTTCCAGCAGGACTTGGCACCTGTCCACACTGCCAAAAGTACCAATACCTGCTTTAATAACCACAGTATCACTGTGCTTGATTGGCCAGCAAACTCACCTGACCTAAACCCCATAGAGAATCTATGAGAGATACCAGACCCAACAATGCAGACGGGCTGAAAGCTGCTATCAAAGCAACCTGGGCTTCCATAACACCTCAGTAGCCACAGGCTGATCACCTCCATGCCACACCTCATTGATGCAGTAATTCATGCAAAAGGAGCCCAGACCAAGTATTGAGAGCATTTATTGTACAGTCTTTTCATTAGGCCAACATTTATGAGTTAAAAGTCATTATTTCAGGTGGTCCAATATAATATTGTATTTTTTTGTAAGATAATGACCTTTGGGTTTTCATTGGTTGTTATCCATAATCATCAACATTAAAAGAAATAAACACTTGAAAAAGATCATTTCATTTGTAATGACTCTATATATGTTAATTAATGTTTTGATTATATTCTAATTTATTGAGATGCACTAGTATATCGGAATTCTTAGAGCTTCCTAAATCTTGTGAATTCCCTAATTACTTTGATATCGGTATTTACTTTCTGTTCTTGGGTTACGCCGTAAGTTGTTCTACAGACATCCCATAAAACATTTACTCATATTTACTGTCTATTATTTACATACTTTAAACATATTAATACTTTACTTTTCAGATTTTTTATATTTAAGAAAAGTCTTAACATTTAACAAAAATCCTGATTCAAATCCTTTTTCTTTCTCGCTCAGATTTCTGAAAAAACTGGTCCCTATCTACTATATAAACTATCAAGCTTTTAATTTATATATTTTAACCTACTTCCTATTAACTTTTATACCATATTCAATAAAATTACTGTGATGGCGAGGTTTTTAAACCTATTCCTTAGTATGTTTTTATTAGGCATCTAAACACCCCATCCAACAGAGTAGCGTGATAATTAAAGTTAATTATATGCTGTAGCTGGTACCTGTTTTGCTGTATTTGAATTATAATTGCACAACTTTTCTTCATTCTTAATGAGAATTTGTCATCATGATTTTGTACCCCCACTAAAATGTATGTGTGTAAAGCCATAAAGTAGTGCTAGTGTGATGGTCAGGAGAGCTGCAGGTGCAATGCCCCACCCTGCTGCACTAGTTATTCATTAGCATACAAGTTCAACTGTTTAAAAATCCAAGGAGCGAGGCGTCAGCGGAACTCACCCAGGTTAAAATATATAACTCTTTTATTAAATATTCATAAAAAACATTGAATCAAATCAGTATAGCGTGGGGGAAGAGAGATCAGCAGGCAAGGCCTCAGGACAATGGCTGTTTCACACGTTGCACTTGTTGAAGCGCTAACGCGCAAAACGTCCGTCGTTTTGGTGTGTGTCCAGCTGCTCTCACAATTCTAACTTTGGTGGTGCTGTTTTATGCCTTTTGATCTTTATTGGTCAAATTTTATAATTTGGTGGAGCTAGGACGTGGCAGAGACTGGCTAAGCATAATTTACAAATTCACCATAATTTATGCCACAAAAGTGATGTAAATTACAATAGAAATGTAAGCCAGCATTTGACTGTCATATATTTCTGGCAGTGGCACAACTTAGGTTCCCGTCACACTTGGCGATGCTCCAGCGATCCCGACAACGATACGACCTGGTAAGGATCGATGGAGCGTCGCTACGTGGTCGCTGGTGAGATGTCAAACAGTCAGATCTCACCAGCGACGCAGCAATGATACGACGACCCGTATAACGACCTCGGCGGTCGTTGGAACCCTGTTACACAGCAGCTAGTCTGACAATTCAGACCTACGTGGCTGAGTTCTGAATCGTCAATGAAGTCGTTGTTAAGGCGTCAAACACACTGATGCATGCTGCCAAGCGGGAACCCAACGATCAAAAAATGGTCCAGGCCATTCCAACACGATCAGCGATGTCACAGTGGGGGCCCGGTCACTGCTACATGTCATACATAGTGAGATCGCTGGTGAGGTCGCTGTTGCGTCACAAAACCTGTGATGTATCAGTGATCTCTCTAGCGATCTCGCTATGTGTGACGGGGGCTTTACTCCAGCTGTCTTACCCAGGTTTACAAACAGCGCCTAAATCTTTGTTCTACAAAGGATTACTTACATTTATTAAAATACCACTGCTTTGTTCACACTGTCATCCTGATTTCCATTATTTCAGGATCCATAATTGATATGATGGCAGTCATATTGTTTATACATTTAAAAATGATTTCTCTATCTGAGAGGCACCGTTTAATGTTTACTTGTTTCGGTTTTTGCTGAAGAATTCTACAGGCCTCTAAATAGTAAATTATGATTTATTCTAAGTCGCATTAATAATAAGAGATCATTCTTCTTTTATCAGTCAGCACAATGGCAGTGTAGAAAGAAATGTTCCATACCTAAAAGTTTTTCTGCATTACAATATGTAAATCACCAGCTATGATATACATATTCATCTATCTTTCAAAATATTCAGTTAACATGTGATGTCTATGTTATTGCGAGTCTGAAATCGTTGTGCGTTGGTGGGAGTGAAACGTTGGCACATATCCCCTTCTGAAAAATTCCATTATTCACTCACTTGTTTAATTTGAGTTGAAGAGTAACATAAAGTTAAAATTTAGAATTTGCATACACATGAGAGACAAAAGCCATATATAATTTTTATTATAAAGATAGATTCCTTAACTAAGAAATATGATCAAAGAAGATGAGCTGTATTTTTAATATGTAAATAAAATCTGAGCTGGACACATATTCTTAATTTAGAATGTGTTTTTATTTTCTAATTACAGATTTATTTATTTTCTGTACATGATTATCATACTTCCCAAGCATGAGAGTTAGGAAAAGAAGGACATTTAGGCTAGGGTCACTCTTAGAAGGCACAATCCGGTAACCGCATCCATTACCAGATGCGGTTTTGGACTGTGCCTTCACACTTCTTTAAATTTGTGAAAATGCAATCCTCATTCCGGATCTGGATGCATTGCTGCATTCAGTTTTGGAATGAGGATTTTTGCAATTTTCAAAACCCCGCAAGTTACATTTATGTACCTTGCGGTACCGGATCCGGTGCCATAGACTCCCAATATACAAAAACTGGATCTGGTTTTGCAACCGCTGCGATGATTTTTACCGCAGGCTGCAAAACTGGATCCGGGAACCGGATTGCCATCTGGGCAATCTGGTTTTTGTATTGCAGCCTGTGGGCTGCGGATCCTGATCCAGTTTTGAGCATTTTTAATGCTCAAAACCAGATCAGGATGGAAAAAAACAAATGTGACCCCAGCCTTATTGTCACACGCATATCCATCAATATAGAACTTAAGAAGAAAACAGCGGCACTCCGAGATCCTTTATTCCATGAACAGCTTTATTCCAAAAAGTTTACATCGGTGGGTGCAGGGAAGGAAGGACGGAGGAACGACGGTGACTATTTCGCGTGCTCTGCACGCTTCAGCGGGTCCTGTGTACAAGTGTTTGATAGCCATCAATATTAATGTCACACTAAACCAGTTCTCTAACCTTGCCCAGTTTTTATACAGTGTGATGGTGGGTTTACACACACCAATTTATCTGTTCAATATCTGAACAGATCTCTGGTTGCAGTGAAATCATGGACACATTGCATCATTTGTACACAGCCACAAAATGGAACTATGTGTCCATGATTTCACTGCAACCAGAGATCTGTTCAGATATTGAACTGATAAATTGGTGTGCGTAAACCCACCATAAGATAAGCTCATACAGATATAGTGCCCTTAACCCCTTCCCGCCCGGGCGCGCAGCGTATGCGCCATGGAAACATCAACGTTCCCGCCCGATGACGCATACGCTGCGTCATCGCGGTTTCCCCCTTGCTGCGGCTCTATTAACCGGGTTCACGAAAGGGTTAATAGAGCCGCAGCTAGGGGACAACCTCTAGATTTCCCCCCCCCCCGTGGCTAGGAGCCCTCCGATTGGCTAGTTAATTCACAACTAGCCAAAAGTGATGATTGAAACATTACACCAATAGAAATTGGTGTAATGTTTTCAATCTGGCCATAGCCTGATGCTCAAAGCATCAGGCATTGGCTGGGGCACTGTGAGGTGGTGTGTGTGCCCCCCCCCCCCCGATCTGCTTGGGGGCTAGCATCCATGTGATGCAAGCCCTCCAATCAGATGTGCAGGGGGATGTTTACAATATGGCCACCGAGCTCATCAGCTCCACTCTGTCGGTGGACGCTGATGAGCGTGCACCCCTGCAGCCCTCCGCTGCCACCGACCGTGCCCACGTGGTGTGAGCCCCCCCGCCGTCACCGAACGTGCCCGGAGCTGCCGCCGCCGCCGCCGCCGATCGCCGCTGCTGCTGCCACCGCCGATCGCCGCTGCTGCTGCCACCGCCGCCGATAGTAAGTACCCCTCTGCTGTGATCCGCTCCCTCTCCTCCTCCCCTGGTGTCCTCCCACCCTCCCCCATTGTCCTCTCCCCCTCCCCCTTCCCCATTGTCCTCTCTCCCCCCCTCCCCTTTTGTCTTCTCTCCCCCCCCCTTCCCTGAGTTTGCTCTCTCCCCCTCCCCTGGGTTTGCTCTCTCTCCCCCTCCCCTGTGTTTGCTCTCTCCCCCTCCCCAGAGCTCGTTCTCACCGGTCCGGTCTGCTCGGTGTTGTGCCCTCTTCTGCTGCTCTGCTGCTTCTGCCACCAGGGCCATCCCCAGCACCTGTGATCACCCTCGTGAGCGTGCCCCCTTGACCGCCCGCTGCCTGGCCCGAGTGACCCCCTGACCGCCTGCTGCCTGGCCCGAGTGACCCCCTGATTGCCCGCTGCCTGGCCCGAGTGACCCCCTGACCGCCCGCTGCCTGGCCCGAGTGACCCCTGACCGCCCGCTGCCTGGCCCGAGTGAGCCCCTGACCGACCGCTGCCTGGCCCGAGTGAGCCCCTGACCGACCGCTGCCTGGCCCGAGTGAGCCCCTGACCGACCGCTGCCTGGCCCGAGTGAGCCCCTGACCGACCGCTGCCTGGCCCGAGTGAGCCCCTGACCGACCGCTGCCTTGCCCGAGTGAGCCCCTGACCGACCGCAGCCTTGCCCGAGTGAGCCCTGACCGACCGCTGCCTGGCCCGAGTGAGCCCCTGACCGACCGCTGCCTGGCCCGAGTGAGCCCCTGACTGACCGCTGCCTGGCCCGAGTGAGCCCCTGACCGACCGCTGCCTGGCCCGAGTGAGCCCCTGACCGACCGCTGCCTGGCCCGAGTGAGCCCCTGACCGACCGCTGCCTGGCCCGAGTGAGCCCCTGACCGACCGCTGCCTTGCCCGAGTGAGCCCCTGACCGACCGCTGCCTTGCCCGAGTGAGCCCCTGACCGACCGCTGCCTGGCCCGAGTGAGCCCCTGACCGACCGCTGCCTGGCCCGAGTGAGCCCCTGACTGACCGCTGCCTGGCCCGAGTGAGCCCCTGACCGACCGCTGCCTGGCCCGAGTGAGCCCCTGACTGACCGTCGTCGTCAGCCGCCCCTGACTGACCGTCGTCGTCAGCCGCCCCTGACCGACCGTCGTCGTCCGCCGCCCCTGACCGACCGTCGTCGTCCGCCGCCCCTGACCGACCGTCGTCGTCCGCCGCCCCTGACCGACCGTCTTCGTCAGCCGCCCTGACCGACCGCTGCCTGGCCCGAGTGACCCCCTGACCGACCGCTGCCTGGCCCGAGTGACCCCCTGACCGACCGCTGCCTGGCCCGAGTGACCCCCTGACCGCCCGCTGCCTGGCCCGAGTGAGCCCCTGACCGCCCGCTGCCTGGCTCGAGTGAGCCCCTGACCGACCGCTGCCTGGCCCGAGTGAGCCCCTGACCGACCGCTGCCTGGCCCGAGTGAGCCCCTGACCGACCGCTGCCTGGCCCGAGTGAGCCCCTGACCGACCGCTGCCTGGCCCGAGTGAGCCCCTGACTGACCGTCGTCGTCAGCCGCCCCTGACCGACCGTCGTCGTCCGCCGCCCCTGACCGACCGTCGTCGTCCGCTGCCCCTGACCGACCGTCGCCCCGAAAGTTACACCAGTTAACGTTCACATACACGCACACTAAACACACGTACACGCACACTAATAAAAAGTTTACTTTTTTTTTTTTTTTACACAAGCACAAAGCACATACAACATGTCGCGCCCGTCCCGCTCATCAAGGTCACAAAGGGTGTACTCGGCTGAGGAGGCATATGCTATACTTGCCTCCGATGCTGACAGTGAGGAAGTGGACCCCACGTTCCACTATTCCTCACATTCTTCCTCCGACAGTGAAATCTGCAGCAGTGACACTGACTCGCCACCACCACGAAGACGGCGGAGGACAAGAGATCGTCCGGAGCCAGAGGAAGAGGAGTCGGAGTCCGAGGAAGAGGAGTCTGAGCCTGGAGAAGAGGAGTCGGAGGAAGACCCACAGCCGTCAGTGAGTAACCCTCCACCTGGTGCTAGGCATGCCCAACCTAGCACCAGGGCCCCTGTGTGGATCCCCGTCCCTGATCGGTACACTCCACAGATTCCTGATTTTATTCCCCAATCAGGAATCCTGTTTGAGGCCACAAACTTCAGGGAAATTGACTTTTTCAAAGTCTTTTTCTCTGAGGACTTTGTGAGGCTCATGGAGGAGCAGACGAACCTGTACGCCCAACAGTTTCTGGTCCAAAACCCAGATTCCATCTTTTCTTCTTGGACTCCTGTGGACTCTGGAGAAATTATGAAATATTGGGGTTTGATACTTCATATGGGGATTGTGACGAGACCAGAAATGCGCCAATGCTGGAGTACAGATAAGTTTTTTCTAACTCCAGTGTACGGCGAGGTGATGGCCCGAAACAGATTCGACGCCATCCATAAATTTCTCTACTTTAGGGACAACACTGACAGCCTTCCCCGTAATGACCCGAATTTTGACAGATTGTTCAAAATTCGACCGGTCATCGACCACTTCAGCAGCAAGTTTGCTGAAGTGTACGTTCCCAAACGGGAAATTTGTGTGGACGAATCCCTCGTCCTTTACAAAGGTAGGCTTAGTTTCCGCCAATACATTCCCAGCAAGAGGGCCAGGTATGGGATAAAGCTCTACAAGCTTTGTGAGAGTACCTCAGGGTACACTCACAACTTTAGAGTGTATGAGGGGAAGGATTCGAGGATCGAGCCCCCAGAGTGTCCCCCTGCTCTGGGGGTATGCGGGAAAATAGTGTGGGATTTGATCCACCCACTACTTGATAAAGGTTATCATCTATACGTTGATAACTTTTATACAAGTGTCCTGCTCTTCAGATCCCTCTCTGCCAGAACTACCGCCGCTTGCGGTACTGTGCGCAGAAACAAGAGGGATCTCCCTATGCCGCTAATTGAGCAGCCTCTCCCAAGAGGTGGGAGCCGAGCTCAATGTAGCGGCAACATGGTACTGGTCAAGTTCAAAGACCGAAGGGATGTCTTTATCTTGACCACGATCCATGGTCCCGGCACCAGGGCCACCACCACCAGAGGTACCCCAGGACAGGTCCACAAACCGGAATGTGTCCTGGGGTACAATAAGAACATGGGAGGAGTTGATCGTTCTGATCAAGTCCTCAAGCCATACAGGGCCACGCGGAAAACGAGGAAGTGGTACAAAAAACTGGCCGTGTACATTGTCCAAATGGCAATGTATAATGCATACTTGCTGTCACGATGTGCAGGTCACACCACTAACACCTTTCTTGAGTTCCAGGTGAAGGTGATCAAGGCCCTGTTGAATGGAGGAGAACGAAGACCAAGAGAAGAAGGAGGACGAGAACGAAGACCAAGAGAAGAAAGAGGAAGACGAAGAGAAGAAGATGAAGGGGGCCCCAGCACTCCTGGAACTCGATATTCCCGCGTGGTACCAGGGCAACATTTTACAGAGAAGGGGCCAAGAAAAAGGTGCCGGGTCTGCCATCAAAGGGGGAGCAGAACGACCGTCCAAACCCAATGTAAAACGTGCCCTGACAAACCAGGTTTGTGTATCTTTGGATGTTTCGAAATGTATCACACGACCCCAGACTGACATGCACTCACAACATCATACACAAACACACACACACCCTGATGTAAACTACAACACACCAACCTGACATACACACCCTGATATACACTACAACACACCAACCTGACATACACACCCTGATGTACACTACAACACACCAACCTGACATGCACTACGATAAGTGCCCCCTTAGTCTTTACCATGGCTTTGGGGGTCTTATTCCGGTGCTAGAACAAATCCCTTCCTGCAGAAAGGCCAGGCCTCGCCTCACGGTGACCTGTCCTTCTGAAAGGCAGGGTACAGTTGTGTAATTATATGTGTAATTATATTATATGTGTGATTATATATGATTATATGTGTATGGGGTCACTTGTGGGGGAACTCCAATGTATAGGCACACAGGGGCTCTCCATACGCAACCTGGTGTTTGCTAACAATTGGAATTGTTAGCGGACACCATGTCGCGTTTGGAGAGCCCCTGTGTGCCTACACATTGGAGCTCCCCCACAAGTGACCCCATTTTGGAAACTAGACACCCCAGGGAACTTATCTAGATGGGTAGTGGGCATATTGAACCCCCAGGTGCTTCACAAATAAATGGGAAAAAAAAAAAAAGTGGAAAAAAAGTACTTTTTCGTTTTTACGGATTAATTTGTGAAGCACCTGGGGGTTCAATATGCTCACAACCCATCAGGATAAGTTCCCTGGGGTGTCTAGTTTCCAAAATGGGGTCACTTGTGGGGGAGCTCCAATGTGTAGGCACACAGGGGCTCTCCAAACGTGACATGTGTCCGCTAACAAGTTGACCTGATTTTCCATTCAAATTGTTAGCGGACACCATGTTGCGTTTGGAGAGCCCCTGTGTGCCTACACATTGGAGCTCCCCCACAAGTGACCCCATTTTGGAAACTAGACACCCCAGGGAACTTATCTAGATGGGTAGTGGGCATATTGAACCCCCAGGTGCTTCACAAATAAATGGGAAAAAAAAAAAAAAGTGGAAAAAAAGTACTTTTTCCGTTTTTACGGATTAATTTGTGAAGCACCTGGGGTTCAATATGCTCACAACCCATCAGGATAAGTTCCCTGGGGTGTCTAGTTTCCAAAATGGGGTCACTTGTGGGGGAGCTCCAATGTGTAGGCACACAGGGGCTCTCCAAACGTGACATGTGTCCGCTAACAAGTTGACCTGATTTTCCATTCAAATTGTTAGCGGACACCATGTTGCGTTTGGAGAGCCCCTGTGTGTCTACACATTGGAGTTCCCCCACAAGTGACCCCATTTTGGAAACTAGACACCCCAGGGAACTTATCTAGATGGGTAGTGGGCATATTGAACCCCCAAGTGCTTCACAAATAAATGGGAAAAAAAAAAAAAGTGGAAAAAAAGTACTTTTTCGTTTTTACGGATTAATTTGTGAAGCACCTGGGGGTTCAATATGCTCACAACCCATCAGGATAAGTTCCCTGGGGTGTCTAGTTTCCAAAATGGGGTCACTTGTGGGGGAGCTCCAATGTGTAGGCACACAGGGGCTCTCCAAACGTGACATGTGTCCGCTAACAAGTTGACCTGATTTTCCATTCAAATTGTTAGCGGACACCATGTTGCGTTTGGAGAGCCCCTGTGTGCCTACACATTAGAGCTCCCCACAAGTGACCCCATTTTGGAAACTAGACACCCCAGGGAACTTATCTAGATGGGTAGTGGGCATATTGAACCCCCAGGTGCTTCACAAATAAATGGGAAAAAAAAAAAAAGTGGAAAAAAAGTACTTTTTCGTTTTTACGGATTAATTTGTGAAGCACCTGGGGGTTCAATATGCTCACAACCCATCAGGATAAGTTCCCTGGGGTGTCTAGTTTCCAAAATGGGGTCACTTGTGGGGGAGCTCCAATGTGTAGGCACACAGGGGCTCTCCAAACGTGACATGTGTCCGCTAACAAGTTGACCTGATTTTCCATTCAAATTGTTAGCGGACACCATGTTGCGTTTGGAGAGCCCCTGTGTGCCTACACATTGGAGCTCCCCCACAAGTGACCCCATTTTGGAAACTAGACACCCCAGGGAACTTATCTAGATGGGTAGTGGGCATATTGAACCCCCAGGTGCTTCACAAATAAATGGGAAAAAAAAAAAAAAGTGGAAAAAAAGTACTTTTTCGTTTTTACGGATTAATTTGTGAAGCACCTGGGGGTTCAATATGCTCACAACCCATCAGGATAAGTTCCCTGGGGTGTCTAGTTTCCAAAATGGGGTCACTTGTGGGGGAGCTCCAATGTGTAGGCACACAGGGGCTCTCCAAACGTGACATGTGTCCGCTAACAAGTTGACCTGATTTTCCATTCAAATTGTTAGCGGACACCATGTTGCGTTTGGAGAGCCCCTGTGTGTCTACACATTGGAGTTCCCCCACAAGTGACCCCATTTTGGAAACTAGACACCCCAGGGAACTTATCTAGATGGGTAGTGGGCATATTGAACCCCCAGGTGCTTCACAAATTGATCTGTAAAAATTAAAAAGTACTTTTTTTTCACAAACATTTTGTTTTAGCCTAATTTTTTAAATTTTCAAATGGCCAACAGCATAAAATTCATCCTAAAATTTGTTGGGCAATTTCTCCCGAGTACATCGATACCTCATATGTGGTCATAAACCACTGTTTGGGCGCACGACAGGGCTCATAAGGGAAGGAGCGCAATTTCACTTTTTGAATGGAAAATTAGCTCCAAAAGTCAAATTGCGCTCCTTCCCTTCTGAGCCCTGCCGTGCGCCCAAACAGTTGTTTATGACCACATATGAGGTATCGATATACTCAGGAGAAATTGCCCAACAAACTTTAGGATCCATTTTATCCTGTTGCCCATGTGAAAATGAAAGATTTGAGGCTAAAAGAACATTTTTGTTGGAAAAATTTAAATATCCATTTTTTGTTTCCACTTTGCTTTAGTTCCTGTGAAGCACCTGAAGGGTTAATATTCTTCTTGAATGTAGTTTTGAGTAGCTTGAGGGGTGCAGTTTTTAGAATGGTGTCACTTTTGGGTGTTTTCTGTTGTGTACACCCTGAAATGGACTTCAAATGTGATGTGGTCACTAAAAAAAATGGTTTTGTAAATTTTGGTGGAAAAATGAAAAATTGCTGATGAACTTTGAACCCTTATAACTTCCTACCCCAAAAATTTTTTTTTTCCAAAATTGTGCTGATATAAAGTAGACATGTGGGAAATATTATTTATCAACAATTTTGTGTCACATAACTCTCTGGTTTAGCAGAAAAAAAAATTCAAAATTTGAAAATTTCGAAATTTTCAAAATTTTTGCCATATTTTTGATTTTTTCACAAATAAACGCAAAAATTATTGACCTAAATTTAATACTAACATGAAGCCCAGTATGTCACGAAAAAACAATCTCAGAATCGCTAGGATCGGTTGAAGCGTTCCAGAGTTATAACCTCATAAAGGGACACTGGTCAGAATTGCAAAAAATGGCTCGGGCATTAAGGCCAAAATAAGCAAAAATGGGCTCGGGGGTGAAGGGGTTAAGGGGGTGTCACACGCGTCAATGTCGTCAGTGAGATGATCGCTGACGACATTGACGGCTGATCGCTGGTGAGCTGTCACACAGGCAGACTCACCAGCGATCAATGGACCAGAGACATCGTGGAAACGATTTAAATATCGTTTCCATGATGTCTTGCTCCCGCTGCCAGCCTGCTGGAAGCGGGAGCAGGCTGGTCTCCAAGGTAAACTGCGTGTATCTAGGCAGCGCGCGCTGCCTAGATACCCGATGTGTACCTTAGTTACCAGCCTCCTCCGCTCACCGGCTGGTATCTAAGGTACACAGCGGGTAACTAGGGACCCTAGTTACCCGCTGTGTACCTTAGATACCAGCCGGTGAGCGGAGGAGGCTGGTAACTAAGGTACACATCGGGTATCTAGGCAGCGCGCGCTGCCTAGATACCCGCAGTTTACCTTGGATACCAGCTCCCAGCGCTTGTGAAAGGCGCTGGGAGCTGGAATATCGCTACTCCCGGTGTCACACGCAGCGATGCTGCGTGTCCACCGGGCGACCATCACCAGGTTTTAGAACAGATTCTAAAACCTGGAGATCATCAACCAGCGATTTATCGCTGGTTGATTCAGTATGTCACACGCGTCAATATCGCTGCAACGTCACGTGCAACCGTGATCGTGCAGGCGATATTGACGCGTGTGACATACCCTTTAGTGATTCTCATCAATCTGCTCACATAATATGATACCATTTTCATGGCCCACTTCCATGCCCACCATACACAGTTTGATGTCCCATCGTATGTTCCTCTCAAACAGTATTATGTCCAGAGTGGCCTCCATGTATATTATTATTGCGGCACACTTTACCACACACACACATTGTTATTCCCTCAGATAGTATGATACACCCACAGCCCCAAAGTATGATGCTATGTGGCTCTCTCACACAGCATAATGATCCCATAGCTTTCCACACGGAAATTCACTGACAGCAGGATCCAAAACCGTTGCTCCCTTCTCCATTGCTCACGTCATAGCCCGGGGTCCTGGTGAGACCCTGGAAGCTATCAATGATTGCTTCCTGTGAGTGGTTGGCAAGCGCTGCCAACCACTCACAGTGTGCATTTGTAACAGGTCCCGATGTGCTGCAGCACTTCGGGAGCTGTCACAAGCAATCACCCTGTGCAGCAGGGTGCCTCCCTATGGGGGTGTGTAAAATAAAGAATGAATTAGTAAATAAAGTTTTTACAAACATGAAAAAAAAAACATAAAAATTCAAATCAACCCCCTTAATAAAATTATTAAAAAGATTTTAAAAAATACACATATTTGGTGTCACTGCCTTCAGAAACGCTTGATCTACCAACATATAAGATCAATTAATGAGCGCTGTAAACTGCGTAACAGAAAAAAAGGTCCAAACGCCAAAATTATGTTTTATTTGGTCGCCACAACATTGCTATAAAATGCAATAACGGGTGATCAAAACAGCGCATCTACCCAAACATGGTATTATTAGAAACGTCAGCTCAAAATGAAAAAACAAGCCATCACATGGTCCCAGATCCCGAAAAATTAAAATGTACAGCTCACAGAACATGGCACAAAAAATGGCATTCTTTTCTTTTTTTCAAACCTCAGAATGTTTTTTCACCACTTAGATACCAGTAAAGGTATACATGTTTGGTATCTACGAACCTGTACCGACCCGAGGTATCACACCGTCATGTCAGTTTTACCATATAATGAAAATGGCTACTATAAAACCCAAAAAACAAATGTGTAATTGCACTTTTTTTTGCAATTTCACTGCACTTTTTTTTCCCATTTCCCTGTACACTATATGGTAAAATAAATGATTGCATCTGAAAGTACAACTTGTCCCGCAAAAAACAAGCCATCATATGTCTATATTGACTCTTGGAAGCAGAGGAGCAAAAAAAATGAAAATGAAAAACGAAAAATAGTCAGGTAGTGAAAGGGTTAAAATACCGAATGGTACAATAAGTTTGTTCTGGAGACAGAGTTAATCAGGTCATTCTCCGAGGCAATGAACAGGCACTGTGCAAAACGGCAACCCCAAAGGCGTGCATCAATGTTTTCTCCATGAATGGGTACCCGGGCAGTACTGGGTCATGCACAGATTCTTGGCTGACCGAAAGGGGAGCCTGCCCTTGATTGCCATCCCTGACAAGACCTTGTGCCAGTTGGTTTACCTGTTCAATGAGATGTTGCTCCAAACTTTCTCAACTATGTCATGATGGAGTTCTGGAATATTCTCCATTTTGTCCTGGCTCTGATGAGTCTTGTCACCATAGTCTTAATCAGGATCTTGTACTCAAAAGTCAGACGGGTGATGGGATGCCAATTCCTTAGGTAGCATCTCCCTCATTTGCATTTGTACAGGATTATGATATTAAATTTATAAAAAAAACAACATGATTTTTATTGAATTGCTCATTAAAAGGTTCATCAAAAAATACACAATAACAGATACAGAGGGACAAAAATAGTAAATAGCTCACTTCGGTGTGCTACCTGTGGGTTTTATGCAATGTTTTAAACGGTGCACTTTTGAAGTGTTACTAGAATAAACCGTTGGAGTCATTTTGACTCCTCACAATTTGTATGTCTCTTCTGTGACTACCGTATATACTCGTGTATAAGCCGAGTTTTTCAGCACAAAAAATGTGCTGAAAAGTCCCCCCTCAGCTTATACACGGGTCATATACGGTACTTAGTGGTATACAGTTCCCCCTCCCGTGGTATACAGGGCCCCCCCTTGCTTGTGGCAACCTGTAAAAGAAGATATCATCATACTTATCGTGTCGCCGCCGCCGCCGCTCTGTCACCGTCACCGCGCTATTCCGGGTCTTCATGCTTCCTTCACCGACGCACAGGAAATGACGTCATTGTCTGTGCGCCGGAGAAGGAAGCTTGAAGACCCGGAATAGCGCGGTGACGGTGACAGAGCGGCGGCGGGTTAGCGACACGATAAGTATAATGATATCTTCTTTTACAGGTTGCCACAAGCAAGGGGGGGGCCCTGTATACCACGGGGGGGGGGCTGTATACCACTAGGTACCGCTGTATACAGCTGGGGCTGCTGTATACCCCTCTGGGGCTGCTGTATACCCCTCTGGGGCTGCTGTATACCTATGGGGCTGCTATATACCTCTGGGGCTGCTGTATACCCCTCTGGGGCTGCTGTATACCTCTGGGGCTGCTGTATACTTCTGGGGCTGCAGTATACCCCTCTGGGGCTGCTGTATACCCTCTGGGGCTGCTGTATACCTCTATGGGGCTGCTGTATACCTATGGGGCTGCTGTATACCTCTGGGGCTGCTATATACCTCTGGGGCTGCTGTATACCCCTCTGGGGCTGCTGTATACCCCTCTGGGGCTGCTGTATACCTATGGGGCTGCTGTATACCCCTCTGGGGCTGCTGTATACCCCTCTGGGGCTGCTGTATACAGCTCTGGGGTTGCTGTATACAGCTCTGGGGCTGCTGTATACAGCTCTGGGGCTGCTGTATACCGCTCTGGGGCTGCTGTATATACCACTGGGGAGGCTGCTGTATACTACCACTGGGGAGGCTGCTGTATACTACCACTGGGGAGGCTGCTGTATACCAATGAGGGGGCCTGTATACCACACTGCTGGGGACTGTATACCTGTGCTGGGGTCCACCCTCGGCTTATACACGAGTCAATAGGTTTTCCCAGGTTTTGGGGGCAAAAGTAGGGGGGTCGGCTTATACACGGGTCGGCTTATACACGAGTATATACGGTACTTTTTTATCTGAATTCCGGTTTATTATTGTTTTACTTAGTTTAGTTTTCTTATTTCCTGTAGAAAAATCATAAAAAAAATTAAAAAGCACTACTGTTGGATCTCACAATAAAAACACATAAAAAAAAATATAATTATTATTAAAAACTACAAATAAGGCCCATTCAGACTTTCTGGCTTACGATCTTCTCAACCTGTGAGTCCATCACCGACACGCATTATACTCCGTCCCCTCAAATTGCACTTCTGTCTCTCATTCCAGGACCACTTGCCTTGATCAAACGTGGACTTTTCCGCTTTTGGCTTATGGCGGCCAGAACTCTGATCCCAAGGCATTGGAAATCCACAGTCACTCCCTCTCTGGGAGAATGGGTGAAGGAGATGGACAGAATTTGCCGTATAGAGGGTCTGATGCCACAGGATCATGAAACCTGGGAAAAACATCAGAGGCTGTGGACCCCTTGGTGGCTTTATCGTGATGGCCTCTCTCTAACATAGTTCTCGCGAACCTTACAAACATACACTGGACGGTGTGATGACCCCCCTCCTTGCTTCCCTCTCCCCTTTCCCCGTCTCCTCTCTTCTTTCTCCTTTCTCTTCTTGTTCTACTCATTCGTTTTTCTTTTTCCGCTCTCTTTTTCCTCTATTGTTTCTAAACACTCTTTCTTACTTCATATTGTAGCTTTTTATTTTAAATATGTTGATACTTGGAAAGTCCCTTTTGGGCTCACCTTTTTGGTATTTCTTTTTAGTTTTCTGCTGATGAATAAATTACCAAATTGTTCAACGTAGATGGACGAGGTTACGTAACCACCCCCATTATGGGGGAAGTGAATAATTCTATTGTCTATGTCTTATCTGTATATTGGAGCAGTTACGCCTCTATCCAGCTAGTTGCTTTTTCTGATTTCTTTCCCTCTTGAAAGGGATAACAGCAATTTGTATACATGTACGGTATTTACAGTTATTGTTGATAATATTGCTTGGAACTAAGCTGAATACCCTATTTTGTATTGTCATTTTGAAATATGAATAAATATTTTCTGGAAAAAAAAACTACAAATAAATATCTAAAAATCTGTGAAAACAAGCCTAGAGTCAAAATGACTCCATTCAGTAGTTTTAAGAGGGGTGAAAAGTCCAGTAGTCCTAGTGTTAAAATGACTTGACACTGCACTTGTGACGAACAAAAACCAACTGGTGTGGCCGAAGAATCGGTCTCTTTGTTCCTGTTGCCATGCCCAGGGCATGTGCTGGGATTTTTCTTGTGGTGGGTTCCCCCGAAGACTAAGAGACACCTGGTGAAAGACTTTCACCAAACTGACTTTTTGCACTTTCCTTTTTTATATATATATAACCATAGATAGTGTGTTTTTTGTTAATGTAACGTTTAAGCAAAGAACCTTCCGTTTGGGAAGAAGCACTCTTGTCAAATTTTATTATTGTTTTATGTTAATAAAAATAAGTCTTGAGTTTCTTTGCACAATCTCACCTGGTCTTAGCATGAGGATGTGCTAACCTTTGCCCAGGGGGAGTGTGGTGCCCCTGTGGTCCAGTCACCACTAGAAGTTGCAGCAACCAGGATCGGTAAGTCCAGTCACCCACACACACACCCAACACACCCCGGTCCCAGCGCAAGGGACTCTAAGCCCAGCTGTGGATTGGCGGGAGGAGACAAGTGGTGGGTAGGGAAGTTAGCACAGGAAACGGTCAGGAAAGAGGGAACAAAATCAGGTAACACCACACAAAGTGAGGGAGTTAGTCAGTAGTTAACCCTGGAGTCAAGAGGAGAGGAGTAGTCCATCAACCAGTGTGATGGAGAGGAGAGAACCATCATTACACGAGAGTGAAAGTATACAAGTATAGTAGCTGCCATACAAATCAGATGCCACCAGCTGCTGGCAACTGATTGGCTGGCAACTTCTTGTACATGTACAGCGGCTGAAAGAGCTCAGTGCGGCACCCAGCGGCGGATCGGTGAGAGTGTGTGAGAGAGAGTGTGTGTATGTGTGTGTGTGTTTTAATGGGGATATTGTGGGGTGCATGGGTATGATGGGGCTGCAAATGGATATTGGGAGATGATGGGGCTGCAAGGCGATATTGGGGGATGCAAGGGGATGATGGTGATGATGGGGGCTGCAAGGGGGATGATGGGGGCTGCAGGTTGATGATGGGAAATGAAGAGCTGCTGTCACGCTGGGTGTAGGGAGACACGCAGCACTGGACGACGACAGGGGAGGGGAAAGGGGTCCCTGATGCTAAGGGCAAAAAGGGGGGATGGTGACCCCTAGAACAACTAGCGCTGACACCTGGCTCCCCTAAAGTCCCTATACAGTTTCTGCAACTGTCACTGCCAGGATACCTATTCCCAGACTGTCCCTGGACTACCACTACACAGGGATCAGAGCAGGTGATCACTAGTCAGTCTGGCTAGCAACTAGAGAAATGACTCACTGTGGGTCGGGGTTCTCCTGTCTCAGGCGCAAGCTGCAGGTCACGGTTCAGCGCCTGAGGCTGTGGGGCCGGTAGTCAATGAAAAAGGTGCAAAAGAAATAATAAAGGAAATAACGCATTAATTCATGATGCCACCTGTAGGGGTCCGGTGATGGCACCGGCGCTGCTTGAACCTCCGGGGTGATGGGAGGCAGCAAGGTGGAACCGCTCCCTACAGGACGAGCGGGGTCCCCGGAGTTGGGAGCTGCAGTAGAGGAATAAGGCAGCTCGGGTGTTTCTGTAAGGCAAGGTGATTAGTGGTAGTCCCGAAATAAAGTTCAGACACGTTGCTCCTCTGAACGGATGTTTACTTAGTTCTTCAACGGCAGACAGGTGTAACGGTTCTCAATGCCAAGTGGCGGACCGGGTGGTCCTTGCGGTAAATAGTGTCCCTTCAAGGCTCCACAGGTGTCTTTCTCTATCCTGACTGTCCCTTTCTCGTCGCTGCTTTAGTATACCTTGCCAGGGTACTGAGGATCCTCTGTTGGGTCCTGAGCCTTGGCCTCCGACTCTCGTTAGGTCCCTGACCCTCAATGGTGGGTACCCCCTGGTATAGCTGCGGTGATGGTAAGTTGTGAATTGTGCTCCTTTAAGGGTATGTGCACATCAGTCGTTTCTGCATCTTTGCAGAACGACCGGGAACCGGTGGAGAATGGCAGAACTGAGTTTTCTGAACTCGCCAGTGTCCCTGGTTTTGTTAGCGTTTTGCTAACGATTTGCGATCGGGTTACTAGCGTTTGGACAGCGTGTTCTTGGCGATTTCTCCGGCGTTTTTCTTAGCGATTTCCAGACTGGTCTTTGGTGCACTTGTTCAGCTGAAAAGAAGTCGCTTGCTCTATCTTTGACAACCGGTGGAAAACCGGTGAATAAACTGAAAACGACCAGACAAAAACCCTTCTAATGTAGACAGCGTTTTGTAAACTCCATTGACTAGCATGTTAATCCAACCGGTGGCTAGGATTAACATAAATTAACATAAAACTCAGCGGAAACCGCCGACGGAAAACGTTCAAAAACAGCCCACAAAACGACTGATGTGCACATACCCTAAAGCTTTCAATCACTCCGGGTTCTGTGATGCAGAGTTAAAGCGTCTGAACCACCTCGGAGCCAGTACTCCAGGTTGTAGACTGGGCTCGGATCGTTTATCACCCGTTCTCTCTCTCTTGGCCCCCTTCTCTTCTGGGTCACCAGTGCTCAGTGCCCTCCCTGTTAGCTGTTCTTGCTGTCACGACTCGACTTCCCCTTGCTCTTGTCTCTCCACCATTCTAACTCTTTTCTTCTTCTCCCCACTGCTATACACCTAACTCTCCTCTCACCAGGACCGGTTGCTCAGGAAACGGGTGCCTAATTGGTCCTCTGCCTTTAGGTGTTGCATGTGGTATATGGAGCCTTGGGATTATCCTATTCACCACTAGGACGGAGAATACAGCACCTTCAGTCAGGGGTGCAGTACCAGCACTCTTAGTGGGGCGCCACAGAAACACACAAGGGAAACAAACAAAGAGGGAAGAGATACACTTAGCTTGAGCAGATCCAAGCAGCAAACCAGCAGACTCCAGGAAACACTGCTTTGAGCTAAGATGCAATCAGGAACACCTGAACAGCTATCACCAGCAGTGCATCCTGGGAGTCAAGGGAAATATATAGGCAGCTCAAGGTAAGGAATCAGCAGGGTCCTATTGACCTCCAGCTTTAACTAAAAGGGCAATGCCTCTTAAAGTGACAGAGACATTTTCTTAGGACTTTGACTGTTTGGCCAAATGCTGGGACCTTCTGGGAGTGGCCTCTACAGTCTCATCCGTGCCTCCTGACTCACCCGTGACAGCATCATGGGGATGGTGGGGGCTGCAAGGCAATATTGGGGATGATGGGGGCTGCATGAGAATGATGGGGGCTGGAAGGGGGATGATGGGGGCTGCAGGGTGATGATGGGGATATTGGGGGCTGCATGGGGATGATAGGGGCTGCAAGGGGATATTGGGGGCTGCAAGGGGATGATGGAGATATTGGGGGCTGCATGGGAATGATGCCACCACCATCTTTTACTGTTGGGTTTGTATTGGGCAGGTGATGAGCAGTGCCTGGTTTTCTCCACACATGCCGCTTAAAATTATCACCAAAAAGTTCTATCTTCCTCACATCAGACAAGAGAATCTTATTTCTCATAGTCTGGGAGTCCATCATGTGTTTTTTTGCAAACTGTATGCAAGCTTTCATATGTCTTGCACTGAAGAGAGGCTTCCATCTGACCACTGCCATAACGGCCCGACGGGTGGAGGGTGCAGTGATAACTGACTTTGTGGAACTTTCTCCCATCTCCATACTACATCTCTGGAGCTCAGCCACAGTGATCTTGGGGTTCTCCTTTACCTCTCTTACCAAGGCTCTTCTCCCACGATTGCTCAGTTTGGCTGGACAGCTAGATCTAGGAAAACTTCTGGTGGTCCCAAACTTCTTCCTTTAAGGATTATGGAGGCCACTGTGCTCTTAGAAACCTTGAGCACTGCATAAATTCTTTTGTAACCTTTGGCCAGACCTGTGTCTTGCCACAATTCCGTCTCTGAGCTTCTTGGTAAGTTCCTTCGACCTCATGATTCTCATTTGGTCTGACATGCACTGTGAGCTGTGAGGTCTTATATAGACAGGTGTGTATCTTTCAAATCAAGTCAATCAGTTTAATTTAACATAGCTGGACTCCAATGAAGGAGAAGAATCTCCTGTCTCAAGGAGGATCACAAGGAAATAGACAGCATGTGACTTTAATTTGAGTGTGTGAGCAAAGTGTCTGAATACTTATGACCATGTGCTATTTCAGTTTTTCTTTTTTAATAAATTTGCAAAAATTTCTACAGTTCTGTTCTTTTTCAGTCAAGATGGGGCACAGGGTGTACATTAATGAAAAAAATGAACTGTTTTTGAATTTACCAAATGGCTGAAATGAAACAAAGAGTGACAAATTGAAAGTTGACTGAATACTTTCCGTACCCACTGTATTGCTGAATGGAGACCACATATAGCAGGATGAGGACATATGTACCAGGATGGGTGACCTTAATACATATTGAAGGGAGAGAGGGAGACTTCATAAGTCTTTTAGCATTTAGATGCTACATGGGGCCCATAAATCTGACCAACGTGAGCAGAGGGCAGGTCCAAAATTCACACCTGGGCTCATCGGACTTTAATTACGCCACTGCTAAGGAGCATTGGAATGTGGCTACTTGGACTTAATTGTAAATGAGGCTTTCAGTCCATACTTAAGATTTGTGAAGTCAACCATTTTTTCTGTTCAAGCAGAGCTGGATTCTAACAAGACCGACCTAGGCCATGGTCTAGGGCGCAGCTGTCAGGGGGAATTCTATATACTACAGAAATTAAACACATGTTTCAATATTATTTTGACAATGCCTTGTAAAATAATGTTTTTTTAAATTTGCATCCATATACTTTAAAAATTGAGCAGTACATTTCCTTTGGCAATTTCTTTAGCTACACTGTCTTGCTTGGTCACAAAGTCAGTTACAGCAGGCAGTGTTGCAGTTACTTACTACAGTGTGTTGTATCGCTGCCCCCTCTGAAGATGTCCTGGATTCTGGGTGATAGATGCTGTGGGAGTGGGAGATGCGAGTGTGACACTGGCTCCCTGCTTCTATCTCTACCTCCATAGCTATTAACTAAACAGAAGGTATCCAAATGGGGTGAAGGTAGTAACAAAGAGTTGACACCATCGCCATGAGAGGGGCACAGAATTATGTTCTTTGGCCTAGTAAAGTAGAACCTAATGGAGTAGAAATGTGTAAATCCAGCCCTGGATCGGAGGTCTATCTGACAAAATATCAGATCACACTCAGGCCAAGTTATTCAATGAGGCAAATTGTCACTTCAGTGAGGAAGTAGATGAACTCTAGTGCCATCTATTGGAGGTAGCAATCCTAAAAGTCATAATCAACTCTTTAACAAGCCTTTTAATATGACTTGTATTATTATTATTATTATTATTTATTATGCTAACCCATTAGGTTCCATGGCGCTTTACATTAGGATAAGGGAGACAAGAACAATACACTAAATCTAGGTGATCAGGACGTACAGGTACAGAGGGATGCCAGACTTGTATGACAGAAACCCCAAACTGCAGATGCTGCATTTCGGGGTGATTGCCCTTCATCAGTGCAGTGTATGGGATCTGATCTGGCTGTATGAGAGGCTAAGACGAGGTCTGGGGGAATAGTTATCTCCTTTTAGAAAATAGCTATTTGATTAGGAGAATAGCTATTCACCCAGATCTCGTCTTAGCCCCTCATACAGACAGATCAGAATCCCATACTTTACACTGATGAGGGGCAATTACTCCGAAATGTAGCGTCTGTAGTTTGGGGTTCTGATCAGGCACAAATCCTAAGTCATATAAAAAGGCTTGTTAAAGAGTCAATTATGACTTTTAGGATTGCTACCTTCAATAGGTGGCACTACAGTTTTTCTGCATCCTCATTGAAGTGACAATTTACATATTTCCCAGAAGTGCATTGTGGCTATAAGACTCCTCATGCCAACAAACAGATTGATCTCCATAAGGAAAATAGCTATTCCCCCAGACCTCAATGAGGCAATGCACATTTTTTTCCTCTGACTGAGTGGTTCAAGGAACAAAATTGCAGTATCCATGATTTGCCTTTGAGAGCTAACTCAGCTATTCAAATCTATGGGTTCGTGGAGAAAATCAGACCACATACAGATGACATCTGGCATAATGGAAAAGGTGGAGAAACTTTTATTTTTAATTCTCTACACCTAAGAAACTCCCAGACCCTATTTTTCCAACCAAAAATACACTCAAGTGGGCCCACTTACTTCTTAGGGCGGCTTCACACCTCGGTACAATCAGGTCCGGGGCTGTCAGGGGTGAACGGATAGCCCTGGAATCGATTTGCAAACAGAAACGGAGGGCAAATAAGCCCTCTGGTCCTGTTTGCAGCCGAAGTCTGAGGTAGCTGTCCCTGCTGAAATGGTGTTGAACCACTTCACAAGGCTGGTGCTGAAGTTCAGCATAACTCACACTGAACTGCAGCCGCCGGTGTCTGGCTCCCATATCCTCCCGGATCTGGGCAATCTGGCGCCATAGAATCCCATGTTAGGGAGAGCCGGATTGCCCGGATCCAGGAGGATCCAATTTGGGCAAGCAACGTTTTTGTGTCTGAGAAAAAAATCCGAATTGTTTAGGATCCTCTCCATCAGCTGATCAGCCCATAGGACTGCATTAGGACACAATCGGGGCCGGTGCTGTCGGTTCACCCTGGCAGCGCTGAACCTGATTGTGCCGTGGTGTGAAGCCAGCCTTAGATCCCTGGCGGCTGCACACATTTTCATACACAGATTTGTAAATAAAAAAGAATCTTTATGGCAATGCTTTTTTATAGGAATCTGTCCAATACATTCATGATACACAAAGCATTGGCAGCATAATCAGACACTGGTTACATGATTGAAGCCATACTGTGGTGTTTCAGAGCAAACTAATTTTGATAAGCCGGCCAGGGATGAAGATGTTTCATTCTTGTTTTCTGGAATACAAATCTCAAAATGTTGCAAGATTTTTGCGCCACTTAAAGTTGTGCAAAAAATTTTGCAACGTTTGCGTTTTTACACCAGTCCCTGCCAAAGAACGTTCACATTTCCAGTAGAGGACACTGTGGTCAGCTCCCAGCGCTCATCCATCCTAAAAGTGCATTAAGTTAAAACAGTCTTCACAGTGATGAAGGTCAATTCAGACCGAAATGTGTGTGCATCAGGGGCCAACATATCAGAGACCCAAGCGTTAAGGGGGCTTATTTCAACTTCTAGAACTGATGGAATTGTGCATTTTCATTAGCCATTTTACTGCAAAGGGACCATATCTTGTTTTTGCACAAGGGCCCTACTCTGTCTGGGACCACCAATGGTTTGCATGTTTTATTTAGGATTCATGAAATAAATTCCATTTTTTCTTCATATGAGTGCCAAGTTCTCCACCAAAGTGACATAAATTACATATGACTTGAGTTTCTTGTGGAGGCACATGGCACTTGTAATTCATTAAATGGGAACTCCAGGGAGATAAAAAAATTTTGTGTACATTCCCTGTACTCCTAGACTATAATGCTAAGCTGCCTAATACACTTGTATAATGTTTAGAACTCCTGTAAATCAATGTTTCACTAACTTCTCTTTATCAGTCACCCCTCCCAAAGGGGACAATGCGTCATGTCTTATTAATCAGCATTACTCCTCATATCAGAAAGCTTCAGTGCTGTCTGACACTTCCCCATTCAATCACACAGGCATGATGTCACAACAGGTTCTAGACTAAGCTGGTACCTGGAGATCTGCTTCTGTACAGAGAGCAGGGGATGTGACCAAGGTCTCATTAGGACCTTATGTGACATCACGCCCACGTGATTGAATGAGGGATTATATGTTCTTGGAAGCACAAATGCTTGCTGCAGAGGGAGGGGCAGGCATGACACATTGTGTCTTCTGGAAGGGGTGACTGACTGGTAAGGAGCAGTTAGTGATTTAAATGAGTTCTAAACATTATACAAGTGAAACAGGCAGCTTAGCATTGTAGTCTATGAGTGAAGGGACCATTCAAAAATGTTATCTCTTCGGAGTTCCCCTTTAAGAGTTGCACGCATCCTAATTAATTAGAGGCAGCTTACAATTGCCGTGTGTCTCCACCAGAAGGCAGAAGATTTGTGCACCCATTAATGAATTAGGCACCTCTCACTCCAGCAGTGCACAATGCCAATCCTAATGAATCGGCCATTATGTGTTTCTTATCCGGGCAACATGATTCTAATGACAGGTTCCCTTTAAAAATACTGTCGATGTATTGTGTGTTGAAATTACAGGATGCAGTGAAATTGCCACATAGGCATAAATATTGTTTTCTATTAATGTTTAATGTTCCCAAAAAGGCATTGCATATCTTGCCAACTTTCATTAGCTGTGTTTTGTAGTAAACAGACACGCGTGGTAGGCAGTGTGTCCGTAGATGGTTAGAACAGGCCTAATCTGCTTTGAGTTTCAGTTAGATTTTAAATGACAGCGTAGAGCACTTTCTTGTTTATAGTAAAAACAGAAGTGATGATGGTGACCTGTGTATCGTCTAGGAGTGGCTGCCAACCCATAACATTGAAGAGAATGTAAAATTTCCACTGTTCACTCCCTTGGCTGCACTTACTATAATATGACTTATATTCACTCCCCCTCCCCCCTTTTTTTCTGCACTGAAATTTTACATTGAATCCAGTAAAATGAATAACTGCTGGTATACTAAAAGGAAGTGAAGCCATAAAATAACATGAAAAGATGAATAGAATATAACAATGGTGATTATATTAAACGGACGATGACATTGGACAGCTCAATGTTCTGATGCAGGGGAGCCAAGCTTGAGTCTTGTTTCTTTTTTGCAGTCTTACATGACCGTACGACACTAATGTCACTGTTCATATCATCACAACTTTCTTTTAACTCTTCTGGAAATATTTCATTTGATTAAATTATTACTGCAGGCAGAAATCACTAGAATTACAGAAAGCTTTAACATATTCTGCAAAAAAAGGATCTTTTTTGCTCCATATCAAAATCTCCCCGTGTAGATGTATGTAATATTGACCAATTTATAATTTGTATTATTATATTTAATTTAGAGTTAAAATGCACACTATGATTTTGTTGAAAGGATTGGGTTTCAGATAGCATCATTTGAAAGGTTAATTTGCTTTTCCCAACAAGAGATTACACCATAACTCAGATAAACTTTGCATATCCAGAGTTTTGAAGTAACCCTATCTGTAAATTGCAAAATCACCACTCAGTTTTTTAAACTGATCTGCCACCTTGTGGCCAAAATGTATATTATACTACATGTTGGAAGCTCTTGCCAAGCTTCTAGTGATAAAAGTAGAGCACACAAATGTAACATGCATGGCATCCTAGTGCTGTCCAATTTTACCGTAGACCCTTTCACTAAATGGGTGATTTTGGTCAACAAGTCAGAACAAAGTAAGAATCAGTCTAGGAGCAAAGAATGCAGCGGCACTCTTCTTCTTAAAAGCATTAAACCTTTATTTCCAACATTTAATAACTAGTATAGCATAACAGTGCAGGGGAGAGGGAGCTCAGATGCACAGGGTGCAGAGATAAGCTGATCAGACAACGGCCGTTTCACGCATGCGTGCACTTCAACATGTCGAATGCATAGACCTGTTGAAGTACACGCATACACGAAACGGCTGTTGTCTGACTGTCTCTTCTCTGCACCCTGTGCATCTGAGCACCCTCTCCCCCACACTGCTATGCCTCAAATCTGAATACTATTTTTTCAACATTGGAACTCAAGATTTAGTGCTTTTAAGAAGACGAGAGCCACAAGATTCTTTTCTCCTAGACTGAATCATATCTCCCCCCATCTGTAGGTTACCCCAGTAGAGCACTGCTTCAAGTTTCATTGGTGTTGCTGCCTATATTGTGTGTTGTTTCTCTTTTGTGGTTGCAGAACAAGGCATGATAAGTTTGGGGATTTTTTGCTCAGATGCAATAAACTCACTTTGTAATTTCACAGAAGATGACAGAAACCAACCTGTGATATAATAGTTTATCTGGCTGTATCGCCATTGTAATCTCACCTTTTCTGTTTCTGCAGTAGATTTGATGTCACATCAGCTTACTTGGCTGAGACCCATTTGTGAGGCCATGGAGATTTTTTGTAAGCACAGTTGTGGAGCCCACTGGGACGGGGTACTCGGTGCCGGACCGGTGTACTGCTGGAGGATGTCACGGCGGTCCTGGTCCGGACTGTGTCCCGGGCCCGCACAATAAAATTGGGATTATTTACAGGGGATTTGTCACTCGTGATGCCACCCACATTGTGTGGTCAATAATGGGGAACCTCCGGGGATGATGAGACAGCAGCTAGGATGGTGTAGTTCTTGTGGGCAGAACTGGGTATCCCCGGGGCAGTGGTAGTGAAAGTCAGTGATGGTAATTGTAGGCTGTGCAGGAGAAAGGAATGATGTGGAGATGGCTCCTGACAGGGCTAGATGGAGAACTGACAGCTTTTCATACCTGAAATCAGACACAGACAACGTAGCAGGGTTCACCCGGGTTTACTGTTCTTATCCTTCAGTCAAACAGGCACGGTACAATACAATTCTTTACAGCTTTGCCATATTGAATCCGGTATACTGAACCCACTGCAGCCAGGTTATCTTTCCTAGACTCCTCTGTCTTTCTACGTGTCCTTTCAGGCTATTTCTCAGTGTTTTCTCCTCAAAGTGGATTGAGGAGCGGCAGCTCGGTCCCTTTTGGCAGCTTCCCCCTTTAATCCTTTAGGCGGTAAGCCGGGTCCTATCTATGCTGCTGTGCTCCCCAATCTTATGGTGGGAATATAGATCTGGAATCTGTATTCCCCGTCAGGTTGTCTGGGGCACCGGGTAAATCGTCAGTCCCCTTCAGAGCTGACACTCTGCTTTCAGCCAAACCACAGGTATCCCTATTTCTCACGAGATTACCGGGTCCCTTTCCTTTCTGTGTAACTTCTTGGTATAATCAAGGAAACTTTCTTATCAGTCAGCTGCTGGTCTTCACTACTTCTCTGGACCTGATGGTACTGGTCTTGTCTTAACTGCTCGGCACCTGCCTACTGGCTAACCACTTCCTGTCACTCCCTTATATACCCATCCGTTACCATGACTACGCTCCATCCACTCATATTTAGCCTATTACCCCTTGTCTGCCTAGAGTCCCAGACTCAGGGTTAGGTCCCCATGCAATGGATATGTGTGCGAGGTGTTTGTTAAACAAACTGTCTACCCTCCTGCCTGGCTGCAGTACTACCTGTGGCCACCCTGGACGCAGGGGCGCCACACTGTCAAGCTGACAATCCTTTACCAGACTGAAACCTACTAACTTACAATTTAATATTGATACAATCCAGTTTGGCATTATATGGGAGCGTCACTCTCAGCGGGACCGATGGCCCTATGAGAATGACAGGGTGCAAGACATTCTCTTTCAAAGTATATTAACAACACAGGAAACTTAGTACCATGCAAATAAAAGAATATTTATATAGAGAAAACTCTAAAAACAGGTGGCTGTAAAGAGAAAGGAGAGAGAAAGGAGGGTTTTTATGTTAAACAAGATACACCAAGGGTTAAATAAAAAATGATAACAATGTAGGATTTCTACCATAAATGAGACAGCACATAGGGGGACCAAGAAATCAGTGCAAAATGGCTAAGACAATACTCCTGCCAATAATTTAATCTATATAGATCTGAGCATGTAGTATGGTGGGTTCAAAAGAGCTTAGTGCAATGATATAGCAGCTGTATTCAATAATATTCCCACTCACACAAATGCTCAGATAAAGTGCCAATGCGGTGTATAAGCAAGGAGAGTCAATATAGCCAGTCTACACATGTCCCCTTGAGGGATAACCAAGGTAAAAACCTACTATACATGTTATAAACATTCAAGGTGCACATCAACAAACCCTCCCATGAAAGAAAGCTCAACGTACGTTTCACTTACATAATGTAACTTTCATCAGGGGGGGACAATAGTCTCTTCCAGTACTATTGTCCCCCTGATGAAAGTTACATTATGTAAGTGAAACGTACGTCGGGCTTTCTTTCATGGGAGGGTTTGTTGATGTGCACCTTGGATGTTTATAACATGTATAGTAGGTTTTTACCTTGGTTATCCCTCAAAGGGACATGTGAAGGCTGGCTGTATTGACTCTCCTTGCTTAGGATGTAAAAAAAAAACACAAATGTGACCCTAGTCTATCATAGGCACCAGTTTGCTCTATCCATAGTGTAATACAGCAAAAAAAAGAAATATGAGCAAAAGGAGACTGGGGAATAACACCTGTTTGGTAAAAGAAGCAAAATCAATATACATTATATTAAGTGAGTCAGCTGCTAGGAATAAAGAGCTACAATTTCAGAAATAAGAGGATAGGACACAGAAGCAATATAGATGTAATAGGCAGAAATACATATGATGATATGTGGTATTTGCCTAAAATATTATAATCTAATGGGTATCCAGTGATAATAGGTTACTGTATATATAATAATACTATCTGCTGTAACACTGAATGAAAGCTGATATCCCAGGAATCCTGAAGAGAGTGAGCCTAGGAATGGAACCTCAATATGTATTTCCTTGCAACACCAATTTCGTCAAGTGGTATGAAAATAAGAAAGAGATGGGATATAGAAAGTACCTGTAAATAAAATGCCCAGCTTCAGGTGATGCACCCTCAGCATGTTGTTGTGCTCGGATAATGACCGCGCTCCAGGTAGAGATGGGGGAGAGATGTGAGGGCAGATGTGACGAAGGGGGCATTACTTCTGATATTGTGAATTATCCCCTTTGCCAATGTATGGCAACCAACCTACCATCATAGTGTGTAAAATAAAGAAATAATGGAAAAATGCATATGGCTTTGCTGTATGTTTCAGTCTCAACACAGTTAAAGCAGACAGCTACGAACTGTCACCCTCAGCTGCCTATTTTTACCTTGACTGGAAAAAATGAGTAAGATTTCGCTCTATTTTTATTTGCCAGGAAAGGTAAAACTAGGCATCTGGGGCTGTTATTCTCAGTGGGGTGAGGGTCTATTGTTTTATGGCCCCCACACACTAAAGAATAGCAGCCTGTAGCCTGAAAATGGTGCATTCATCGTAGTGCCATTTTCAGATGCTTTACCAAGCACTTGCGGGGGCCCTGGTGGCAGTGGCATGCTGGGTAATAAGGGGTTAATGCCAGTTTTGTATTGCCAGCTGGCATTAAGCTCGAGATTCTTGATGTCAGGCCAATGTTAGACCCACCCATTAAGAATATCAAGGAATTTGCAAAGAAGACTCAACACACTTAGAGAAAAAAATTTATTACAAATAAAACACATATCTGGACTTCATCTTTATTACTCCCTCATACCCATCCTCGATCCTCTGCAACGTCTTCTCTCCGACACACTCTTAGCTCTGTTTCATCAGAGCATTAGAGAAGAACCTGCACTACAACCAGAAAGTGTGGAGACTTATGGAACTCACTTACAAAGAGGTAAACACTTTAGCAATTTTCTACCACTTAACGGTGCATTGCAAACCAATGTTTTCAAATATTCCAGATAGAGATAAAGAGCTGCACTCATTGTGGTGATATTCAAGTCTTTATTGTGGTGCAACAGATGTCATGTGTGCATGTAAAAGGATGCAGGTTGTGTCCAGTGGACGCTTCATCAGAGGACACGGTGAAGAACAAATCGTTCTATGTCCACGGTCTCCAAACACTGAATAAATTAGCGAGCTGCGGTCGGGTAAGCGCTGACTCACTGAGGTTACCTGAGGACAGCTTAGGTAACTATGGTAAGGTTAATGACCACCATGGTTATCTGAACTATGTCCTCAGGTGACCTCAGTAAGTCACCGCTTACCAGACTGCAGCTCTCAGTGAATGACGCGGGCTGCGGTCAGCTGATGTAATTGCCATGTCAGCTGATCCGGTCAACATGACAATCTTGTTACCTGACTGGATAAGGTCAGCTGACCTGGGTCAGGTGATATGATTACTATGGTGTCCAGGTCAGTGACGTGTCAATCGTATCAGCTGACCGCAGCCCATGTCACTCACTGAGAGCTGCGTTCCTTTAAACAGTGACTCACTGAGGTCACCTGTGGATACAGTTCATGTAACCATGGTGGCTGCTAACCATAGCAGTTACCATGGTTACCTGAGCTGTCCATGATTGATATCAGTGTGTCACCGCTTTCCCTGCCACAGCTCTCCGTGCTGTCATTTAGTGTTCAGAGGCCGTGGGGATAGAACGCTTTGAAGCAGAGTTGAGAGTGCGTCGTGGCAGGCCAGAGAGAAGACATCGCAGAGGATCGAGAATGGGTATAACTGAGTGGAGATATGCATCTGCAGCAGTCATGGGGCCAGGGTACTCGGACAATCTGGGGTAACAATCTCTGATCGCGGTGGCAACCACAGAAGCTGTGGCCTTAACCGGACATTGTTAAGGGGAAATATTTACAGGGGATATAGTTTATGGTTTTGTTGTTTCGCCAGTTGAGGGTTCTAGTCAGGGGTGACCAGCGCTGCAGGTCGGGGTCCCAGGGGACAGATGTTGGCGCAGCTAGATGGAGAACTCCCCTCAGCAGAAACAGGCCCCTGGGAGTAATAGTATGTTTAGAGTACAGTAGATGGTAGGGATTGTAGTGCAGGGTGATCGCTCTGTAGGTGGGAACAGGGTGGCGCAGAACACCAAATGACACAAAGTTCTTGTAGTTCTTACCTTTTCATGATGTTCACTGCCATTACATGGTCCAACAAGCTTACAGCCTGGCCAGCCTAGAAGCAGTAAGAGTCCAATTTGCCAAAACGCAGAGTATTTGGCCTTCCTTGCTGCCTTCTCCTATCTGACACTTGTTACTCTTGTCTCCTCCTAAGTGTTCTGTGGTTGCCAATCCCAGAAGAGCCTTGGAGGGTCCACTAAGTTAGCCACTTTACCTGAAGTCCAGTGACCTCCAGTTTCATGGTTGGTCCTAAAGTATCCAAATAGAATTGGGGCTGGTACCCCTGCTGCAACTAGCTCCTCTGCCCGGCTTGAATAGTTGCCAGTAGATTTGTCTCCTTGGACTTGGGACTAGCATCTAACTCCATGTATAATACTAGCTTCCCCAGCTGCCCTGAATGTGGGTTTCATCTGCCCAGCACCTCTCTGGTCTGGAGTTTGGATTGTGTTGGGTGCAAATTGGGGGTCTCAGCAAAGCTTCCCCTCTTACCTCTGGGAATGATACCATACATGTAAAATGTATACAATGCATGCTATACCAATAGTGGCAGCCTGAACACGGGGGTGCCACATGTCTGTGTTTTTATTTCTAATAAAATGTTTTCTCTATTGTGTTGTGTATTCTGTACTATTTACTTGAGATTCTTAATGGCCAGGTCTAACACTGGCCCACATTAAGAATCTCGGGCTTAATGCCAGCTAGCAATACAGAACTGGCATTAACCCCTATTACCCAGAGTGCCACTGCAACCAGGGCCACTGGAAGGTCCAGGTAAAGTGCCTTAAAATGGGGCTATAATGAATGCACCATTTTCAGGGGCGCTGCAGGCTGCTATTCTTTAGTGTGTGGGAACCTAAAATGATAGGTTCTCACCCCACTGAGAATACCAGCCCCCAGCTGCCTAGTTTTACCATGCTTGGTAATTAAATATAGGGCAAAGCCCTACAAATTTTTTTTGCCAGTCAAGGTAAAATTAGGCAGCTGATGGTGGCATTTCACAGTGTCCATTTTATCTGTGCTGAGACTGAAAAATACAGCGAACCATATGTATTTTTTTTTATTATTTATTTATTTTATACACTATGATGGCAGCTTGATTCCCCTCTAGATTGTGGAGAAAGTGAATGTCTGTGATTGGCTATTACCAGTAAGTGCAGTGAATATGCACGAAGCTTAATGAGCAGCACCAGAAGCAAGTACCGGGAGACTGGTAAGATGATCTAGGTATCCTGTCATCTATTCTGTTTGTCCTATTATCTATCCTATCATCTATCTATCCAGCTATCTATGTACTTGTGAAAGAAAGCAGCACGGCTATTTTCTGGGAGCAATTCATCCAGTTTCTCTCCATCCACTGTCTCCAATATAAATAAATCGACTGCAGCACTCCTTTTCTTTTTTCAGTCTTGCCTTTATTGTGTAATGGATGCCCCCCACACTTTTCGGTGAGGCTGTCATCTTAATTGTCTACCGCCAAATTGGATGCTTTGTCTAAGTGTGTGCACGTCACTGAAAGAACCATGCTGACAGCCATGTCAATGTAGAGCTTAATGGCAAAGACCTTTATTTTAGGCGCGGTTAGCAGTTTTATTACTTATCATTAAAGGGGCATTCCTTAGGGGTGTTTCTAGGTAATTGCATCATATTATGCTGAATATACATTTTATTCTGAAAAAACATTCAATTATATTCTGTGTGTTAGTTAGTTTAAACTAGCCTTGAATTGTACATCCAGTCCGAAGATATTCTGATAAGAACTTCTATACGGCTACCTCTAAGTCAAAACATTATATAAAATCTGAGCCAGAGAAAACCCGAAGGTGGAAGGGAAGAAGGAGAAAGGGCTATAGGGAAAAGAGCAAGGCCATTTTCCTACAAACAGGCCTCTAGCCTGTACTAAGAGATTTCTGAATGACTTGACGCTGGGAAGGTCGATTCTTGTGACCTAGCCACTAACATCGATCTTACCTCTCTATGGTCGTTCCACCCAACCTTCCCCAAAAATAAAAGCTCAGACAACAATCCAATTTTCTTGGATAAAAATGGCCACAGCAGCCAATTTATTTATAAGAAAAACATATAAATACAACCATTGGTGAGGTCCTCGAAGGTACAAAAAATCTGGTGATTTTCCCATGACATTGCCCCTCCCCTCCCTTACCCCTAGCCGTGTTCACTGGATCAGGAGCACCGTGAAACTGAGGAAGAGGTTGTCCTCCAATACCGTTAGGATGAACCCGACGTTCCATCGCCGGGTATCACCCAAATTTCACCAAGATGAACCCAACTTTCCATCGCCGGGTATCACCCAAATCTCACCAGACCATTCTCAAATAACCATCCAATAAAGGGATCCCCGTATTTAATGAATCCAAATCCCGACTTTATAACCAACTTTAGGACTCACCAACGCTTCAAAAGCATTAAGAAAACTGAATTTAGAAAACCTTCGACTCACAAAGAGTCATCCTACAGCGCTCAGGAGAGGAAAAACCCCCTGTGGAGGAAACCTCTAGGGAAACATGGCTGAAGGATAGCCCTTCCCTTGGGCTTAGAAGGTGAATGCCAAAATTAACTCTTCATAGCAATGGTATAAACCAACATGGTAGCGCCGCCGATGATCGCCACTGGCCGCTGTGACCCGGAATTTCTTCTCTTTAGGGCGGGCGGGTGGGACTTTTCTGTCCATTGATCCGAGGAGAAAGAGGACCCTCAACCTTGGTCATTTCTATTTATGTTTCCCCCACCCCCTACGAATCCCCACCTATATCTATGTCATTTCCTCCCTACCTTCAGACCACTACCCTTTGGATCACCTTTCATCCCACTCCCTACTGTCCCCCCTATCTTCCCCCACGGTCACTCCTCCCTCCCCTCGTCATGTCAGGCTCCCACCACCACTCTGTGGGGTGTCCACCTGAGACTTGACGCTGGGAAGGTCGATTCTTGTGACCTAGCCACTAACATCGATCTTACCTCTCTATGGTCGTTCCACCCAACCTTCCCCCAAGAATAAAAGCTCAGACAACAATCCAATTTTCTTGGATAAAAATGGCCACAGCAGCCAATTTATTTATATGAAAAACATATAAATACAACCATTGGTGAGGTCCTCGAAGGTACAAAAAATCTGGCGATTTTCCCATGACATTGCCCTTCCCCTCCCTTACCCCTAGCCGTGTTCACTGGCTCAGGAGCACCGTGAAACTGAGGGAAGAGGTTGTCCTCCAATACCGTTAGGATGAACCCGACGTTCCATGGCCAGGTATCACCCAAATTTCACCAAGATGAACCCAACGTTCCATCGCGGTATCACCCAAATCTCACCAGACCATTCTCAAATAACCATCCAATAAAGGGAATCCCCGTATTTAATGAATCCCCAATCCCGACTTTATAACCAACTTCGAGGACTCACCAACGCCACACCGAGAGCACCTTGACCACGTCAAGTGCTCAAGACCCCACCATCCAGCCTGCTGTGGCCCTTACTATCTCCTCTTGTACCTCAGCGTCCATAAATCTGTTCCCCCACCTTAAAATGCACTTGGTTTGCTACCAAATTCCTCGTCCGTACCATCTAGATCTGAGTGTCGTACTGCCACACCCAATTCCCAACTACAAATTTTGATACCACCTTGTTCACTTTAATCCGTGCCTTGTTACTTTGTATTTATTATCCCCCACCTGCAAAACTAAAATATCTGGGGCTCTATCTAGATTTACAGCCCTGTGAACCTCTTGTAATACTTGACTCCCGGCAATAACCCTAAAACCAACACTTGCATTCACTTTGCATTGTAACTGTATTTGAGAGGCCCAACCCCTGCAGCAGAAAACATTCACCAAACCATAACACTTCCTCCACCACCTTTTACTGACTTCTTTTCACACTTTGGGTTCAGTCTTTCCCCAGAATGTCGATGAACATAATGTTTCCCATCAGACCTAAAGAAATTAAACTTGCTTTCATCACTAAATTGAACTGTGGACCACTATTCCTCTGTCCACACATGCTCCTCACCAGAGGTGAGCCTAGTCTTTTGATTCTTTCTGCTAATGAGAGGTTTGGTCACTGCATAGTAGGCTTTCAGTCCAAATGCTCTTAAATCTTGTGACATTGTATGATGAGACAGATCCCTACCCTGTTCAGTGCTTAACTGGCAACCTATTCCAGCTGTAGTGTTGAAACAATTACTCATGCAGGTTATCCACATTTTCCTGTCCTCTCTTGAAAGAGTTTGTGATGTTGTAAAGAATGCAATATTATAGAAATTACAGACTTGGAATAACAAACTTTTGTTGCAATGGCTGATAGGGTGACCTCTTTGGCCTTCATCTGAACAACCTGCTGCTGGAGGGTTACAGTCACTTTGGAATGGCACAACATTTTGAAAAGTGAGTGTAAATCGCAAATTTGTCAGTGTTCATTTTAATTTATCTCATTTACATTTTTATTCTATGCTTTAGAATATAGTCAATTTATGAAACAACCTTAAAATACTGCTATTTTATTCATGTTAGGACATTTTCACATAGGACAACACATACCCTTAATAATAAGAATATTCTGTGTTGTTCTCTAATTTTGATCGCCAGTGTACATACATAGAGACAGACAGACATACAATTTTACAACACTCCAACAACCAAGTGGAGCTAATTGTACAGCTTTTTATGATTGAATAAATAAATTAAATAATGAATTCATAAAATGATCCCCCTGTTTTTTGTTAACTAGCCAAGGTAAAGCAGACAGCAGCAAACTAATATTATCATGCTGTGAAGGTCCATGCTTATTGGTCCCTTCCCAGCCTAAAAATACGTAACCATCTCAGAAGTGGTGCATAACAGATTTTCCAGTTCTGGAATTTTGCCTCAATTGTTCCCCATTGCCCTGATGCGGTGGCAATCAGAGTAATAGTTTATGAGGATGACATCAGTTGTGAAGTGATACCTGGTACCAAGCCCTTGTATACTACCCCAGTAAGTCAAAAGAAATAAACATGCACACCAAAATTCTTTATTTGAAAAGCACACCACAACTATTTTCTGGTTCACCAATTTATAAAAAAAAACAAAACATGCAGGTCTGCCGTAGTTCAGGTATTCTGTCGTAGTCCATTAAATCCAATTTAGTCCACAAATGGATACCAGAAAAACGTAAAAAGAGAGAAACAAAAACAACACACTGTCCCTTGTTCACGAATTTATTAGAGACCAAAGTTCCCATGTCTGATGTAGTCTAGTTGTTCCCATGGTGTTCCTCGATTACCTAGATAAAAGGTGGACCTGCATGGGTTTTTTTCAATACAAATGTGAACCAGCGAAACTGTGGGGAAGTGTTTATTTAAATAAAGTATTTTTTGTGTTATTTTCTTTTTACTTACTGCACAATTACTGGTTTGGTCTGATAGATACCTATTCATTACTAACACCAGAGTTCGATGCCAGCTGACAATACACTGCTGACATCAGCCTAATAAACCATTACCCCTACTGCCACTGCACCATTGCAATCAGGAAGAGCTGAGGTGAAGTGTCAAAATTGGAGTATCTATGATGATATGTTACTTCTGGGATGACCATGAATTTGTATGTTTAGGCTGGGAAGGGCCCAATAATCATGGATCTTCCCAGCCTCATAATATCAGTCAGCAGCTGTCTGATTTACCTTTGCTGGTTATCAAAAATAGGGTGAACCCCAGGTCTTATTATTAATTTATTTTTTAATTATAAAAAGATGTCAAATAACTTCCACAGGGTGCAATTTTATTATACATTTGTCTCTCTCTGTCTGTCGCTCTCTTTGTCATGCTCTCTGTTGCTTTCTCTGTCACATTCTGTTGCTCTCTAAGTCGCTTTGTCTGTCACTCTCTGTTGCTCATTCTCTTTCTGACTGTTGCTCTGTCTGTCTGTTATTCCCTCTGCCGCTGTCTCTGTAGCTCTGTCTGCCACGTTCTGTCACTCTCTCTGTCTATCTAAATCTATCTATTATCTGTGTCTATAGATTCAACAGAAAAATAAGGCTGTCTTCTCCAATGATTAATGTAAAAAATCTTTATTGGCACATAACTCCAAAGCATATACAGTACAGACCAAAAGTTTGGACACACTTTCTCATTCAAAGATTTTTCTGTATTTTCATGACCATGAAAATAGTAGATTCACACTGAAGGCATCAAAAGTATGAATTAACACATGTGGAACTATATACTTAACAAAAAAGAGTGAAACAACTGAAAATATGTCTTATATTCTAGGTTCTTCAAAGTAGCCACCTTTTGCTTTGATTACTGCTTTGCACATTCTTGGCATTCTCTTGATGAGCTTCAAGAGGTAGTCACCGGAAATGGTTTTTACTTCACAGGTGTGCCCTGTCAGGTTTAATAAGTGGGATTTGTTGCCTTATAAATGGGGTTGGGACCATCAGTTGTGTTGTGCAGAAGTCTGGTGGATACACAGCTGATAGTCCTACTGAATAAACTGTTAGAATTTGTATTATGGCAAGAAAAAAGTAGCTAAGTAAAGAAAAACGAGTAGCCATCATTACTTTAAGAAATGAAGGTCAGTCAGTCCGAAAAAGTGGGGACACTTTCAAAGTTTTCCCAAGTGCAGTTGCAAAAACCATTAAGTGCTACAAAGAAACTGACTCACATTAGGACCGCCCCAGGAAAGGAAGACCAAGAGTCACCTCTGCTGCGGAGGATAAGTTCATCCGAGTCACAGCCTCAGAAATCGCAGGTTAACAGCAGCTCAGATTAGAGACCAGGTCAATGCCACACAGAGTTCTAGCAGCGGACACACCTCTACAACAACTTTTAAGAGGAGACTTTGTGCAGCAGGCCTTCATGATAAAATAGCTGCTAGGAAACCACTGCTAAGGACAGGCAACAAGCAGAAGAGACTTGTTTGGGCTAAAGAACACAAGGAATGGACATTAGGCCAGTGGAAATCTGTGCTTTGGTCTGATGAGTCCAAATTTGGGATCTATGCTTCCAACCACCGTGTCTTTGTGCGATGCAGAAAAGGTGAACGGATGGACTCTACATGCCTGGTTCCCACTGTGAAACATGGAGGAGGAGCTGTGCTGGTGTAGAGGTGCTTTGCTGCCTTGAAGCTCATCAAGAGAATGCCAAGAGTGTGCAAAGCAGTAATCAAAGCAAAAAGGTGGCTACTTTGAAGAACCTAGAATATAAGACATATTTTCGGTTGTTTCACACTTTTTTGTTAAGTATATAATTCCACATGTTAATTCATAGTTTTGATGCCTTCAGTGTGAATCTACAATTTTAATAGTCTTGAAAATACAGAAAAAAATTTGAATGAGAAGGTGTGTCCAAACTTTTGGTCTGTACTGTACATATTAAAACCATTTCTTGTAAATGGAAATACTAAATCAGTGCAAACATATGAGCAGAATAAAATGTAAAGTCAAATAACAAACACACATAACCATATGGTAACTATCTGCATTCTGTTTAATACACCTATCAGGGGCGGACCCAGACTGTAGTGGGCCCTGGTGCAAGAAATTTTTCGGGGCCCCCCACAGCCTAATATATACAGTCCATTACAGCCTAATATATACAGTTCAGCACAGCCGCCAGGTAATATATACAGCCAAGCACAGGCTCCAGGTAATATATATAGACTAGCACAGCCTCCAGGTAATATATACAGCCCAGCATAGCCTCGTATAACATATATTGCCCAAGACAGCCTCAAGGAGGATATATACATACTAGATGTGTGCCCGATGCGATCACATTGGAGGGCGAGGATTGGTGCGGCGGCGGGATGCAGGGGGCGGCTAAGTGGACACACACACACCTACACGCACAGAAGGGGGACCGAGGAGAGAGAGGACAGAGAGGGACGGAGGAGAGAGAGGACAGAGAGGGACGGAGGAGAGAGAGGACAGAGAGGGACGGAGGAGAGAGAGGACAGAGAGGGACGGAGGAGAGAGAGGACAGAGAGGGACGGAGGAGAGAGAGGACAGAGAGGGACGGAGGAGAGAGAGGACAGAGAGGGTAAGTTACATGAATGGGCATCCAAAGCTCCTGTTTCACTGACACTCAGGAGATGGCCGGCTGCTTCTTTGCACAACGGGGCCCCAAGCACTGCAGGCCCCCCCGACTTCAGTAGATACCCCCTGGGTGTCCTATCCTGGTGTATAGGTTCCCCATTCTGGTATATACAATATATCTCCCAGTATGGTAAATATGTCCTCCAACCTGGTATATGTCCCCATCTGCACACTGGATATATAATGCACTGTACTGATCACACCTGGTACTGCCTACAGGACATCACATATATATGGAGCCATATAAAATAATATGTGATGTCCTGTAGGTTCAGATGTGATCAGTCAGTGCAGGGCTCTGTATACTGAGGTCTGTGGTATCTGCTGGGGTCAGAGTGATTTATTGCAGGGCTCTGCTCTTTCCTGTAGGTCGGGTGATGCTGGAGCCGATAATCCAGCACTGACAACCCGACCTGATCTGCCACAGACTCCTGCAATCACTCTGATCCCCAGCAGAGCAGACCCTGACCGGACTGAGGAGCGTCCTGCTGCCCCACACCATGATTAATGACCTCCTGCTTACCAGCATCTTCTGAGGTCTAGTCCATCCACAATCTGCTCTCCGGGAGGCTGAAGGAGCAGGTGAAGTGTCCCTCTGCTGACCCCGTCCACACAGTGTGCAGGGGGCCTGTCTGCAGCTGCTGATGTGATCTGCGAGCAGCCGGGCGGGAGAATAGATACATTCTAATACACAGTGCGTTCCCCAGGCAGCTCCAACAGCTGATATTGGTGCGCCCCCTGCACTCCCAGGCCCAGTCCCGACCGCTGCGACTGTGATTGTTGCTCCCACAGCAGTGGAGGCAGGGGCCCGTGCAAGGCGCGGGGGTGGGGGTGGAACCGCCGCACTGGACCCGCGGCTGGAGCCTTGGGGGCCCCCTAACCGGCCGGGGCCCTGGTGCAGCTGCACCAGCTGCACCACGGTAGGTCCGCCCCTGACACCTATACACAATGCAGGAGAATAGTTGCCACTTATATTGACACTATGACCAAGAAACGTATTACCTATCTCTATAGCATTCACTGCTGTTTAAAAATCTATATAAAAAAGTAAGCAAGATTGCTACAAAAATGCAGCAAATATGCAGAAAATTCACAATCATTTTTTTATTTGCATTTTTATAGCATTTTTGACTGCCTCCATTGAAGTCAACAGGTGAAAAAATGCTGAAAGAATTGACATGGTGCATTTCTGCACCAAGTCTACAAGTCAAAAATAAGTAATGTGTTCATGAATCTTCAGAATTCTCATAGACTTTGCTGACGTCAGGATTCCCTTCAGGTTTTGTAACAAACCTGCACACAAACAAGCATAAAAAAACAACATGAAAAGGAAATGTGGGCAATCACCCTTAAGGTACCGTCACACGCCGCAATCTCGCCTGGAGATCTGAGGCGTTATGACGTGCGCACTCATGTTTTTCGTGGCCACCTCAGATCGCCGATGGCGGCGTCACACGCTGCAATTTCGCCCTGAACCTAAGGCGATGTGTCGCTCCGGAAATCGCCTCCCCTACAGCGGAACCAATCTTGCCTTATTCCCTCACCGTTTCACATGCCGCAATCACAAAGGCAATGTGGGCGTACATGTTCAGCACAGCGAGGAGATAGGCATGCCACAATGGCTTACACCGTGCCCCATACACGCTCATTGGACAACACAACTGCGTTACGATTGGTCAGCTTGCTCAGGGCGCTAACAAGGTAGACGTCTGCGGAGTGGTAGCAGTAGAATGTATCCAGCAGCATCACCAAATTCACACACGTAGGGTGATTGTAGTGCGTGGCCCTTGGCACCCATCTACGATGAGTAGCCCCAACATCTGAGCTATCATGTGTGGCATTATACAGCGCAACTTAATACACGCGGACAACATAGCTTGCGCTATTCAATGGAGCGCGTAATTGCACTGAGTTTGCGAACTGTTGTGTAGCTGAAGATGTGTGTGGTGCTGAATGGACAGCTCTTCAAATATGGCGCGGTGTCAACTGACAGCCAATGGGAACACAGTAGCCCACACCAATCATCTTAGACGGGGCGTGGACTACAGCACGCTGAGGCACGCCTATGGGAAATCACAGTAAACGCTCTTTCTATCACTATCGCCCTGTCACACGCCAAAACACGAAAATATCGCCTTGCCGATTGCGCCTGATTACTGAGCACTATTCAGGAATCAGGCGATGGCAGAATGGTGATTCATCGCCGCAAAATCGCCCAATCACGCGCCGCAAGCGTGGGGCAATTTCACGGTGATTTCAACGGGGCGACACATCGCCTTTCAGATCTCCAGGCGAGATTGCGGCGTATGACGGTACCTTCATACTCTGACAACTTTGTTCCCAGTAGCAACTTGTGAATCAGAGATGTGTGCAGGCGTATTCCCTATGCTGTTCCCATTCCATTTGATCCCTGTTTCCATCAATATTAGCAATGTTCCTGTTTCCCCAGACCTCCTAATGGGCCCGTCACACGGGGAGATATCGCTGGCGATGTTGCGGCGATCTCATGAACGTGCACATCGCTGCAGCGTCACTCGTGTGACGTCACACGTAGCAATCTTACCGTCAACCCAGGTTGAACCGGCGATTCAGGAATCGCCTGAATCAACCTTGAAGCGATGTTGGCTTTTCAGATCGCCGTGTCACACACAGCACCACCTCACCGTCAATGTGGCATACAGAATGGATCGCCTGAACACAGACATCGCCTGTGCCATTGTTATCGCCGCGTCACACGGCAGTAGCCATACAGATCGCTCAAGCTACATCGCCTGATTTCCCGACACTGTTGGGAAATCTCTGAACTCAGAAACAGAGATTAATCGCCGTTCAGTTGCCTCGTTACACGCGGCGACGCACAGGCGATGTCGCTTCAACATCGCCTGAACAGGAAGATCTCGGCGACATCACCGGCGATATCTCCCCGTGTGATGGGCCCATTAGAGACTTCCAGACAAATTCTAGTTTCCCTTTGACTTCCATTATACTCGGTACACAGTTTGAGCCCGTCCGAGTGTCTGACCTGCTCGATTCAATAATCGAGTAATTGAGCATTTTAGTGCTTGCTCATTGTTAATAATTATAATCATCATTTTCATATGTAGGTTGGAAGAAAGTCAATATCAGGAACAACTGGGTATGAGACTGAAAGCTCGGTGAAAAACAGCAAATTATGCAAGCTACAAACCAGTGGTTGCGAAAGGCAGTTTCATGCCACAAGTGTACATGGCAAGACTGAAGATGGCAACAAGACACAAGGTAGTTGTAATGCCATCGGCTACGGGCCAGTCTCTGCTAAGCAGGGTGATTGGTGACTCCACGCAGATCCACTGGTTCTGCTCACCCTAACCGAGGTACCATGCAGCCGTCTGCTTCATTCTCTGCTAGGAACCTGCGCCCTCTTGGCAGGTCTCCTGGGAATGCTCTTAGGATGCACACGCTGCTTCCTGCACACACTTAAAGAAGCAATACATCTGTTCCCTATTAGGACTCAGACTGAGTGCTGAACTGCTCTGTGCATAAAAGGCATCCTCACCCTAAGGGAGGTGCTTGGGCAACTTGTTAATTCTCAAGGAAGTTGCCTCTGTCCAGGTCGCACTCTGCAGTGCTCTGCAATAGGAAGTGTGTTGCTTTGCATTATACTTTTACCTCTGTCTCCACAGAATCCTTTGCTGGCTGTTCCTTATCCTAGATCTCTCCGGACTCTCCAGATCCCACCCCGGGCTGGCCAAGCCTCTCCTCACTGAATCATCAGGATACCTCTACCAGCAGGATCAGCCTTTCCGGGATTACACAGAGCTCCCAGGGTTGTCTCCACTGACAAAGCTAGTGTTCCTCAGTCTCTCCATTTCTACTGTCCGATCTGCATGGGTTGCCCCTCTGGTTCGGGATTCACGGCATTTAGATCTCCTGGTGCTGTACCACGTGAATCCCTGTATAGGGATTACCTCGTCAATGCTTCGCTATGAGAGTTTGGTGTCACAATCCTCAGACACCTTCTGCTTATGATAAACCTTCCTTAATAAATATCCTTGGTTTTACTAAAGTCACTCTCCTGTCTCCTGAGTATTGGGTATTCAGCTACCACTGCTCCACCAGTGGTCCTGTGAGTCCACTTAACATCTCCACGCCCCTCAGGTGTAAAAGTAGTTATACTACATCAGCAAGGCCTTTCTCAGGCAAAGCAGACTGGACAATGTCAAGAATTTTTGGACTTATGAACTATTAAATCAGCAGGATGTTGATTCTGCTTCAGCTTTGTAATATATTTTATTGTGTATTTTCCTATTTGCAATGCACAGGCCAAAACAGGTGCAGATGTAGTATTTCTTAAACTAACACACAAAAAAACTATCACAATACAGAAAGTTAATATTTAGACTTCATTCAGACATCCATTAATCACATATGGGTTCTATACTTGCAATTTATTTATTTTTCACAATTGAATATCATTCATGAAACTCTGATGGTAATAATTGACCAAACACTAAAGAGTCACATAAAATTAAGGTCGGTCACGACCCCAATGTATTATATGCAAGTTCAGATGGCTAGGAAGGGTAGGAATTTAGCTACAAATATTCAAACAATATTCTACAACCTAGAACAACCATGTAGCCGTGTCCAGGAACTGGAATGCAAAATATTTCCCCCAAAATTTATGCATAAAGACATGACACCTCATTGCTTTACATTGTTACGTGAATCTTCCCTGGAGCGTTCTATTACAATCAAGATTATTTTTCTTTGCTTGGAGCAATTGCTTTTAGACAGATACTGCATAATTGTTTCGCTGTCCTATGGTTATATGTACTTGTTTGATGGCATCAGCGTTTGTACTAAGGCATGGAGCTGTTTCATACTGAATTTTAATTTTGTGCATTATGTTAAATTAACATTGAATCTAGATCAGTGGTCTCAAACTCGGCTGGGTTGGTGGGCCGCACATAGAACAACATTTATAGCAGGGGGTCGCATCCCTTGTAGGACTAAGTGATATTTTTAGTGATACCAGAATTTTTTGCTCAATGTAGTAAAGTACAAATCCCGATCCCCTTCTTGTAGTAATGTCCTTTTCTACTGATGTCCCCCATCCTGATCCCTTTTTCTAGTGATGTCCCCCATCCTGATCCCCTTTTGTAGTGATGTCCCCCATCCTGATCCCTTTTTCTAGTGATGTCCCCCATCCTGATCCCCTTTTGTAGTGATGTCCCCCATCCTGATCCCCTTTTCTACTGATGTTCCCCATCTTGATCCCCTTTTCTAGTGATGTCCCCAATCCTGATCTCCTTTTGTAGTGATGTCCCCCATTCTGATCTCCTTTTCTACTGATGTCCCCAATCCTGATCTCCTTTTGCAGTAATGTCCCCATCCTGATCCCCTTTTGTAGTCATATCCCCTTCCTGATCCCCTTTTCTAGTGATATCCCCCGTCCTGATCTCCTTTTCTACTGATGTTCCCTATCCTGATATCCTTTTGCAGTGATGTCCCCCATCCTGATCCCCTTTGGTAGTGATGTCCCCATCCTGGACCCCTTTTGTAGTGATGTCCCCCATCCTGGACCCCTTTTGTAGTGATGTCCCCCATCCTGATCCCCTTTTGTAGTGATGTCCCCCATCCTGATCCCCTTTTCTAGGTTTGTCCCCCATCCTGATCTACTTTTATAGTGATGCCCTCCATCCTGTTTTACCTTCTTTTTACACACTCACATACACACTCATTCACACTCACACACACACACACACACACACACACATACACACATCCTCATACACACTTATACACACATCCTCACTCACACTCACACTTTTCTCACTTTAATGATGCATGGCTGCAGTGCAGGGGGCCGGCGCAGTCCCCGCTGTGCTGACTCCTGGCCGCCGCTGTGCTATGACTTCCTCCAGCCGCCGCTCAGGCAAGCTCTGTTGCTCTGCAAGATCAATGCAATCTGCCAGCCAGAGGCCCCCCATGTGACGTCATATTCTGCCGTCAGCTGCAGGCCTCTCATTGGCTGGCAGCTTGCATTGATCTTGCTGAGTGGCAGAGCTTGTTAGTGCCGTGGACGGAAGTCATCACACATCAGGGATTGCAGTGGTCCCATGCACTGGGGTGATGCATCATTAAGTTGTCCAAGGTGCCGCGGGCCGCATAGTGAAGCCCCAGGGGCCGCATACGGCCCTCGGGCCGCATGTTTGAGACCCCTGATCTAGATCATGTAATGCTTTTTCGCTATATAGAGCTTTATCACTTAGAGAAACCAAGATTTGTACAGAAATTTCATGAAAAGTCTGAATAAAAGTGGAGTGCTGGAAAAGTCAATTCCATCAAACAACTGTGTATTACCAGAGGAAGGCAACGGCTGTTAAAATGTATAAGATTTGTCTAAATCAGTGCTCCCCAACCTTTCTTACCTCAAGAGCCACACTGTGCCCTGATAGGTGGCCGTAGGCAACAATCAGTGGGTCCCTTCCCACTTACATCATAATGACACCAAGACCCTACAGTCCCAATATAATGGCAGCCAAAAGAAAGAACACTAAAACATGGGGCCCCCTCCCTGATAGACAGTATACTAAAACCCAGGAATTCCTGCTTTATCCCCTTTCGGTATTCTTGCATCAAGCACATTCACCACACTATCGCACCCACCTTCAAACACCCCTTTTAACTGGCTTTATCATCCTGTCTTCAGTTTACACCTGTATACACACATCCAGATCTACTCTTCTGTTCAGGGCTACTCACAAAAGTCACCATTTGAAGAAAATCTTTCCATAGTTGTTTGCCAAACCTTGTACTAAGACACCAAGCTAACAGGCCGCTGCAAGTAATATTACATGTGCTCACGAGCCGCAGGTTGGGGACCACTGGTGATCTAAGGGTATGTGCACAAGTAGTCCTATAAATACCGACTGCGTATTTCCTGCAAAAGACACAACAGCAGTGTTTATACTAAAGCAGATTTTTTAACTTCTTTTTGTTAAAAATGCGTTTTCTGTATATTTGTTTCAGGACTATTTAGTAGGTATAATATTCCTAGGAAAATGTCCCACGAATCTTTATAGAAAAACATAGCAATTTATTGTATGATCTTCAAAAATGATTATTGTAGCAAAATATAAATTATGTAAGTAGTTACAAAGAAATCGTCCATTTCTCCAAGATCTGTTCATTAGACCCACCAAGGACAACATCTGCAAGGAGTTTGTATGATCTCCCTGTATTATTCTTGGGTTTCCTACCGGTTCTCCACTTTCCTCCCACACGACAAAGACATACTAAGGCCGGCTTCACACCACGGTGAAATCTGATCTGGGGCTGTCAGGGGTGAACCTGACAGCCCCGGACCGGATTTTGGCCCCACAGTGTGCTATGGGGCCGGATGGAGCCAGATGGCAGCTGTCTGCCATCTGGTTTCCATCTGTCCGGGAGAATCCGGGAGGATTCAGATTTTTCTCCAGGACACAAAAATGCTGCATTCAGCATTTTTGTGTCCAGAGGGAAAAAGCTGATCCTCCTGGATGCTCCCAGATCCTTCCTATCCGGTGCAATCCGGCACCCCCTAAAATGGGGGTCAATGTCGCCGGATCGCACCGGAGCCGCACTTGAAAGCCGGACGCCGCGTGGTGAAGCTCAGCGCCACTCGGCGCTGAACTTCAGCACCACGGAGCTGTCCCCTGCTGACTGTTCAAGAGCACGGCTTGCGGGGTCCTGAATTATCAGCAGCTGCGGCTGCAAGTGAGCCATCCGGCTGGACACCGGATTGGAGGGCATAATTGGCCCTCCGGTTCTGTGTCCAGATCCGGTCCGGGGCTGTCAGGTTCACCCCTGACAGCCCCAGTTCAGATTGTACCGTGGTGTGAACCCAGCCTAATTGGGAATTTACATTGTGAGCCCAATGGGGACAGTGCTGATAATCTCTCAAAAGCACTGCAGAATATGTTGGCGCTAAATAATTAATATATAATAATAAATATTAATAAGAGAGCAAGTCACACATCTTTTCCTATATAGAAGACTTATCAGCTGCTTCCACCTATGCAGCAGAGCCTAAGACCCGAGTGGAGAGACCCTCCCATTTACATATTATGTGATCATATAGCTACTGTAGAGTGAATGTTAGAGATGAGTAAAAAAAATATATTATGATGGGCTACGAGCATGGGCACATTTCACATAAACAGCTTTAATGCATTTTAAGATATTTGTTTCACGCTTTTGAAATTTGGTCCATCAAATCTGCTCTTCATATATGTATTGAGCACAGCTCATAGGTGAAGGTAAAATAAGGCTGCACTTCTATATCATGTCTGCGGCGCACCTTGTTTTCCATCATGTTTAAAAATCATGGCATGGTCGTGGGGCCAGGACCAGCCAAAGCACCTCCAGCGCGAAACGGTGTGCCGTCGTCCTTCACTGCACCCCTTCCCTCCCTGCATTAAGTACCCGTAATGTCCATGACCAGCCAAAGCGCCTACAGTGCGAAACGGTGTGCCGTCGTCCTTCACTGCACCCCTTCCCTCAGTGCATTATGTACCCGTAATTTGGAATAAAACTTCCTGACACGCATCGATGACTTGAAATAGATCACTGTTTGTAATGACTCTATATAACATTTCTCTTTTTTTATTGAATTACTGAAAAAAATAACTATTTGATGATAAGATGCCCCTGTCTATGTATTCTTATCTAGCATGAATTTCAGATTTTTTTAGATTAGATGGCGCAAAACAATGCTTGAGGGAAAAGACATTCAGTCTCTGGACAAAGCGGCTTGTCCTTTATATTTCTGTTTGTGCCAGTTCTTGATATAACTATATCCACTCTAGGCATGTATGAAAGTCATAACACAGGACCCAATGTTTTGGTAACAATCTTATCACCTCAATATAGAAAAAGCAGCTGAGCTGGAGCGATAATCACTGGATGTTGGTATATACAACTTGTTGCTGCGTAAACTCCAATCAACTTGGCCTATTCACTTACTTGTGACCACAGCAGTACGAGTGGCTTTCTTCCTGCTAGAACTAGGTAGTGCTACCATACCCTTGACATAATTCGTAAACTATGATGCACACAGGCCATCTTTATTTTGTGTAAATACAAGTAAAAATGGGTGTTCCAAGACTGCAAGGACAATATGTTATTGCTGGAGGAAAATAGCTTTATCTGGAAAATCCCCACGACACGTCTGCTCTTCAAATAACCTTGAAGACATCACGACCAAGGATGATCAAATTATGAATAAGTAATTAAAAAAATGATGTTACTATCAATGACAACAGTGCCCCAAAAACATTGTTATGTGTTAAAAAAAAGTTTATGTCTCCACAATACAGATAAAATAGGTGCTAATGTTAAACCAAGGAAATTATATATTCTATCAATAAGAATATCATCTAAAAGTTAATTTATTTCAGTAATTCAATGCAAAAAGTGAAACAGAAGTATTATATTTAGTCATTACAGAGTGATCTATTTCAAGTTTTTATTTATGTTGATGTTGATGATTATGGTTTACAGCCAATGATAACCCAAAGGTCATTATTTCAGAAAATTACAGTAGGGAGGATTGATATAGATTACTCTATTTGTAATGACTCTATATAATATATGCGTTTCACTTTAAATAAAACTAAAAATGTTGTTTAATCGGGCAGTGCCTAGTTTAGAGCTGCTACAAATAAGTGACCTAGACATTCTTTTTGCTATCAGGCATTTTCAAAACCTCTTCAGACAACATACCAAAATACCAAAACACCCACATGGTATCAACAGTCAAGTGAATGAATTAGAAGAGTTCTCTAAAATTTGTGAAGTCGCTTTTGAGGAGGATATTGGAAAGGATCTTCCAACAAACATCCTCCCAAAGACACCAAGTGCAGATAAAGTGTGCAGACATCATGTCTTTTTCAGGAGGATTCTGCCTGGAATCCCCAGGAAAAAGTGCTACAAAATATTAATATAATGTATAGCAATATAAACACTGGCGGACACAGGGCGCCTGTGCAAGAATAGTTTACTGGGCCTCTTTGCAGTCCTATAGCTCAACAGAATACACAATTCCACCTGCATTGGATATGGAAATGGGCCCCCCTACCACTTGGGCCCATGTTCAGCTGCACAAGTTGCACCATTAATATGTCCGCCTCTGAATATAAATATGACACTTTCTTTAAGAAAAAATGAGCGGCACTCACCATGTTGAAATCTTCTATCCTTTATTTGCCCAAGTGTAGGCACGACATGGCTGCTGTAGGGGAGGGAGTGTAGAGGAGTGACGACGGGCCGTTTCGCGGTGCTGTACCGCTTCTTCCGGTCAGATCTCCGCTTCTTCCGGGAGATCTGACCGGAAGAAGCGGTACAGCACCGCGAAATGGCCCGTCGTCACTCCTCTACACTCCCTCCCCTACAGCAGCCATGTCGTGCCTACACTTGGGCAAATAAAGGATAGAAGATTTCAACATGGTGAGTGCCGCTCATTTTTTCTTAAAGAATTTGTTCTCACTTTATTAAGCGTGCACCGCTATTCCGGACCTTCAACACTTGTACCTGTATATGTATGAGGTCACACACAGGCATATAGGGTGAGAGCTGCAGTGCCCAGTAATTATTCTATAAATATGACACTGCTGTGTGTTGTGCACATGCTCAGTCTTTTGTTCCTTCATTTAACTTTCTTTTTAGTTTCTGGGTTAAAAAACATGAATTGGTGTAAAGAAGTAGCCTATTAATCTGCCAATCCCCAATTATAATTTACATTATACAAAAAAGATGTCAACTGCAAAACCACCAGCCAAGCTGCTTCAGCAAGGAGACTGCTGGTTTCTCCGTAAGCTGCTTTGCCTAGGAAACTCTTGCTAGGTCCACCAGCGTCATAAAGATGTCATATCAGTTGTTTGGTAGGAAAAGGAGGTGTTAATCCCCGGCTGCCGAGAGTTGAGACATACACAGTAGGATTATCAAAAATCGGGGATAATGTCTGAAGGCGCTATAAACTCTGAAACGGAAACACGTAATAATAAAATCTCTTATTTATGATAAGTCTACTGTGGAGCCTTTCTCAACACTCAACAGTGTTGGTTTAACCCCTTCTCTTCCTACCAAACAACTGATCTGCCACCACGGGGACTGTAGCAGTCGAGGGTTAATATCCCAAGCTTTCATAGTAGTTGTGACTTATCACAACTACCCAAGGTGAACAAAATTGCCCGATTTCCTCATACCCAAGTAAGACCCAAGAAAGACCCAAGTAAGGCTAGAGTCACACTTGCAGATTTCACATGCATTTTTGGAGACCTGCGTTTCTAAAAATGCATGTAAAAACGCACCCATAGGCCCCCATGCAAAAAAACGCATGCCCCAATAGCAAAAACACATGCCCCAATAGCAAAAACGCATGTCTAAAGTACAATGCATTTTTGGCATGCATTTTTAAGCACTTATGTGAGGAGCTGCCTTCAAAAACGCATGCAAGAACGCATGGTACCATTAGTACCATTCAGCACCATGCAAAAACACATGCGTTTCCCATAGGGGCCCATGTTAACAAACGCATGCGTTTTCTAAAAAACGCATGCGTTTTTGAAACAGCACCAAAAAATGGTGCATGCACTATTTTTTGGTGCTGATTCAAAAACGCACAGAAAAACGCATGGGTGCCAAAAAGCACCTAAAAAAACATGCAGAAATGTAAAAAGCTGCAGAAACGCATGCTTATTTTTAAGGCATCAAAAAAACGCATGCCAAGTGTAACCCTAGCCTAAGACTCTATTTTCGTCTTTTAGTCTTCTAGTTTTTCTACTTGATAAATACGTCATCTGCACATACCTTAGCAGTTTATATAGTTTATTCCTTGCATTTGTATGAAAAGTTAAACAATATTGCCTGTGGCATTTTATCTAAAGGGAAAATAATTGCCATGCTCTCAGTAATAGAAGTTGGAAGGTGCTAAAAGAACAGGTTTTGATGTCCCTGTGTTCACATAATATAGAATTCACTGCACTACAGAATATTTGATGCAAAGTCTTTATTGTGATGACATAAATCAATTAAAAGGTGACTTTGCTGTGAGCAAAAACGTTTTGATGTTTCGACCCTAAGTACAGTAAAATTATAGTTTTTCTGGTGCTATACAAAATTTACAGTGATATGTACAAAAGATTTATAATAGTTCTGGAGAGCCAGATATAAATAAGCAGAAGCCAAGAACATTAAAAGAGAATAAAATATAAAGAAGTCAACCAGCCAGCATACCTGTTGAGTATAATTGGGACATGTGGAAAAGGAAACACTGCCGCGCTATTGCTGTATGCATGAATAGAGATAGAGCCTGTGTTCACTGTTAAATAGAGCAATTTCCAGGTCACATGTTGAGGCCACGTGACGTGTGGCTAAAGAGCATACTTATAGCAAAGCGTGAATGTGGCCATCATGATGGCATTGGTATGTCGCCAAGGAGACGTTTGCGCATGCTTAGTACAGCATCTCAGGTGCAGCTAGGGTGAGGGTAGTGTTAGTGTGTTGCCATGGAGACGTTTGCGCATGCTCAGTACAGCATCTCAGGTGCAGCTAGGGTGAGGGTAGTGTTAGTGTGTTGCTATGGAGACTGCTATCGCATGCTCAGTGCATCACCGTGAGCACAGCCAATGAGGTAGTGGCGTTAGTATGTTTCCAGGGGGATGTTGGTGCTTGCTTGTTGAATGAATATAGAAGTGAAAAACCAAGTGGAGGACACTATAGTTAAATATACTATATATGTGGGACTTAAAGAATGTTATGCATATAGTTAGAATATATGATAGGTAATATTGTTAAAAAAGGTGAAATATATAGAGGAATACATTAAAAAGAGAAAAGGGCAAGAAAAGGAAACTGAGTCAGCGCCTATAGCCAGTCTACTTACCCATAGACAGATAACAGCACCCCCGTATGGATTGAGAATAGGATTGATGATTAAGAGATAAAAATATATTTTATTATAAAATATATAAAAACTAATACAACGCGTTTTGGCTTTAGTGAACAAAGCCTTCTTTAGGTACACTGTATAGATTTTTAAACTACACTAATATTAATAATAAATGTATAAATATACTTGAGGAAGGCTCTGTAAACTATAGCCATAACACAGTTTATCAGTATTTAGATATTTTAGAATAAAATATCTATTTATATATCTTTATAACCAATTCTATCCATAATCCAGGGGCGTAACTACCACAGGTGCAGGGGTTGCGATCGCACCCGGGCCCTGCAGTCTAGGGGGGCCCCAAAAGTCCCTTTGGCCTACAGAAAAAGACTAATACTATTAAAGGTTTGCAATAATTGGGGGCCCCGTTGGAGCCTTCACATCGGGACCCCTGGGCCTGAAGTTATGCCACTGCCTTAATCCATACGGGAGCATCACAGATTGAATCGCTATTGTCTTCATTTTCTTCCATGAGCGTCCAGTGGACTCACTCGTAGTATTCGCAAATGTGCAGCAAACCAATTAGACAAGGAATCACCAAGATTATGATTCATATGGATTGATGAGCATATGAACAAGCAACGTATATCCAAGGTGCGTGCATAAATGACATACCTACGTAAGATCTGACGCCATGCGTTGTCCCTTCTATCTTTTATCCCACCAGGGATTCACTTTCTGATTACCCATATACAGATAAGTGAATCATTATTTCTGAGAAAAAGATTAAAGAATTAAAAAATTCAACATAAATCATAAACATATCACATTACTATACGGTAGTTATAACATACAAAAAAATTGGTGCTCAACACTCCACAGTGTTTCTCCAGGGTGGTGTATCCAGGTGGGTGATAAAGCTCCTGGTGGATCACATCCACTTGTATAATGTAGGTATGATGAAAAGCTTATAGAGGCACATCCAATGCATAGGATAAAATATAGAAATTCTATTAATCCATATTCAATACCTTATGTATTTTAATATGATTTAATAAAGACTTTCTATATTTTATCCAATGGATCAGATGTGTCGTTATAAGCTTTTCTTCGTACCTACGTTGTCTTAATATATTTTAGTTATTGATTCAGTCCCTTTGGGGAAAGCGTTTGTAATGTATGATTCTCTCTGCTTTAATAAACTTGATAAACTATGATTTCCTCTATGTCTTAGCCTAAGCACTTGTTCAACTAGTTGAAACTGTAATTGTGATACAGAATATTTGGCCATTAAGAATCGGTAGTGAAGTGGTAGCCATGTTTTGTAACTCCTAATGGTGGACTTGTGTGATGCAATCTGTCCCTAATGTGTTGAGAGATCTCATCTACCAAGAGTAGACCACATGGACACTTAATAATGCAGACCATGAAGTAGAAAAAGCCTTTGGCGGGATAGTTTTTAACTATTTGTTGGATTTAAGACATGTTTTGATTTAATGACATTGGAGCAGGCAGTGCAACTAAGGGAATGTGCGGAGATAATCTTATATGTGTGCCCCTGTTATGTACTGTGTAATGAATGGGTCTGACTTTACAAGGACATGCTCTGATCATACCACATCTCCTGTGCTGAGATAATCTTATGTGTGCCCCTGCCATGTTCTGTGTAATGGATGTGTCTGACCGTACAGGGACATGATCTGATCATACCACATCTTCTGTGCTGAGATAATCTTATATATGTGTCCCTGTTATGTTCTGTGTATTGGCTGTGTCTGACTGTACAGGGACATGGTCTGATCATAGCACATCTCCTGTGCTGAGATAATCTTATATATGTGTGCCTGCTATATACTGTGTAATGGATGTGTCTGACTGTACAGGGACATGGGCTGATCATACCACATCTCCTGTGCTGAGATAATCTTATATATGTGCCCTGCTATGTACTGTGTAATGGATGTGTCTGACTGTACAGGGACATGGTCTGATCATACCACATCTTCTGTGCTGAGATAATCTTATATATGTGTCCCTGTTATGTTCTGTGTATTGGCTGTGTCTGACTGTACAGGGACATGGTCTGATCATAGCACATCTCCTGTGCTGAGATAATCTTATATATGTGTGCCTGCTATATACTGTGTAATGGATGTGTCTGACTGTACAGGGACATGGGCTGATCATACCACATCTCCTGTGCTGAGATAATCTTATATATGTGTCCCTGCTATGTACTGTGTAATGGATGTGTCTGACCATACAGGAGCATTGTCTGATCATACCACATCTCCTGGGCTGGGGAGGATGCAAAATAGTATAAGAACATTACAGCAGGGGATAACAGATTATTCTTTTTCTGTGAGGTAAAACATTTCCCTGCCTGTTTTTAAAAAATGTTTTTCCTCAAAGAAAGAATTATTTGTGATCACGTGCTGTAATGTCTGTATACTTTTTTCTTTCATCACTAATGTATCTAGGGATGGGATTTGTTTTACATCATGATTCAAGGAGAATCTGTTCTAATACTCAAATGGGAAATCTAGTAGTCACACCAGACATCATTAGCTAAGTGTGCAGTTTATGTGAAATGGTGCTGGGCATTTTTTTTATTTTAAAAGGTGAATCTTAGCACATATTGCTCGATTTCACGTGAAACTGCGGAATTTAGGAAATTCATCTCAAACTCGATCTGCGGATCAATCAGCTGATCTCTAGCTAAACTTTCTGAATGCAGTACAGTTTTGAAAACATTATTACTTTGGGGTTTTTTGAGAAACATAAAAATCAAAGTCACTTCTAAATTGAAGAAGTCTGTGAGAAATAGATTTTGCAAAATTTTTTGAAAAAGAAATGAATATTGCTGCTAAACGTTTAGCCTTTCTACCGTATTGTCTTAATAAAATAAAAGAATATTTAAAAAATGATGCTGATGTAAACTGTACATATAGGAAATGTTATTTATTAAAATGTGTTATACATGACTTTTGTTTTTCTTCTTATAGAGCCAAGAACTTACAGGTAGACATGTGGCGCCGCCCCACTGGTCTGGTCGCCACAAAGGGGTACTGCACTCAATGAAAGGGTGTGGTGTCTCAGTCATGAAGGAAATGGGATAGTGAACTCAGGCCCCACCAAACACACCCTATGACCCAGGGGACGATGGGCGAATCCGGGGGGAGGGCCCAGTCAAAAGGGGACAAGGGAAGTTAGTTAGTTGGCAGTGAGTTGGTAGTAAGTGAGTGAAGGAGGTGGAAGCCAAGTGTCCAGGTGTGAGAAGGGGAACCGAGGAAAACCCACGGGGCACAGGTGGAGAGAGAGACAACCTGGGTACCCAGATCCAGGACTAAGCTAGTCGAACGGAGGGATTGGTCAAAAACCAGGGAACCAGCCCTGAGCGTGGCACGGATGCTGTAAACCTGAACCACCGAACCGGAGGCCAAGCAGTCTACAGGAGTGGTGGCCGTAACCCGACACACCCGCTGAGAAGGCAGCCAAACTAGGGTCAGGAGACAAGTACCGGTCGCCCGAAAAGGACCCGTGGCTACTAGATCGGAGCACTGCGTGCAGAGGCGCTGACAGTAGAGGAGAAGACAAAGCACTGGGAGTGAGGGACCAGAGAACAGAGAGGCACACGAAGGGGTCCTGTGCGAGCTATCACGATTCCTTGTGGACAGACCAGACTGGACTCGGTAGAGAGAAGCACCCGCTGGCCAGTTGCAACTGAAGTGAGTAAACCGGGTACAAAACTCCAACGCTGTGTTAGACTGTGTCATTTCCCCGCCTGCGGAGCCACTGACTGCCACAGTGGATTAGACAAAGCGGCCCAGCGTAAATCCGGCCTTACAAAGCCATCACAAACGATCGCCTCTGCCCCGGGGTTCCTGCTACACCTACTGGGAGCGACAACATCAGACTACCGTAACAACCCCGGAGGTCTAACCCGCAGCATCGGTCCATACTGACCGAAAACCATAGGTGGCGTCACGAACATTTCCCCTATACACTTTATTCCCAACCAATATTCCTTAAAACCAGTTCCCACCACCCAGAGCACTGACTCCCCCAGAGTCATGGAAGCCGGGTCTCGACCCCTGTGGCTCCCCGGCAGAACTGTTGCCCAGTTCTGAGTACTCCACGGCCCCGGGGTGAGCGAGTCAGACATTTGCTAATTGCCTTCATATTCTGCCTGGCTTTGATCTCTGCTGTGACGTCAACAGTCGCTGTAAAAATCGCTAGCAGGAGCAGCCTGTGATGGCTCTGAGCTGGCAGAGATTGGTGCCGGACAACACAGGCAGATATAGCAGTTAGGTCGGAGTCACTAAGTGAGATGCATGCGAGATACTCGTAAGAGCCCCGCATGTCTCACCTGGTACGGTTGTTGTCTCTCTGGACATGAGCACGTCAGCTGTATGTGTTTCTATGAAGCTGACACGTGCTCCTGTCCAGAGAGTAGGCGGCCGTTTTGGGTGATTCATGCGAAACTCATGCAAGTATCTCTCATGCGTCTCGCTCAGTGTGTCTTTGGCCTTAGTCACTACCTGTTCGTAAGTTCTTAGCCTTGTAAGACAAAAAATACAAAAGTCTCAGATAACCCCTATAATGATAACTTATATATATAGCTCCAACATATTCTACAGCACTTTACAATTCAAAAGGAACTGTACCGACAATATTAGACATAACAAAGTAATACAATTGAACACATACCAAGAGGAGTGAGGGTCCAGCTCGCAAAAACTATGTTGTATGGAGTATCTATTATAAGGGTCTAACAATTCAAAGTTTATAAATTACACATTCTGCTTCATTTTTGTCACATTTCCAATACATTCACAAATAAGCTACAATCTTATTGACCTAAAGTTACCATTATCATGAATTATAAAGTGCTACGAAAAAACAATCCTAACATCATTGGAATTGTAAGAAACCTGACTGCAGTATTGTAGAGGCCTCCCCTTACTAAAAACTATACAACCTTTCTGGCCTCACCCCCTTCCAATTTCTTCCAGATCCCTTACCACAAACAGACCAGACATCATTTTTGGATTATTTTGGCTAAATCTGGCTTTATTCTGACATAACATACAATAACTTTAATATGAAGGTGAGGAGGTTATTGGAGCAAGCTCCAATACCTGGCAGAAACCACTCAATAAATGAAAACCATCCAGCATTACCCCTAGCCACAACCACAGGCTTGGGAGCACGAGCAGCACCATTGATCAACATCATCCACTCCCAGGGATCCCAGCCTGAGAAGCCCCAAATCTACTAAGGCACTAACTTAAATTCGGAACCAAAAATGGGAGGTTACCATCCACTAGATGTACAACCCCAGCCACAATTTTGCCACCAACTCCAAGAACCCCCTGTCCACTAAGAACCCCCTGTCCACTAAGAACCCCCTGTCCACTAAGAACCCCCTGTCCACTAAGAACCCCCTGTCCACCGCTTGCTGAAATGACCTGATCACTGTTTTTATCACTGTTTTTTTTTGTTAGTAAACACTCACCAGGGAGGGAGGGCGGGACCTCAGTCGGTTGTGCCTACATGCCAATTTACAGACCTCCCCCATCACTCCACCTTATATGTTACCCTACTAACTGCTGACCACCTCTTAAACAATTGACACTACACACTATCCCACTAATCCATGTATTTTTAACAGCATTGCCCTCCAAAGCCGAATTGTGGGTCACTCCGCCCATGACTCTGCTTAGGGCTCCGTTTTTCCTTTCCAAAGGAATTATCATGTAATCTGACAATACAGATTTGAAAACAGACTTCAGCAGTAAGGTGTTAACATTTATACAACTACACTAATATTTTCAGAATTAAAAAAAACTGTTCCATAATGAATCAAATCAGTATATTTTTGGCAAACCGAAACGCTGAATCTACAATCCTAATATAAATGATGGTCACATTTCAGATGCAAAAAAAAATCTCATATTGGATTTACTCTTCATTCTGATGCACACAATATAGTTGATTTATTCACTTTAATCATTTATGTTTCCTCCACACAAAGCTTTAATTTAGGGTTTTTTTCTGACTCCATAAAAGCACCGTAATTTACATTTCCTTAACCTTTTAAGCATTTTTTCATACATACAGGGTTTTTTTTTATATACACTTTTTTTCTGTCATGCAACCTATATTTAGTATATATTTTAATTTTAAGTGTTTTGCTAAGGGCCGCTTCACACTGCGGCGTGATCCTGTCCGGTTCTGTCCGGGAGGACCCAGACAGCCGCGGACCGGATCAGCACACAGGACTGGGGGGCTTATATGCCCTCCGGTCCGGTGTGTAGCGGACGCAGTTCCCGCTGCTGATAGATGAGGACCGCGGGAGCCGCGGTCCTGACCTGTCAGCAGCTGCGCTGCACACCGGAGCGGAGGGCATATAAGCCCCCCAGTCCTGTGTGCTGATCCGGTCCGCGGCTGTCTGGGTCCTCCCGGACAGAACTGGACCGGATCACGATGCAGTGTCAAGCGGCTCTATCTCTGTTGCTCTGTCTTTCAATCTCAATGCAACAGAAAAAAAAGAGACTCTTCTCCAATGGTTAATGTAAAAATCCTTTATTGCTACATCAATTTAAGGGATATACATATTAAAAACATTTGTTGTAAATATAAAATTGAAAGGTACACATATATACAGTAGAATATAATGGATGGTAGTTTGATGCAAAGGGTAAATAGTCAAATATGTATATATAAAGACAAAATTAAGTAAACGGGGTGAGTGTGAATAATGGCACCATGGTGTGAAAGTAAATTCCTATAATCCAGCTCACCATATTTGCCTCTGTCCCATCTCCATGGAGCAAAGTCCAGTCCTGCCACAACTCAGAATTGCAATGAAAAAAAAAATACGGTAAGTGAAATCCAGCTCTTAACTATGAAGATTTTATTTATTTTTTTTCATCTTCTTTAAGCACTTCATATGAATCGCATAATTAATGTGACCTAAGTCAATGCGTTTCAAAATCTTATTCATGACAATTGGTCTGACTGAATAATGCTGCCTTCACATCACGATTTTGGGCTGTCCGTGGGGATCCTTGTTTTTGCAGGATCCCCCGGACAGCCTCGGATCCACACGGATCCCTGCAATCAGATGGCAAATAGCCATCCGTCTCCGTGTCTATGCAGGATCCGTGTGAATCCTGTGGCCCCTGTCTCTCCCTGCATCTTCCCTGTCTCTCCCTCCTCTATCTCCTCCCCCCCTGCTCGTCTATGCTGTCCCTTATGCTGTCCCCTGTCCTGTGCCCTATCCTGTTTCCTCCTCTTTCCTCCGATATGTTAAAAAAATTAAAATCTCGTCCCGGAGGTTACTTCGCCTTTACGGCGGCTACAGTGATGCGACAGTCTCCATCTGGATGCATGACCTCTCGTGACGTCACTGAGCCGATCATCTGGCACGTCAGCTGGTCGGCCCAGTGACGTCACAAGAGGTCCATCACCCAGTACAGTCGGTCGCATCACTGGAGCCGCCGAAAAGGTGAAGTAACCTCCGGGAGGAGATTTTTTTTTTTTTAACATGCCGGAGGAAAGAGGAGGGGACAGGCTAGGGCACAGGATAGGGCACAGGACAGACGAGCAGGGGAAAGGAGATAGAGGAGGGAGAGACAGGGAAGATGCAGGGAGGATGCAGGGAGAGAGAGTTATGTACTGAGCACTGCTTCTGGGCATGCTCAGTACATAACCACGGAGCAGACATCGGATCTGATGTAGACACGGATCCAATGTCCATAGGCTCCAATTATATCTCCCTACGGAACATCATGGATTTGTGGTGTCTGATTTTAGTCACGGACACCAAAATCACAGCAGGCTGCAATTTTGGCTCCGTGACTAAATCGGAAGGCTACAGATTGTGCTTAAATTGGATGGCAATAGAGACACATCCGAGCACAATCCGAGCCCCATAGGGATACATGGGTGGCAAAATCGCATATCAGTGTATCCGATTTGACATGGATACAATCGGATGCCCAAAAATCTTGATGTGAAGGCAGCCTAACAGATTCTTATATAATCGGTTCAAACAGGTGAAACTTCTATGATAATTACAGACCACTACAATCCATGATACCATGCTTTTAAATGGGTAGACAATGGGTATGAAGTACAATGAAAGTAAATCTAATTAAACGACAAATGAAATGTATATATATGTGTGTGTATATGATTACATTAAAAATAATTATTAATACAGGTGCATCTCAATGAATTAGAATATCATCAAAAAGTTAATTTATTTTAGTAATTCTATACAAAAAGTGAAACACATACAGTATATTGTATAGAGTTATTAAAAAAAAGAGTGATCTATTTCAAGTGTTTATTTCTGTAAATGTTGATGATTATCACTTACAGCCAATGAAAACCCAAAGGTTATTATCTCAGAAAATTAAAGTATAGAGGATAAAGGGTTAAAAACCACACTGCCGTATTCCATGAGACATCAATAGGTGATTATAATATTGATTTATTAGTCAACATGTTTCAGGGCTCCCTAAAACGCCCTGAAACATGGCAATATGATATTGATTTGTGCTGTGGAAGGGGCCAGGAAGCCCTGAAACACATTGACTAATAAATCAATATTATATTCACCCTTTGATGTCTTGTGGAATACGGCTGTGTGATTTTTAACCCTTCATCCTCTCTTTTCTATATGCCCCTCGCTGGGGACTGCAGCAGTCGTGATCTGCTTTTATAGTGGTTGTGACTCTCACAACCACACAAGGTGAAGCCTCTGATACCTATTTAGGTCATATTTTATCTCTCTGACCCTTCATCCTCCCTACTTTCATTTTCTGAGATAATGACCTTTGGTTTATCATTGGCTGTAAGCCATAATCATCAACATTAACAGAAATAACCTTTGGGTTTTCATTAGCTGTAAGCCATAATCATCAACATTTATAGAAATAAACACTTGAAATAGATCTCTCTGTGTGTAATGACTCTATATAATATATGTGTTTCACTTTATGTATTGAATTACTGAAATAAATTAACATTTTGATGATATTCTAATTCATTGAGCTGTACCTGTAGTTATATTGTGATTTTATATAAATATCAATTTGCAATTTTTCAATAAAAAAAAGTGATTGAGTAAAATACAATCTCATGATGAGTGTAAAATTATTATATGTGATTAAAGAAATGTTTCTGAATAAAAAGTTAATATTACATTTCATTATGTTGTTGTACAAAATATTCTAGACATGTGTGCATATAACTATCGTGAAATACAAGCTGACAAATAAAACTTTTACAAAACACAGTGACACACATAGGAAGAAACATTCACATTAAGGACAGTTTTCTGGTTAATAACATATCTTAAACTGTGACTGATGAACATTATTATATTCATGTTCTTGCCGCAGGGATCTTGAAAATTCATCAGCCGCAGCTGTGAGCTTCAGAAGCCGTCTGCACACCGGACCGGAGGACATATTTGCCCTACGGTTCTGTTTGCAAATCCGGTCCGGGGCTGTCAGGTTCACATCGGACAGCCCCTGACCTGATCTCACCATGGTGTGAAGCCGGCCCAAGCCAGTGCAAACAAATGAACAGATAAAGCTGTAAACTCAAAACCCAAACATAACCATTAGCATATAATTATTTTACCTGTACATAATGAAGGAGAATAGTTGCAATATGAAGTGTGCCCAGGGGTCAATTGACATTCATTGATACTGAGGCCAAATTGATTTTTATTATCTATCACTGTACTGCTGTTTAAAAATGCATCCAAAACGCAGCAAATATGCAATCATTTTTATACTTGCATCTTTACTGCATTTTTTACTTACTTCATTAATATTAATGTGTAAAAACATTGGCAAAATGTTGAAAAAATTGCCATCCAGCAGAATAATTTGTGCATCAAATTTGCAAGTCACAAATAAGCAACGTTTAAATGACACTTCAAGGTTCTCATTGACTTTGTCGGCATCAGGACTTCCTTCATGTTTTATGAAAAATCAACCTCATTGCGTTTGAGGCACTTAGGGTGCTTTCACATTAGCGTTCCCCTCCGCAGCGTTCTGCGGAGGGGAGCCGCAATGTACACGCAGCACCGCAGGTCCCTATCTTTAGAATGTTGCATTTCTTGTGCGGACGAGACTGGGTGATTTGTGGGCGGGCGTCCGCCTGCGCACAGATCACATATGGGAGTGAATGGGTGCGCACGGTCATGCGCAGTCAAGTGCAGCACCGTGCGCTCCCATTCTAAAGATAGGGACCTGCGGTGCTGCGTTTACATTGCAACTCCCCTCCGCAGAACGCTGCGGAGGGGAACGCTAATGTGAAAGTAGCCTAACAGTATTGTTAATCTTGTGATGTGTTTATACGTATGTACACATGGTAATTCATTAAAATATATGAATTTTTTATGTATTGACAATAATGGTTGTCACGTTTTCCTCTTCCATAAGGTTATTGATTTTAATTCTTTGCCTATATGGTGATGAAGTTATGAGATTTTTGTTGATAGGTATACAATTACTGTAATAGCTATTTAAAAAAAAAAAGTAGAATAAACTGTTCCAGCTGCATTTAAAATTGAAGGTCTATTCCACAATTACATGCCAAAAAACAGACCTAGCTTAGTGCAGATATTACAGGTGACGCGTTTCCAACAATCGTTTCCTTGTGACAGTCATGACTGCGGCTGTGACAAACAACAGATTGTTGGAAACGCGTCGCCTATAATATCTGCACTAAGCTAGGTCTGTTTTTTGGCGCATTAATGTGAAATAAGCCTTCGATTTTAAATGGAGCTGGAACAGTTTTTTCTACTTTTTTGGATAATTAACCCACATATAACCTCGCAGGTTTCTTGCTCCTTTCGCTCACCCAGAGCCAGACAGAATTAAGGTGAGCTGGCATTCTTTACTATTTTTGAATAGCAAATAAACCCTGCCTATATGGCTGCTCTAATCTAAATTCTCCTTCCTAGATCAAACTGCTTCCAGAGGAGTGAGTGCCGAGCATCCCGTCACCGCTCTACGACATTACTGTGTATGGCAGGCAATCCCTGGTTGTTGATTGGCTGTCTAACAGCCGCATAATATGTTGGGAGGGGACTCAAGCACTCGCGATAAGTAACTGGCATAGCCAAGCCCCCCGATGCTCGATCGAGAATTGAGCAGAGGCGAGAACACTCGCTCATCACTGTTATCGATCTAAATTTCAATAAACATCAATGCTCTGTTTCATTAGTAAAAGATTAAATTAAATTTTGATTTTGTCAATATATAAATAAAAATTAAAAGTTGTAAAACTTTGTCATTGTATATACTCTATTCTTCAATTGCTCTCCATTAGTGATCGGTGAATATACTCATTACTATTTCCAAAATCAGGGCAAAAATGTTCCAATGCCATTGTGATTGCAAAAAAAAAAATATCAGAGGGCAAAAACAATGTATACGGCACACAACAGATTTTTTTGCATGAAAAGCACATGTATCCTGGAATCTGACATAAAAGTATTCTTGTGTTTGTTATATTTTCTTTTTCATTAAATCAATTTACAAAATTGACATGCTCTGTTTGTTAAAAAAACGCAAGAAATTTTATTTATATTGCAGTTTATATAAAACTGTATCTTTAAGCATTAAAAAATCAAACCTTAAATATCATACTTATGAACAAGGGTTAAAGAATTCTTACTACCAATGTATGAAATCACAAGTAAGTGCAGGTGCAGATGGCTGTAGATGCTTTCATCTTAAAGGCCGCTTCACACGCTAGGATCTCGTTAACGATATCGTTGAAACGTCACAGATTTGTGAACGTTTTAACGATATTATTTGCGCGTCGTTGCGTGTACACGAACAATCTAGGAAGGAAAAATCGTTGGAACGTTCATCCAAAAAATGAGATCCGGACCTCAAATCTATTGTTTGTCATCCAATTAAGGATCTGTAAAGCAGCAACATCGTTCAGTGTGACACCTTTTTGAACGATGTCATTCATATTTCTCCTATTCCTGCCGCTATTTAACATTGTTCATACATTCTTCTACGCATCACTGGAGCGTTGCCAAATTTAGGATCGTTAACGATATCGATGCGTGTGACAACGCACTAACGATGTCGGAAGGATCGCAGTCACGTGACATAGCTAACGATATCGTTCACCTATATCCTAGCGTGTGAAGCGGCCTTTAGAGAATTGGGTTAATTGTATAAAGGACACTGTGTTTGATCAGTGTGAGGTTCGATTCTCTTTGATGGGTCAATATGGAGAAAAAAAATCTCCATCTTCTGCATTCTGTCAGTCCATAGCAATCGAACTGCTCTAACATGTCATCTAAGTGCAGTGCGATGATTTCCATGGACTCATTGATTTGCATGCCCAAGTGAGATCCAGATACCAGAACAAAGACTGGCACGCTGCGATTTCTGTCCTCAGACAGGCTTTATCTGGGGAAAAAAAAAAATCAGACATGCACAGCCTCATAGACTAACATTGGTCCAAGTACGATTTGATGTTTTGTTGGATCACAGTCTGACTGAAAATACGTTCATCTGCACCTGCCTTAAAACACCACTTTTATTTCACACCTGGAAGTGGTGCTTTAAATGTAAGTCCCCTGCCCCATGTCTTAAGGTACCGTCACACCATCCAACATCGGCTACGATGTCGGATGCGATGCCGCGGATGCGCGTTCACTTCCGACATTGCAGCCTAGCTGTCACATGGCAAGATGTTGCCGGTGACGGCGCTGCGATGCTGGCGCCGCGATTGCTCACTGGGATGGGATCAACCCAGCAAGCCATCCGCTGCTATGCAGCGAATAGCCGTAACATCGCTATTGCGGTGTCACACCGAACAATCTTGCCGGATGTTTAACTTGAAGTTGACAGGTTTTCTTGCATGCAGCAAAACCTGTTAACTTCGACTTGAACAACTATCGTTGTTGAATCGTGTGTTTACATGCAACAACGCAACAACAATGTCGTTTCAACATCATTCCTGACGTCACTTTTCAACGACGTCGGAAACGATGTTGAAACATGTGACGGTACCTTTATACTCACCCACCGCTATTTTCATTGGATTCCAGTGGTGCTCCGGTTGTTCTCCAGCCATTTATGACCTGTCCGCAGCTCTAGTGTTTTATGGAGCGTACCGGAGGGCACATAGCAATACAAAACTTTCTATTGTCATAGTCCTGAAATCCACATGTTTTAAAAAGTTTTCTAATAAAGCTGGAATGTACTACTTTCTCTCATATTGATACGCTTAATCAAATCAGCATTCTGTGTTTCTGGATTATTAGAGTGAGCAGACTAAAAAAGGTCTTTTTTTATGTTTGCTGTTACAAATCAGTACAACTCTGTGAGAGTGTTTAGGCTCTCATAGAGAAGCATTGAGCATTTGTGACAACTTCTGACTTAGAGTTATATGCACAAAATGGTGCCAAAAAAGGATGAAAACATCAGAGGGTGAGTATGAGGCCTGTTTCACAAATCCATGCAAAACACAGGTGTGTGAGACAGGCCGTTTTTGAAGGGGGGGTGTATCTGTGTGTCTAACATGTGACACAATCATGTGCTGTCCGTGTACTATCCATGGATAACACAGCACACAGACAGCCTGTCATTCTATACTCGCCTGCCTCTAGCGCTGCCAGCTCCTCTCACTTCCGGGTCTGCTGTTGAGCTCAGTGAAGTGCATATTAGATGAGTCTAATGAGAGGCCCCAGAAGTGAGAGGAGTAGGCAGTGCTGGGGGCCTAAGACAGGGGGCAGGGAACTTAGATTTCTTCCAAAATATATTTATTGGTATAGATCCATGTAAAAAGTGTCAAAACATTAATTTTCAAGTTGATTAAACATTTGAACATTCAGAGGAATAACAACCCCATCCCTACCTTCTCCCCCTCCCACCCGCGTGCCATTCACCAGAAGGATATCCTTTCTAAAGACTATGAAACATTATCAGCTATTTGTTTCCAAACATCAATTTGGCCCAATCTTCATCGAAGTAACATATCCCTTTTACATCTCGATTAGCCATAACATAGATACTACGAAGCAAATTTACACTCTTACTCTGTCCAACGTCCCCTGTAGATGTTCCAAGTTGTACCAACTAGAGTCCCGAAACGGAGAAACAACTGATTTAATCTCCTCATCCGAAAGTTGCGTGGATATAAATTTTTTCCATTGTTTTAAGAACCTAGCTGTCTCTTTGTCCTTATCTCTCTCAGCTTCCATCTTTTCCCATAACATCACTTTCCTCCCCTCTGTTATCACTTCCTGGATCCGGAGGGCAGAGGCCGTCAACCAATTTCTCAAAATTACCCTTTTCATTGCCATTGCTAATAAATGGAATATATGTGAATCCCCCTTCCCCAGATGTGTATGACTCGTACCATGGAATATCCATATTATTGGGTCTAGTGGGATGGCCTTTTCTATCACTTCTGACACAATCTGTCTTACTTCCACCCAAATTTGTTTGATATCACCATAATCCCACAACCCGTGTTGCAAGTCGGTGTTTGCAGTCTTGCACTTCGGACAATGATGCATGGAACTTAGATTTAAAGCATCACTCCAGTACTGAAATAAAAAACAGCTGGAGTGGTGCTTTATAGGCTAGCAATATTCTCTTGACCATTACATCGATTTTCAGTCAAAAAAGTTTTTAGCCACCTTCGCCCGTCCAATGTTTGGTCAGTATTTTATATCAGTATTTGAAAGCCAAAATCAGGCTGGAACAATGAGATGGAAAGTATAATAGAAAGACATCAGCACTTCAGCATTTTCACTCACTTCTGGTTTTGGCTACAAATACTGAAATGTGTGAACCAGGGGCATAACTACGAAAGGTACAAGGGTTGCAATTGCACTTGGGCCCTATAACACTGGGGGCTCCAAAAGTCCCTTTGGCCTATAGAAAAAGTCTAAGGCTGCAGACACACTCTGCGAAATGCATGCGAGATACTCGCATGAGTCTTCCATGACTCACCCCACACGATCCCTGCCTCTCTGGACGGGAGTGTGACGCTGCAGCTGAGATGCTCCTCTCCAGAGATGGCGGCGGAATGGGTGAGTCATGCGAGACTCATGTGAGTATCTTGCATGTATCTCCTATAGTGTCTCTGACGTAATACTATTAAAGATTAGCAATAATTGGGGACCCCATTGGAGCTTTCGCATTGGGGCCTATGAACTGCAAGCTCTGCCACTGGAATTCAAACACAAAACAAATATACTAAATAATTCCAGATAGTAGACAATTTCTTAGAATGGTTGATATATAGTCATTCTGATAGCTGTTGTCAGTTATTCTAATGGTTATAGCATTTTTTGAATTTTGACTAAATGAAAAAAGACAATCAATTGTGTAATTAGTGGGTGGTAATATGTTTGGACACTTTAGAATCTTTCAGACACTCATTTTTCATGTATGAGTTCTATCATTTCTTTGATGGACTGATAGTATAAGAGAAGCTAAATAAGCTTTTCCTGAGAAATAATGATGAAACTCTTACCAAACTAATGGCACTCTGCTGAAAATCTGATGAAACTCTGAACAAGATCGTTGACAAAACTAGGACAGTTTCTTTCATGTGTAAAAAATGAATGTCTCAAGCTATGTGCCGACACTGCTTTTGGGGTGCAAAAACTATCTGTAGCAAAAATGCTGCTAAACTGCACCCAGTATTGTACAGTAGAAGCATAGTGGATGGGATTAGTAGAAATCCTATCCTTACTATGATTCATCCAACCACAGTGTTCTGACAGCTGGGGTGCGGTTGCCAGCACCAGCGGGCTCTGTTACGTACACAAATTGCGTACAGACTCGCCGGCTTTTGACAGTTCTCATATAAATCCGGCAATTAGCTGCTCATATTGAAAACTAGATTTAACCCATTCAGACCCATGGTGTGATGACACCATGTGTCAAGAGAGTGAGGGCACTCGCTATACACACGGTGTCACCACAAGAACATTTTATTAACCCTTTGCACACAGAGTTCGCAGCACTCTCTGTGCAGACATGCCGTGCAGAGGCTGCTGATAGGGTAAATGCACAGTGGCCCCCCGAATCAGAAGAGTTCAATTGTCATCAGTGTTTTAGCTAAACATCTTGTACCGCTGCTGTCACTGAGGTACAAGATGATTGGTTAATGACCAGTATAGTGGGAAAATTAAACTCTGTGGCTTAGACAGCCACAGAGCTTAAATTCCCCGACAAATGCTGTCCGTGGTCCTTGAGGACCACGGACATCAAAACACTCACACGCAGCACACACGCACTCACACCTCACACTTGCAGCACACACATCACTACAGGCAGGCACACTCAGCACACGCACCACACTCGCACCACATACACCCACAAACACGCACAGCACTCGCATCACTGTCATGCATCAAACACGCTCTGTGTTTGATGCATGACAGTGTGCCTTCAGCCTTAAAATTTTTGCATTACTTTCACATCAGTGTTTTTTCAAATCCGGCAGAATTCTGTTTTTTTAAAAAACAAACGGATGTGGCAACATTGCGTTCTGTACAATGCATTGGTAATGGAGTCCCGGACATGTGTGGTGACTTGCGTTTTCATTCAGATCTGGCACCGGATGTAAAACTCTGCTAACTGCAGTTTTAAAACAAGCCTGAAGTGCCAGATTTGCCAGATCTGGATGAAAACACAAGTGGCCGCACTCCATTACCAATGCATTGTACAGAACGCAATGTTGCCACATCCGTTTTTTTCAAAAAAAGGTGAAATTCCGCCAAATTTGAGAAAATGCTGCTGTGAAAGTCCCCTTAGTTGGCACAAACTGACCTACAGTGCGTTTTTCAAATCTGAAGCATGCCAATTTTTTTTCTTGCAGATACACCAAGTTCTCTGTGCAGAGACTTCCATTACTGTGGAAAATCAGCAGGCAAAAAACGCACATCCATTTTTGGGATATATGTCATCTGCATCTAAGAATGTCAAAGCTTTATGAAAGCCAAATATCAGAAATTTTAAAAACCAAAGCAACGTTATTTAAAGCATAATATCTTTTAAATAAAAAAATGTAAAGCACAAAATAGATGGAAAAAAAAGGTAATATAAATCGCAATGAAAAAACGCAAGTAGACCAATTTACAGAATAGGTGAATAGGTTCTGCAACATCAAAAGCTCATAGGGGAACGTAGCTAGGCCCTGTGCACACCATGCGTTTTTATTATGTTTTACGATGTGTTTTTTAGTGCAGCTAAGGCCCATTTCACATCAGCGTTTTTGTCCATATCCGGCCGATCCAGACAAAAAAACGCATCTGCCGCCTAACGACCGCACTTGCGATACACTTGCAGCAAGCCCCATGCATTGTCTATGGGGCTTACGGCAAGTGCAGTATTGCCGCGATCCGGCACTTGCGCAAAATAACCGCCGTTGACCGCATTTTTTTTCACGGTCGCAACTGCTGCAAGTGCCGGATCGCGGCAATATTGCACTTGCCTTAAGCCCCATAGGTAATGCATGGGGCTGGCTGCAAGTGTATTGCAAGTGTGGCCGTTAGGCGGTAGATGCGTTTTTTTGTCCGGATCGGCCAGACCCGGACAAAAATGCTGATGTGAAGGGGGCCTTAGTCACAAAACTGCGAATAAATCCTTATGCCAGCAAAGTCAATGACAATTCTGAAGTTTTTCCATTGCAGATGTGGGGCAGAAATAAATCTGCAGAATGTCATTTCTTGCAGCATTTTTCTACCCAAAATACATGAAAAAAAGGCATGTAAAAATGTGTAAAAAAAAGCATAAAATATGGGCGTTTTTTTTATCTGCCAGAAGATGTAGATTTGGTACGGAAATTCTGTAACCAAATACTCAACGGGTACACAGCCTTAATGGGCCCTAAACTGAATATGATGCTGTGTTATTTCATGCATAGAAGCCTAACGATAAAGTTTCATACCAACAGAGATACAAGCATGAGTACTATTATATACATTGCATAATATATCTGTCTTAATAAAACAGTAAATATCACATACAGAATGTAGTTGTATATTGCAGGAGCTGCATATAAATTATCCAGGGAATGATTGATAATCCTGTAAAATCTTCAATATTGTTTTCATCGTGATGTGCAAAAGGGAAGAAAAGAACATAAACTATAAAAATTGTATATAGTAAAAAAAAATTAAAAACTCCTATCTCCTTACAGATTGCCCATCGAGTGCTGTGGATAGTTCCATTTTTGTCAGTATTTCCCCTTGAATTCTCCAAGAAATCATGGATCCAAGAATATATTATAATTGGCCAATTGTAAATGAAAATTTTAATCCAGAAGTCAATAAATAATTGTAGAACTGCAATCCGTCCCTGGGTGAAGAGAAGTGAGGGAACCTGGTACAGGGCATTATATACACCTAATGAGGGCTACAAAAATACAGAAATACAAATATATTATCATTGTCAACACTAAGCTCCTGTTTACTACTAAGAAAAGAAAATATTCGGAACAGTCTCATTTGTTTCTGGAGATTTACAAAAGTTTCAACAACTAACATCATTTGTTTCTTTGCAAAATAAACCATCTCCAGTTATAAAGGCGAAGCGGGTTTGTGCCCACTGCCGCTCTGTGTCCTGACAAACAAACCTGCAGATTCATAGACAAGGTCACAAGCACCTGGGAAGGTGTCAGCTGTTAATCATTGAGAGAATGGGCCCAAGAGAATTTAGAAGCTTACAGTACACCCCTGCATTACTAGATTGCAATATATCATTATGTAATAATTCCTCACAAATCCACACTTCAGAAGCAGGCTACAATTATAAGTTCTCGCTCTCATTCCACTAGTAAAAGTAGCTTATGTCGGTAATCCAATGAAAAGAGAATCCATTCTGTCTTTCCGTGATCCATGCACGTATAGGGATCTGAGATATTTAAACTCTGCTAATATGGGTAATTTAATTAATGACAATTTAAACTTCTCAACTTACAACCCCTATTTTTATCTGGTTAACTCCCTACCAGCTAGCCTGGATGTTTTCCGGGAACTGGTCGAAAAGGAATTAATAGAACTAGATAGAAATATTAAAACGTCTAACGATAACCAACACAAAAATAATTTCACCCACAAAACCCTTCACGGTACAGCACCTCCCTACCTCTCATCTCTGTCTATCACCCCACCCGTTTCTCTTTGCTATGGGAGTGACTTTAGACTAACATCTGTACTGAGGCTGGTTTCACACTACGATTTTGTTAAATCCGATGCTGTCCGATAAAAATTGGACAGCATCGGATCCGATTTAGCCCCCATGTTCTCCAATGGGGATCGGATCAGATCGGATGGGCACTTAATGGCATCCGATCCGATTCTGTCGGATTTTTTTCAGGAGCCAAAATTGGAGACTGCTCCGATTTTGGTATCTGATTCAAAAATCGGATCGCATCGGATCCGATGTGATCCAATGTGATCCGATTAAAATAATATGGGAGTCTATGGGGGATCGGAAGGAAAATCGGATCCGATATCGGATCCGATTTTCTGTATTGAGCATGCTCAATACCCTAGACAACTCCCAAAACCTCCCACAGCCCTCCCCCAGTCATTTAAATCGGATCCGATAAAAAATCGGATCGGATGGCATCCGACTTTGAGCATTCGATGCTGTCCGATTTTCATCGGACAGCATTGGATTTAACAAAATCGTAATGTCAAAGTAGCCTAAGACTTCTTCCGAGCTGCATTTATTCTCTGGAATGCTCTACCCCAAGAAATTAGGACTACCCAAAACTTACTTAGCTTCAGACACTCCTTAAAAACACATCTTGTTAGGGTGGACTATTATTCGCCCTAATCAAAATCATTCAGACATAGGTTATCCACTACTTCCTTGAACATAACAGTCAAACTCCATCAGACCAGAAGCTCTACACAGAAAGGCTGGTGGCCACTTACTCCGCTCTCATCTATTCCACAACCTCAAAATGGCTGGAAAATGATTGTAAATAAGCCCCTGTAATTTGTGTCACCCCCACCATATTGTAGATTGTAAGCTCTTGCGAACACTGTCGTCATTATTATTGGCTTTTTAATTATTGTGTTTCAAAACTATTTCTTATGACTGTTTGTATATGAATCTGATTTGCAAAGCGCTGCGGAATATGTTGGTGCTATATGAATAAAGATTATTATTATTATTAATCTAACAAACAGAGAGGTCAGCATTAAAAGAATTACAAATGAACCATAAGGCTAGGTTCAGCATTGCGTTGTGTTGCGTTTGCAATAGACGATAGAATAGGATAGATAGATAAATAGGATAGAAAGAGAAAAGATACAGTAGATAGAAATATAGATGCTAGAAAAGCATTACCAGTGTCCCTGCTGTGTCTCACCGCTCTGTCTGCTGCTTTCTGTGCCACTCATAAAGCTCGTGAATATTTACCCAGCGGCCCGGAAGCAGCAAACAGAGCGGGGAGACAGAGCAGGAACACTGGTAATGGTTTTATAGCATCTATATTTCTATCTATCCTACCTCATTCTATCCTATTAATCTACCTATCTTTCTTTATACTATCATCTATCTCATATACCGCATACGTTTTTGAAGCATCAAAAACATATCAACTATTAAATGACTCAAAATGTCACTTTTGCTGTCCATTAATGTTCTGTTGTAAAGAACAGCAAAACCCATATTTGAACCTACCCCTAATACTATACGCGCCACTCATAAAGACGGTGCTCTAATTGTGCTTGACACAGGCTTCTATGCGACTAATGTCACTAAAATGCTCAATGACGATTCCACAAATTGGAAAATTCCATGCATTCCTGTATCTGATTTTCAAAGAGATTTGAGCCGTCACCCGGGGGAGAGCCTACATCTTGGGGTAATTGATCAAAAACTGAGGGTTTTTTATTTATCAATACACCTATAACCCCAATTTGTCATGCCCTCCCAAAGGTACACAAAAACCAATCCCCACCTCCCTTTAGATCTATCATAGCTGGGATAGGTTGTGGGTAGATGCCCATTTTCAGGCCTTGGTGTGGCTTATTCCAGGCTTTATAAAACATATAAAAACTGGTCTTTGTCTTTGACAATTTTATTTGGCAGAATAACTTCTGTTGGGTCATGGTGTAGGTGGTGGGCTTGTACCTATTAATTCCATTTAAAGTCACAACTGCCAGTCTATCTCATCTTCTTAAAAATTATAGTAACTATTAACATGAGAGGGATATTTTCTCCCTTTTTTGATAATTTTGTAATGGCATTCTGGGAGGAGCACTATATATTTACTGACACTAATCCATTCTGTGATGAGATCAAATGGATCTGTAGATATATAGATGATCTGCTTGTGGTATGGAGGGGAGATTTTTCCCAAATACCCTTTTTCATTGCATTCCTCAATAACAACTGTTTTAATTTAAAATTCACCTTTTCCAGCGACATGCATGCAATACATTTTCTTGATGCCAGTTTGCATGAGTTTTCCGGGTCATCAGTAGTAGTTAACCCGTATATAAAAATCCACAGATACCAACAGCATTTTAAAAGCTGATTTGTGTTATGCTCATATTAAAAGGCTTGTTAAAGAGTCGACTCTGACTTTAAGGATTGCTATCCTTATTGGGTGACTTTAAGGTACCTTTACACGCGGCAACTTTTCTAGGAATTTCACTGGCAACTTACTGGTTGCAGTGAAATCATGGACACAATGTTCCATTTGTACACAGCAACAAGATAGAACAATGTGTCCATGATTTCACTGCAACCAGTAAGTTGCCAGTGAAATTCCTAGAGAAGTTGACACGTGTAAAGGTACCCTTACAGTTTTTTTCACTTCCTCACTGAAATGACAATTTTCACAATATAATCAGGAATTTACCTATTGGTGACATGATATGAATGAAAGGGAACTGCTCTGGAGGGCAATAACTTGAGCAAAAGAGGTTATTCAGCTTGGTATTTAAGGAGAACAAAAAGAATTGTGAACCAAATGGACAGGCAACATCTTTTAAATAATAAGTGACCAAAATCAGATAAAACAAAAAATTGCATTCACAAAGAAATATGAAGAAATACCAAAAAAATGACTGGTATAATATGAAAATATCCACCTTTACTTAAACAGGATCCTGATCTGAATAAAACAATTGTGGAAAATAGGGTCAGATTCGTGACAAAAGGGGTACAAAGTTTAGGCAACTTATTGTCACCTCGTCTCTTAGTAAGTGATTCTAATAAAAAAGTAATCCAATGTATGGTTGCACTTAATTTGATTCTTTAGATGTGAGCATAACATACAATGGGTACAGAAAGTATTCAGACCCCTTTAAATTTTTCACTCTTTGTTTCATTGCAGCCATTTGGTAAATTCAAAAAAGTTCCTTTTTTTCTCATTAATGTAGTATATACTCGCGTATAAGCCGAGTTTTTTCTGCCCAAAAATTGGGCTGAAAAGTACCCCCCTCGGCTTATACGCGAGTCAGTGCGGGGGCTGCTGTATACAGCGGTATACAGCAGCCCCCGCATCTCCAGTAATGCAGGGCCCCCCCCCTCATGCTCCGGTCACCTGTAAAGCAAGTTTATACTTATCAGTGCCCGCTGCCGTCCGCGCCCGCCGCTGCCGACATGCGATCCTCCATCTTCATTCATCTTCTTCCTGCTCTGTGCGCGTCGCAGGCAGTGACGTCATTACCGGCGACGCGCACAGGAAACAGGAAGAAGATGCATGAAGACGGAGGATCGGGATGTCGGCAGCGGCGGGCGCAGACGGCAGCGGGCACTGATAAGTATAACTTGCTTTACAGGAGACCGGAGCATGAGGGGGGGGCCCTGCATTACTGAGGCTGCCTGTATACTACCACTGGGGCTGCTGTATATAGGGGCCCTGCATTACTGGGGCTGCAATACCACTGGGGCTGCTGTATATAGGGGCTGCAATACCACTGGGGCTGCAATACCACTGGGGCTGCTGTATATAGGGGCCCTGCATTACTGGGGCTGCAATACCACTGGGGCTGCTGTATATAGGGGCTGCAATACCACTGGGGCTGCTGTATATAGGGGCTGCAATACCACTGGGGCTGCAATACCACTGGGGCTGCTGTATATAGGGGCTGCAATACCACTGGGGCTGCAATACCACTGGGGCTGCTGTATATAGGGGCTGCAGTACCACTGGGGCTGCAATACCACTGGGGCTGCTGTATATAGGGGCTGCTGTATACACCACTGGGGCTGCAATACCACTGGGGCTGCTGTATATAGGGGCTGCAATACCACTGGGGCTGCAATACCACTGGGGCTGCTGTATATAGGGGCTGCAATACCACTGGGGTTGCTGTATATAGGGGCCCTGCATTACTGGGGCTGCAATACCACTGGGGCTGCTGTATATAGGGGCTGCAATACCACTGGGGCTGCTGTATATAGGGGCTGCAATACCACTGGGCTGCTGTATATAGGGGCTGCAATACCACTGGGGCTGCAATACCACTGGGGCTGCTGTATATTGGGGCTGCTGTATACACCTCTGGGGCTGCATATACCTCTGGGGCTGCTGTATACTACCACTGGGGCTGCTGCTGTATACTACCACTGGGAGGCTGCTGTATACTACCACTGGGGAGGCTGCTGTATACCTCACTGCTGGGGTTGTATACCTGTGCTGGAGTCCACCCTCGGCTTATACGCGAGTCAATAGATTTTCCCAGGTTTTGGGGGCAAAAAGTAGGGGGTCGGCTTATACACGGGTCGGCTTATACACGAGTATATACGGTACACTCTGCACCTCATCTTGACTGAAAAAAAAACAATGTAGAAATTTTTGCAAATTTATTAAAAAAGAAAAACTGAAATATCACATGGTCATAAGTATTCAGACCCTTTGCTCAGTATTGAGTATTTGCACCTTTTCAGCCATGAATCTTCTTGGGAATGATGCAACAAGTTTTTCACACCTGGATTTGGGGATCCTCTGCCATTCTTCCTTGTAGATCCTCTCTACTTACGTCAGGATGGATGGTGAACATTGGTGGACAGCCATTTTCAGGTCTCTCCATTGATGCTCAATTGGATTTAGGTCAGGGCTCTGGCTGGGCCAGTGAAGAATGCTTACAGAGTTGTTATGAAGCCACTCCTTTGTTATTTTAGCTGTGTACTTAGGGTCATTGTCTTGTTGGAAGGTGAAACCTCGACCAAGTCTGAGGTCCAAAACACTCTGGAAGATGTTTTCATCCAGGATATCTCTGTACTTGGCCGCCTTCATGTTTCCTTCTATTGCAACCAGTCGTTCTGTCCCTGCAGCTAAAAAACACCCCCATAGTATAATGCTGCCACCACCATGATTCACTGTTGGGTTTGTATTGGACAGGTGATGAGCAATGCCTGGTTTTATCCACACATACCGCTTAGAATTATCACCAAAAAGTTCTATCTTCATCTCATCAAACCAGAGAATCTTATTTCTCATAGTCTGGGAGTACTTCATGTGTTTTTTGCAAACTCTATGAGGGCTTTCATATGTCTTGCACTGAGGAGAGGCTTCTGTCGGGCCACTCTGCCATAAAGACCCGACTGTTGGAAGGCTGCAATGACAGCTGACTTTGTAGAACTTTCTCCTATCTCCATACTGCATCTCTGGATCTCAGCCACAGTGATCTTAGGGTTCTCCTTTACCTTTCTCAACAAGGCTCTTCTCCTACGATTGTTTAGTTTGGCTGGACGGCCAGGTCTAGGTGGTACTAAACGTCTTCCATTTAAGGATTGTGAAAGCCACTATGCTCTTAGGAACTTTGATTACTGCAGAAATTCTTTTGTAACCTTGGCCAGATCTGTGCCTTGCCACAATTCTGTCTCTGAGCTCCTTGGGCAGTTTCTTTGACCTCATGATTCTCATTTGGTCTAACATGCACTGTGAGCTGTGAGGTCTTATATAGACAGGTGTGTATCTTTCCAAATCAAGTCCTGTCAATTTAATTAAACACAGCCAGACTCCAATAAAGGAGTTAAACTATCTCAAGAGTATCACAAGGAAATGGACTGCATGTTACTTTTAATGTTTGTCTAAGCAAAGGGTCTGAATGATTATGACCATGTGATATTTCAGTTTTTCTTTTTTAATAAATTTGCAAAAAATTCTACATCTCTGCTTTTTTCAGTCAAGATGGGGCACAGAGTGTACATTAATGAGAAAAAAAATGAACTTTTGTGAATTTACCAAATGTCTGCAAGGAAACAAAGAGTGAAAAATGTAAAGGGGTCTGAATACTTTCCGTACCCACTATATGTTTTCCTTGCTCCCGTGCAACAAAGACCAGCATTTTTACATCCATTTGAACTGGATAGAGTTTTAAAATCAATGGGTTTATGAACTGCAATTCCGAAAGTGAAGTCTATTTAGTGAAATGCACTGAGTGTAATTGTCAATACATTAAGGTGCACTATCAACTCTATTTAGACCAGAATCCGTCGCCACATCTCTGATTCCAGTGGTGGATTGACAGTTGGTATATCTTCATTATCTATACATATTGCTAGCATGCACAGAAGAGACACTTCACATCTTGCCTTCTGTGCATTAGAGAAGGTCAAAAAATCACCAAGAGGTAGAAATTTCCACCGCAAAGTTTTGCTTAAGGAATCCTATTGGAGTCTTAAAATGAGTACCAGAATGGCAGCAGGATTAAACATAAAACAGGACTTCTGGCTGCAATATATGTAACTGTAGTTGTATTTTGGTTTTGTGCTCTAATTTCCTTTTATTGTCTTACAGATTTCAAATACCATAAATATTAAGCACTCAAAAATCACTTACGGTAATTCTTTTCAGCAATGATTTCACTTTTTCAGTGAGTTATTGTTTTTGATGCATGCCTTATGTATGTACCGTGGGATTGATTTCAATGTCGTGTGCTGTGAATATATCTCCTTGGGGTCATAGCTAATTTTCATCTATTCACGAGGTTTATTTAGTTATGTGAGAAATCTGTCCCTTATAGTACATACCACCCATACTTAGTTATATTCCTTGGATTTTAAGTTGTAAGTAAAACGTGTGACCTTTAATCAAATGTTTGGTATGAATCAGTATGTGTTTATTTGATTTACTACAATACCTACACTCCCTGACAGAAGTTATGTCGCTTATCCATGTTATGTAAATAAAAGCTTAGAATCTGACGTTAAATTCATCCATTGGTTGAATATATTTCTCTTTTGAAAGCTGAAACCCTCCCAAATGGGTTTTAGGTTAAGAAAATAAATTGGCATCAATGCTGAAATATTGATCATTTAATGAACACAGAATGGTCAGATTTTGGCAAGACAAAAGTTTCGTCGCCCACAGAAAGTAATGTGATTTTTAAACAAATAATTAACTTAAAATACAAATATATGTTGCATAACATTAGTGAATGAAGTTGTGGTGCTATTAGAGTCATATTTAATATTTTGTGTGACTTTCATGAGCTTGAAGGACTGCATCCATGCGGTTCAACAATGAATCATACAATTTATTAATGAAGTCATCAGGAATAGCAAAGAACGCAGTCTTACATGCCTCCCAGAATTCATCTAGATTCTTTGGTTTTGTCTTCCAAGCTTCCTCTTTCATCCTACCCCCACCATACTCAATGATGTTCATGTCTGGTGACTGGGCTGGCCAGTTCTTGAGCACCTTGAAGTTTTTTGCCTGCAGGAACTTTGTTGTAGAGATGGCTATATGAGATGGAGCACCACCCTGCTGCAGAATTTGACCACTTCCCCTTTTATGATTTGGAATGTAAGAGGCAGCTAATACTTTTTGATATTTTAGGCTATTCATATTGCCTTCCACCTTGCAAATGTTTTGAACACCCCCATACTGAATGTAACCCCAGACCATTATCTTTCCACCACCAAATGTAACTGTTTTCTGGGTGTATTTTGGATCCATAAGGGCTCCAGTAGCTCTCCTGCAGTATTTGCAGTGGCTGTGGTGTAATTCTACTGAAGATTCATCAGAGAAATCCACCATCTGCCACTTTTCCAGCATCCATCTGTTTAGCAGACTGTGGGACTTTGCAAATGCCACACGGTTTTTGCCTTTTATTTAGTGCTGGCTTCTGGGCACTGATTCGACCATAGAGGCCATTTCGAGACAGAATCCTACAAACTGTTCTAGTTGACACAGGGATTTGAGGTGACCAGGCCTGTTGGAGCTCTGCTGCAGTGGAAGAGGGGCTTGCTTTGGATTTTCTAACCAACAAACGTTCCTCCTGAGCATTTGACTTGCAGGGTCTGCCAGACCTGGGCTTGTCAAACACATCTCCAGTCTCTTCAAATATTTTTTTAATTCTTTGTACTTGATGCTGAGACACATTAAAGGTGCCAGCCACTTCTACAGTGAATCTGGTCTTCAGCCTATTGATAATCAAGTCTTTGGTCGCAGGGTGGATTTTTGGCATGTTGTCAGAGCTCAAGTTGCAGTTCAAGTGAAGGTCTGGGGTTCTGGGTTTCTTTTTATACACACCCACTAATTAACCGTTTACTGAGTACAGGTGAGGATGTAAGGTAGGATGAGGTGCATTATATGACCAGGCAACAAAACGTTTGTCTTGCCAAAATCTGACCATTCTGTGTTCATTAAATGATCAATATTTCAACATTGATGCCAATTTATTTTCTTAACCTAAACCACATTTCGGGGGTTTCAGCTTTCAAAAGAGTAATTTATAAAACCAATGGATGAATTTAATGTCAGGTTATAAGCTTTATTTACATAACATGGATAAACAACATAACTTCAGGGAGTGTAGTATTACCATGTACACTTGTTCAAGCACGTAGGCAGCTGATAAAGCATACTATCTATAAAGACATATGTTTTTGTATTAGTTTTCTTGGATCTATAGAAGGACATTATTTTACATTAAAGGGAACCTGTCAGGTTGCGCTACCCCTCTAACATATCACTACCTGTCCCTGCACCTTCCTATCTGATCCCTAACCATCCCTGTCTGAGCTAAAGGGGCCCTATAATGAGAGAGAAAAATAACTTACATACTTATAGTCTCCAGTTGGAGACTGGAAAGCCGTGCTCTGGGCTTCATTCTCCCCCCCTTGCTTTGTGTCCACACGCCCCGCTGGGCATCCTCATTCCCATTGGGCTGAGCCACCTCCTATTCAAAATGCCTGCCTCTTGTGATCATGTGATGCCCGGTGCATTGTGGGGCTGATCACGTGGTATTGGCTGGCTTCGATATGCGCACTGCACATGCGCCGGAGCCCGGCCGCATAAAGCAGGCCTTTCCTAAATCACAACACCATAAAATCGAACACATCTTAAGCGACAATGCACTAAAAACACTAAGACATGAGGAGATGACAGAAAAATTTTGCCAACGGGGCTACCCTGACTCTTAAAGTAAACCTACATACCCAGGGGAACCCAGGATCCGCGCTGTAAACAACAGGGTAAAATTTGTGAACACATATCACCCATTCTCTCCCCTCATAAAAAGAGCGATCTTTGAGCATTGGCCCCTACTTGAAAAAGCATACCCCAACATTACTGAATTTAAGAGTGCTCCCTTGATTTGCAATAAGAGAGCACAAAACCTCAGGAACCTTATTATCAGGGCTGACGTAGGCTCTAACATTCCAACATTGAGACAAAAAATGTTCAGCACAGTCCGGAGAGGCACATTCCCGTGTGTGAGCTGTGCTCAATGTACGAATGGGCAATTCTTTCACACCCACGGTCCGCAAACATTACCATATCCATGGCTTCTTCACCTGTGACTCGACATACGTCGTATACCTGATCAAATGCCCGTGTGGTCTCGGATATGTTGGTGAAACCACCCAGCATATCCGGGACCACATAAACAAACATAAATCTACCATACGGTGTCAGAACACATTACTTCCAATCGCTGCCCATTTTTTCAAGAAACGTCATTCCATAAGCCAACTTAAGTTTCAGGTGATCGAACAAGTACCCATACTCAGGAGAGGGGGCAATAGAATCCGTAAATTGAAAGAGCAAGTACATTACTAGATATACCACCTTAATACCCTCCCCCATTGGGATTACATCGAGAATCAGAAACTTGGCATTAAGTATAACACTGGGGAACAATTTGAAAAAAAATTTCTGTTGAGTTAGGTTTTTGAGCTGATCTATACTAAAATTGGCATGCTGATTCCAAAAATGTAGTCAGTTTTTTTCTAGCACGTCAAGTTTTTCCTCCACAACTTACCTGCCAGAGATGCACAATTGCACTGATATCTGTAATAAGACTTGTTATCTGATTACAATTCGACTCATATAGAGCTACGTGGCAACTTGTAAGAGTAGTCACAACTGAGACAGTGTGGTGAGAGGTGTGTGCAGTTCCCAATACGTCAAAATTATCAATATCTTGAAAAAAAACACTTTTTAGGTACAGTAGTTTACATATTTTTGAGAAGACAAAAATCCTATAGTTCAAAAACTTGACGTGATGGAGAAAAACTGAGATCATTTCTGGATTCAGCATCCAAAAATTAATTAAGAACAGTTGTCTGACCTAACTCCTAAAAAATTGTGTTCCCCAGTGTAATTTAAACCAGGGAACTTTTGTACCAATTATGCTGTGTTTACAGAAATGTATACTTCTGAATCAACTAGTGTACAGCATACGAAGAACCCAACCAGGGGTCCCATACTCACCTGAGTTTGTCAATGTGTTTGGTAGGTTCTGACTACACATGATTTGAACTTTGTCCATTATCACATAACTTACATAAGTCCACCCTCTTCTAGATAACCAGTTGTGACGTATCCTGGGGGTATTGAAATCAAACCCCACCTTTATCCCTATCAGAAAAGGACTCACACAAGGTATCTTGGATTCATACTAACCCTACTACTGGAAACAGTACTACCTTGTATACTACCTTGTATAGCATACGTTTGTCACCTTCTTTTCTTCTCTTTTTTCCTTACTTCTCATTTTCCCTTATTTTTCTCCCTGGCCACTTCTTCCCTCTTTTCTCTTCTTGATTACCCACGTACCCCTTCTTTCCTCCCAGCTCTCACCCATCCTCACCAATAATGTATCTCACTGTTTTTACTACGGTTTTCTCATGTACACTTATCCACATCTCACACCATCACACTGATGAGAACTAACGTTTTGCACAATAGAAGTGCTATGATTTTATTTGATCACCTTGTATATATGTGATTTTCATTTTGTTTTTTTTGTGTTCTTATTGTACAGTGTAAATGTGGCGCCACTGCGACCAGGAGGCCACAAGAGGAACTGCAGCCAGGCAGGAGGGAGATAGTTTGTTCACCAAACACCTTCACAACACACACCCACAGAGCACAACACCCAACCCGGAGCCCGGGACTCTAGGCGGGCAAGGGGTGGTAGGGTTTAGAGGGAAGTGGGTGGGAATGTAGGTCAGGTGACGAACCAGTACAAAAGGAGAACAGTAGGTGGAGTGAGTTAGTAGGTCAGTGGGTGCCGAGAAGCCAAGCAACAGAGAGACACCTTCCTGAGGGACAGGGCTACCCGGAGGCGCAGAATCCACAGAGACACCGTTCCATGGAGAGAAAGCCCGCTCCATAGCACGTAGCCCAAAGGGAAGGCAGGACAGAGACCGAACCGGTGCCATCGGGTCCGAGGAGTATGGCAGCGTTGACCGACTACAGGTGGACAGGTTTCCCTGGACGTACTGAGGTAGTCACACGGGTCGGAAAGAGCCCGGTGATCCCTTGCAAGATAGGAACACCCAAGGCTAGGCTGGGACCAGAGTGTCGGCTCTGGGTGACCATAGCTACACGCTGGGACACTAACACACTGACGGGGAGGTGCAGATTCCAGGTCTGGCCACCCAACACATGGGCTGGAGGATCAGCAGCGCATAGGACCCGGCTTGCCACCCACATACACAGGGGGAAGTCAGACAAGGGACCGAGCTGCCCCCATACAGCCCACAGGGAAGAACTGAGAAAAGGAAAGCCGGAAAGGTTATAGAGGAAGTGAAGGGTCTCAGAGAGATAACCTGGCTGCAGAGGGTTCAGTGTCCGGAGTTAATTGTGTGAACTGTACCATGAACTGTTTAAATTGCATTGAGAACTTGCAATTAAACCCGGTGAACCCTGCTTCAGTCTCTGTGTGTGATTCCTTGCAATAGGACTTTTATAACATCTTTACACCCTGTCAGGAGCACCCCCGATCCGCGGCAGGCTCATCCACCTTGCTGCAGCATCCATCCAATCTCCTGACAGAAGTACACTGCAATGGTGGTCCCCTCATTGACCACAACCCATGGGTGGCGTCACGACAAACTCTCCCATGTAAATATCCTCTTTTACTTGTGTAGTCCGGGACACGGTCCGGACCAAGACCACCGTGATCATCCCCAGGGCAACCCCGCTCCAGTACCGAGTACCCCGTCCCAGTGGGCCACACATAATTCAGAGTAAAAGGCTCATGTTGACCTGAAACGTTTGAATATTTTCACTTGTCACTACAAAATGAAAAACACAGAGAAGGAAACATTTTCTACAACTAGTCTTCTTGAAAGTGTGTCGGGGTTATCACAGACTTATCTTGTGAGTATCCACTGCTCCTGCTCAGCCTTGAGCTGTTTCCCACTCCGCCTTCCCCTTGAGCAGGGAAGTAATGAAAACCACAGGTAAAGACAAATAGGGGAAACCAAAACACAAGCCCTCAGCACTACCACACAGGGAGAATACAATATGTGATTTGGGAGAAAACAAATACAAACAGAAGATAAAACTATAACAAGGAAGTTTCCACCATACACCGAACAAGTTACAACTGTTTCCCAGAAACTGGAACACCACACCACAGACCGGTATCACTGGAGCAAGCTGAAGCTATAATCGGCTTAGGAGACTGGGCGCTACCATATTTAAACGGTGGAGATGGCGGAGACAGCTATGATAGGACAGAAGCAACTTGAAACTCCGGTAGCACATTACCAGCATTCAGAAAGTTAACTCCTGCAAGACTGATGACCATTAAGCACAGACCTGACCATTAAGCACAGACCCTGGCTGAGCAAAAAAGAAGCACAAGGTTGCTAATTAGACACCACAATAAAGGATGGGCGAACGTGTGGTTTTTCCCTGAGTTTGTGACCGAGGTTGCTGCAGTAAAGCAGGTTAATTATTAATAATCGGACTGATTATACTTATCGGGTCCACATTATCCCGTCCAGCCACGGTGTGTTGTCTCTTTCGGGGTTCCAGGGGGAAGTAATCATGTGACTGGCCACAATCAATCACGTACACCAAGACGATAAGGGGCGGCCTGGAAGTGACGCAGCGACGCGTCACACCAGGAAGAGAGTACGCAGACTCGTTACAAATTAACTATTTGCTAATTTTACTGCTGCAACGAACCCGAGCAGTTCGCCCATCTCTAACCACAATGTGATCAGAGTCAAAAGATGGCAAAACACCAAATGAGTGCAGAGCGGAACACTGCATGACATGACCAGATGAATGTGTATACACCGACCACACTACATGCAGACACCACTGTGACGGTCAGAGACAGTGGTGCCCCTAGGGACAAACAGAAACCACACTGTGTAAAGTCCCTGCTAGCAATCTCGCTATGTTTGACACATAGCAGCGACTGGGCCCACGCTGTGACATCGCCGATCGTGTCGGAATGGCCTGGACCATTTTTTGATCGTCGGGTCTCCGCTGGGCAGCATGCATCAGTGTGTTTGACGCCTTGCCAATGACCTCATTGGTGACTCAGAGCTTAGCCACATATGTCTGAGTTGTAAGACTAGCTGCTGTGTGACAGGGTCCCAACGACCGCAGAGGTCATTATATGGGTCACCGTATCGTTGCTGCTTCATTGAGTAGATCTGACTGTTTCACATCTCACCAGCAACCACATAGCGACGCTCCAGCGATCCTTACCAGATCGTATTGTTGTCGGGATCGCTGGAATGTCGCCAAGTGTGCCGGGGCCCTAAGGGTACCTTTACACGCCGCTACTGGAGGATGGATACAACCCGCTACAGGCTACAAATGTAGCGTGTAGCGTCAATATAGCCCGTAGTAGCGGCGTGTGAAGACGAAACGAGACAGCCGGCAACAGATACATCTGTTTCCGAGCACTGCTCGAAAACAGATGGCTACAAAGCCGATTGTAGCGAGCTGTATCGGCGTGTAAAGAAGGAACAGAAGGGTTGTTTCTACACCATGCTATGTAGCTGGGGCGTGACACAGGGTCCGGGTTTCCGCGCCCCCTTCAGCGATCATTGGAGGAAGCTCCTGCGTTGCGATTGGTTGTCGCCGCACAGGGCGGCATATTTAAGGAGCTGACGAGTCACACTACACAATTGCTCGAGCGTCAAGTATTAATCAGCCTCCTGCGATGCCTGACCAATCATGGTATTATTGCTTTGTCCTATCAGCGTACGGACGTCTCGTAATCCACAATTGTAGCATGCCTATGTGCTGTCCCTGCTGCACCAGGTCCGCCCATATTAGCTGGTTGTAGCGGTGTGTAAATGAGGTAAGATGAGCTACAGATGGCTACTTAAGACACCCGGCGATGTATCTAGCTGTAGATGTAGCGTAGCGTAGCGCACCTTGTGGCGGCGTGTAAAGGTGGTGCGTTTCCCGTTTGTAACCGTTTGGGCGTGCTCGTGCACGTGAAGTAGCGGGTTGTATCCATCCTCTTGTAGCGACGTGTAAAGGTACCTTAAGAGATTATAGTAAATTAATGGGAGGCGTTAACCTGTCGGAAAAGGTACTTCAACCATATCTGGTTGACAGACCAGGGCTTGGTACAAATAGGTAGCAACCTACTTCATACAGAATTTACCTATAAAAGCTTCATCCTCTATAAAAAGTCACAAGGAGCACTCACATTTCTCTAGTACCAGGAGAAAATTGTTGAGTGTCTACTATTTGACTTCTTGGCACAGGAGGCAGTCTACAGAGGATGTCGAGAAACTGAGTGACATTTTATTTATCTCATTCCTACCATTCCCACAAAAATCCGTCCTCGCGTCAGATAAACGTAGTGCGCTTGACCGGAAGTCCCAAGAATTCTGATGATGCGCAGTGCACCTTTCTGAAGCCAGGACGTGTAACTCCCGGCTTCAGAACCTCAATGCTGTGAGGGGACACAGCAGCGCACATATGTGAGCTTTGTATAGCACAGGCGATGATGCAGAGTCTTGTAAATTATGTAATCCCACCTTCAGGGGTATGAAAACATGCTGAGTATGCCGAATAGTCTGTGGAATTAACACTGCCTCAACTAGTCAAAGCCTTAATTTGCATATTATAAACAGACTTTAGAAATATTAATTCTAAAGATCTGTTTATATGTGAAAAGAAATTAAGGGACTGTTAGGGTATTTAGATAATATGTGACCCCAACTACTGGTGGTTCTGTGGGCACAAAGGACCTGACAGGTTCCCTTTAAGGCATTCAAATGGCAAAAGCATTCTAGGAGTGATATCATTTTTCTGGTTAGCAAATAAAGGTATCACAACTAAAATACTTCTGTCAAACCGTGATATATGTTAATGTTTGGTAGTTGATTATTTGTGTTAAGTGATATGTGTATGTAAATTAACTGTTTGATTTGCTGAATTGAAGAACATTGATGAGAACCTGATACCAATGGCAGACCTTTCAGATTTTCAAAAAGGCCAAATTGTTGGTTCTCGTATGGCAGGCGCTAGTGTAACAGAAAGTGCTCCAATGCTTGGAGCGTCAAGAGGTACTGTCTCCAAAGTAATGACTGCGTTATAAATACAAGGAAAAGCGTCTGCAGCAAAGCACAGGTCCGGTCGAAAGTCTAAGTTGACAGAGAGACCGTCGGACTCTAAAGCGAATTGTGAGAGAGGATCGCAAGACCACGGCTCCGAAAATCACTGCTGAGCTCAATGAACACCTACAAAACCCAGTTTCCACGAAAACTGTTCTTCGGGAGCTGCACAAATCTGGATTCCACGAAAGAGCTGCAATTAGAAAACCGCTGCTCTCATGACAAATGTTTCCAAGTGTTTAGAGTGGTGTAGAAACCTCCAGAATTGGTCCCTCGAGCAGTGGAAACATGTGACATTCTCAGACGAATCATCGTTTACCCCATTTTCCGACCTCCGACCGAGTGTACGTTTGAAGACAGCCGAAAGAAGCATTCCATCCAGACTGCCTTCACCCAACCGTAAAACATGGCGGAGGTTCTGTGATGATCTGGGGTGCTATTTCGTGGAGATCCGCCGGTCCAATGATATCACCTTGTATGAATCCAGGCTGTAATCGCTGCAAAAGGTGGACCTACATCATATTAAACTAACTTTTGTTGATTTTTCCAGGTGTTTCCATTATTTTGTACAACCCCTGTATATGTGTTTGTGTCAAAATAATGTACATTTTATGTAACCATTGCTTGGTAACATTCTATGATTGCTATTCTATTAGAATAGTGTTATATACATGCATTTTTTTTACTTCTTTGATATCTGTCACCCACCTGTGGGTTTCCCTGGGTCATTGGTAGAGATGTTATAGTAGTAGGCAGATATGTGGGCTGAAAGGATGATTTCTGCCTTGATGTGCACACTGACCATGCGCGAACACTGGGTGTCTGCACCCGGCAGCCTTAGAAATAGGACTGCACGTGTGAGTTGACGTCACTAAGAAAAAATTTTCCCAACATGCACAGCTCACCTGTGAATGCCGTCGGGTTTAATACATACTTCTGGGTCACTATGGCAGTGCGCGCACAGTATGGGGCGGCTCCTTCTAGATTGATTGGGGTATATATAGGGGGCACATTAAACATCACACTACTCCTGTCCCGGCCCTTGAGAAAGGAAACAAAACGATCGTCGTACTAGTCCTGACATCTTTGACCGACACTAAATGATTGAGACATTATGGGTAAGCTTTGTAATTAAGGATCTTTTTTTGCTAATTTTCGTAGGTATGGACAAGTGGGGCACATACAGTTCAAACCAGAAGTCTACATACACTATGTAAAAAGACATTTATGCATGTTTTTCTCACTATCTGACATGAAATCAGACAAAACCGTTCCTGTTTTAGGTCAGTTAGGATTATCATAATTGTTAATATTTGCCAAATGCCAGAATAATGATATAGAGAATGTGATAAGGCATTTTTATTACTTTCTGCAAAGACACAAGTTTACATACACTAAGATTACTATGCCTTTAAATAATTTGGAAAGGCCCATATGATGATGTCATGTGTTTGGAGTGAGATCCACATTTGTCAAATAAAGAAGCATTACCAAAAGGATAATCTGTGCCTGGATGCTGGATTCATGTGCTATACCAAAAAAACACATACTTGCCACGTTCACTATGTGTTTGGAAGCATCTGATAGGTTTATTAGCAACATCTGAGTTAGAGACACTCCCGTTGATGTATTTTCATACACACCTGAAACACATTGCTTCTTCTTTGTGCAGCATCATGTGAAAGTCTAAAGAAATCAGCCAAGATATCAGGAAGAGAATTATGAATTTGCATAAGTTTGGTTTATCCTTGGGTGCAATTTCCGGATACCTGAAGGTGTCTCGTTCATCTGTTCAAACAATTATACACAAGTACAAACAAGATGGGAATAACCAGCCATCATACCACTCAGGAAGGAGATGGATTCGGTGTCCCAGAGGTGAATGTGCTTTGGTCCAACATGTGCATGTCAACCCAAGAACAAAAGCAAAAGACCTTGTGAAGATGATGGTGGAAACTGGTAAGATTGTGTCATTATACAAAGTGAAAAGATTACTGTATCAACATGGGCTGGAAGGCCACTCTACCAGGAAGAAGCCATTACTACAAAAGAAACATAAAAAAGGCACATCAAAGGGGGTGTACTGGCTTTTCCTAAAATCTGTGCATGGACATTTTATATGGTTACCTAGAAATCACGATCTTTCATGTGGAGGAGCTGCTCACCCCCATCTTGAGGTGTGTTTGTTTTGGAGCCTGGCTGTAACACCAAAACTGGTCGTTTACACCCAGACTCCAACAAGCCCTCCCCATTTTCCAACAAGCCCTAACCAGTCCCCAACAAGCCCTCACCAGTCTTCAGTAAGATTACCCCCATTCACCTATGTAGACGCTGATTGTGAGAACCGCATTGCACTGAGCACTCATCTCCTTCTCTCTGCAACACCGTGCTAAAGCTGCCCCTCTATGAAGGAGATGACTGCTCTGTGCAGTGCTGCGGTATATGCACAGTTCATTCTTCTTCCCCGTGCCCACGCTGTCACTGATTCAATACTCCTCTCTGTATCACTGCCACATCCACCCCCACTGTCAAGGAGATGAGTGTGCACACACCGCAACACTGGTTCATCTCCTTCACAGAGGGGGCAGCTGTGGCAGTGATACAAAGAAGAGAATCTCATCAGTGACAGCACGGGCACGTAGAAGAAGAATTAATGGTGCACACACCGTAGCACTGCATAGAGCAGCCATCTCCTTCACAGATAGGTGGCTTTGGTATAGTGATGCAGAGAAAAGGAGTTGACCGCTCAGTGCAATGCAGTTCAATCACAATAAGTGTCTACATTGGCGATGGGGGTGATCCTATTTGAGACTGGGGAGGGCTTGCTGGCAACTAGGGAGAGCTTGATGGGGTCTTGGTGTAAACGACCAGTTTTGATTTTGCAGAAAGGCTCCAAAACAAATACACCTCTAGTCGGGGGCTGAGCTGCTCCTCCACACGCAGAATCATGATATCTAGGTAATCATGCAAAATGCTAACAGAGTATGAATTACATTACTAACTGTTAGTATTTTGCAGCCTGGATACATACACAGGTTTTTAGGAAAAGCCCAGAGAATCCCTTTAACGTTTGCAAATGCACACAGGAACAAAGACCTAATTTTTTGTAGACATGTCCTGTGGCCTAACAAAACTAAAATTGAACTGTTTGGCCATAATGACCATCGTTACATTTGGAGGAAAAAGGGAGAAGCTTGGAAGCCTGAGAACTCCATCCCAACTGGAAAACACTGGGGTGACATGTTGTGGGGTTGTTTTACTGCAGAAAGGATTGGTCAACTTCACAAAATAGATGGAATCATGAGGAAAAAAGATTATGTGACAATACTGAAGCAACATCTCAAGACATCAGCTAGGATGGTAAAGGGTCTTCCAAATGGACAATGGCCTGAAGCATACTGACAAACTGGTTACAAAGTGGCTTAAGGAGAACAATGTCAATGTTTTGGAATTGACATCACAAAGCCCTGATGTCAATCCTATTGAAAATGTATGGGCAAAGCTGAAGAGGCAGGTGCGAGTAATGTGACCTGCAAATATGGCTCAGTTATACCAGTTCTGTCACGAGGAATGGGCCTAAATTCCTACCTACTATTGTGAGAAGATTGTGGAACAATATCCAAAGCAATTGACCCAAGTCATGCAGTTTAAGGGCAATGGTACCAAATACTAATGAAATGTATGTAAACTTGTGACTATGCAGAAAGTAATAAAAATGCCTTAAAACATTCTCTCAGTATTGTGGCATTTAGCAAATCATAGAAATGCTAGCAAATTATAGAAATACTAATTGACCTAAAATGGGAGAGATTTATTCTAATTTACTGTTAGATAGTGAGGAAAAACATGCATATGTGTCTTTTTATATAGTGTATGTAAACTTCTGGTTTCAGCTGTATATAGTAGATAGACTGCCACATTATTAGAATAAATTAGCAGAAAGCCTACATACAGGCTGACTTTAATTTACTAGGTTAATCATAGACTGTGGAGGCAATTTAATACTTGTAATGTATATGAGCTACTATGATCCAGTTTATTGCCCTATTTTTATGCTACCAATGTAAGCCTTGTGGCATTACATGCCCTTAAATATTAGTAGTATATCTGGATTTTTATGTAGGAGATACGTTAGTTAATCAGCTATCTCATACCGTATATTATAGCTTTAATAAAAATTCATGAAATGTAGTTGGATAATTGGTACTAACATTTTATTATTTGATGATTACTGTTGTGTCTATGGCAGATTATATACTTGGAGTTTCTCCCTGTACCTCTGTGACTCCATGCGAGATTTTTTTTAACATGAAGTTTTGTTTTTTAATATTGATTATATTTGTATAATAGAATGTATTACTTGTGGGAATTCAGTACTCCACCTTGGTGTTTTTTACACACATTTTTTAGATGTAGTTTTTGGAGATAATTTGTCTTTATGGGAATTTTTGATGATATCCTAATGTCAGGAGGGGGTACTATGTACTAATATGAGCACTGTGTGGTTAATCATTGACCAACCCCCGCTTTCTTTCTTTGAATCTTGTATGTATGTATTTCCACTCCGAGCCCAACCAGTAGTTTTGGGTTATCGTCTTACTCAGAAGAAATTGCAAAGGTTCCATGGTCCATTTTCTCCTGTTACCACTTGAAAATACAAAATCTGGAGCTAAAGCAATATTTTTATGGGAAAACCTATAAAAATGTAATATTTGTCTTCCACATTGCTTTAACCCAGGGGTCTCAAACACGCGGCCCGAGGGCCGCATGCGGCCCCTTGGGCCTCACTATGCGGCCCGCGGCACCTTGGACAACTTAATGATGCATCGCCCCAGTGCAGGGGGCCGCTGCAGTCCCCACTGTGTGATGACTTCCATCCGCAGCACTAACAAGCTCTGAAACTCAGCAAGATCAATGCAAGCTGCCAGCCAATGAGAGATCCGCAGCTGATGGCAGAATATGACATCACATGCATCCTCTGGCTGGCAGATTGCATTGACCTTGCTGAGCAAAAGAGCTTGTCTGAGCGGCGGCTGGAGGAAGTCATAGCACAGCGGAAGCCGGAAGTCAGCCCAGCGGGGACCGCAGCGGCCCCCTGCACTGGAGCGATGCATCATTAAAGTGAGAAAAGTGTGAATGTGTGTGAGTGTGAGTATGTGAGTGAGGATATGTGTATGAGAAAGTGTGTGTGAGTTTCAGTGTGTGTATGAGAGTGTGTGAGTGTGTATATGAGGATGTGAGTGTGAGAGAGTATGTGTGTGTGTGTGGGGGGGGGGGGATTTGTGTGAGTGTGAATGAGTAGGTATTTGAGTGTGTAAAAAGAAGGTAAAACAAGATGGGGGCATCACTATAAAAGTAGATTAGGATGGGAGACATCAGTACAAAAGGGGATCAGGATGGGGGACATCACTACTAAAGGGGATCAGGATGGGGGACATCACTACTAAAGGGGATCGGGATGGGGGACATCACTACAAAAGGGGATCAGGATGGGGGACAACACTAGAAAAGGGGATCAGGATGGGGACATCACTACAAAAGGGGATCAGGATGGGGACATCACTACAAAAGGGGATCAGGATGGGGGACATCACTACAAAAGGGGATCAGGATGGGGGACATCACAAAAAATGGAATCAGGATGGGAGACAACACTAGAAAAGGGGATAAGGATGGGGAACATTACTAGAAAAAGGGATCAGGATGGGGGACATTACTAGAAAAGGGGATCAGGATGGGGACATCACTACAAAAGAGGATCAGGATGGGGACATCACTACAAAAGAGGATCAGGATGGGGGACATCACTACAAAAGGGGATCAGGATGGGGGACATCACTACAAAAGGGGATCAGGATGGGGGACATCACAAAAAATGGAATCAGGATGGGGGACCACACTAGAAAAGGGGATAAGGATGGGGAACATTACTAGAAAAAGGGATCAGGATGGGGGACATTACTACAAAAGGGGATCAGGATGGGGACATCACTACAAAAGGGGATCAGGATGGGGGACATCACTACAAAAGGGGATCAGGATGGGGGACATCACAAAAATGGAATCAGGATGGGGGACATCACTAGAAAAGGGGATCAGGATGGGGGACATCAGTAGAAAAGGGAATAAGGATGGGGGACATTACTAGAAAAGGGGTTCAGTATGGGGACATCACTACAAAAGAGGATCAAGATGGGGGACCTCACTACAAAAGGGGATCAGGATGGGGACATCACTACAAAAGAGGATCAGGATGGGGGACCTCACTACAAAAGGGGATCAGGATGGGGGACATCACAAAAATGGAATCAGGATGGGGGACATCACTAGAAAAGGGGATCAGGATGGGGGACATCAGTAGAAAAGGGAATAAGGATGGGGGACATTACTAGAAAAGGGGTTCAGTATGGGGACATCACTAGAAAAGGGGATCAGGATGGGGGGCATCACTACAAAAAGGGATCAGGATGGGGGACATCACAAGAAAAAGGGATCAGGATGGGGGTCATCACTAGAAAGAGGATCAGGATGGGGGTCATCACTAGAAAAAGGGATCAGGATGGGGGTCATCACTAGAAAAAGAGATCAAAATGGGGAACATCACTAGAAAAAGGGATCAGGATGGAGGACATCACTAGAAAAAGGGATCACGATGGGGAACATCAGTAGAAAAGGGGATCAGGATGGGGGACATCAGTAGAAAATGACATTACTACAGGATGGGGACATTACTACAAGAAGGGGATCAGGATTTGTACTTTACTACATTGAGCAAAAAATTCCCTACAAGGGATGCGGCCCCCCGCTATAAATGTTTTTCTATGTGCGGCCCACCAACCCAGCCGAGTTTGAGACCCCTGCTTTAACCCCTTCATGTCCTTGCTTTTTCACTTATTAGCACTTTCATTTTTTGCTAACTTTCAAGCACCATAACATTTTTATTTTTATTATATAAACCTGCTTGCTTTTTGCGAGATGAGTTGGTACTTTTGAATAATATCCTTTATTTTACTATACAATGTACTAGAAAATAGTTAAAAAAAAATCCAAATGTGGTGAAATTGCAAAAAAAAAGTGCAACTACTTCTGTGTCTTTTAGGTATTTGTGCACTATACGGTAAACATGACATGTCAGTATGATTCCTCGGGTCGGTACAAGTAAAAGGGGGTGATTTGAATTTTTAGTTTTTTTTTTTTACTTTTACTTTATTTTGCTCAGCCCCTAAGTGTGCCTCAATACTGCAGTGTCTGATAGCATGTGCAGTGGAGAGCGAGGCGCTGTAACCCTCTGCACAGCACAAATTATTACATTCTGTCATCAACGCTGCTGCAGCATCGCTAACAGGAAGTGAGTCAGGACATCATCCGGGGTCATCAGCTTGATCCCGCATTGTCAGGGCAACACATAGACGCCCCCGCAATCCCCACCGTGGTGCTTTGGCCACACTATCAGTGATTGACTGCGCAATCTAAAGGGTTAACAGTGCTGATCAGATCGCTGGTCCGATCAGTCCTGTTAGCAGGTAAGATCAGCTGACATGTTCAGGGAATGATGCGAGCTCATCACGTGAACCAGTACTGGTTCGTACAAGGTTGGGAAGGGGTTAATTCATGTAATACACCTAAAGGGTTATAAAAATTGTGAAATGTGGTTTCGAGCACATTGAGGCATTTTCAAAATTTTTTCCAAAATCCCATTGTTTTCACAAATGAATGCAAAAAATATTGACAATGTGTCATGAAGAAAAAACATTCTCCGAATCACTAGGATCTGTTGAAGCGTTCCAGAGTTAATACCGCATAAAGTGTCACTAGTCAGAATTGGAAAATGAGGCTTAGTCATTAATGCACAAAGTGTTTTGGTCCTTAAGGAGTTAAAGATGAGCTATTTGGACTTTCTAGAGTTTGAAGACGGACTCAAAATCTGCTTCCAAACACACTGCCAAATTTTAGAAGACACTTTGTTTGAGCAGTGGTACAAGAAAAAGTTTACATTTTTCAAGAAATTCCTGATTTTTATACAGGACAAGGCTCCATTACATGCATTGAAGTAGTCCACTGCTTGATTAGCCAGTAAAGAAAATCTTAAAGATGACCTATCATCAAAAATATGGTTTTAAAAAAATAATAAATATATCCCACTATATAATCGTCAAATTCTGTCTGTCTGTAATGGAAATCCAGCACCGCTGATTGATTGGTCGCAGCCGGCCGGCCGCGACCAATCAGCGACAGGCGCAGTCCAACCGCGAATTGGTGCGGGATTTGAACCATGCACGCCACCACTACTGTCGGGAGATCAGCGGCTGCTGCACGGAGGTCAGCAGCGATGCAGCCGGGAGATGCGGTCATCTCCTGGCTGCTCAGAGTGGAATTACCCCGACCAGTGCTAACGATCTCACCAGCGACCACATACTGACGCTCCAGCGATCCATACCAGGTCGCATTGTTTGTCGGGATTGCTGGAGCATCGCGAAGTGTGACGGTACCTTACTGATCACTGGTGAGGTGTCACACGTGCAGATATATTGAGCGAAGCCGCGTCGCTGATTGGGTAAAATCCTATGTATTCATTGCATTATTTTTAAATCTATATACGGTAAATAAATGACATATATATTCTAGAATACCCGATGCGTTAGAATCGGGCCACCATCTAGTATATATATATATATATAATTACATGTGTGTATTTACGTATTTGATAGAATGCTGACTGCTTTGAAACTCAGTATCTATCTAAAATCATTTGCTAGCTGTACCTAATTTTCAATGGAAGTGTGCTGCCATCTTGTGGATGTGTAAGTCTCTTGTACCCTCGTGTGTTCCTCAAGATACAGTAAAGTCACGGACAAGTAAACCAACTCCTATACCAGTTTACTTACCAATAAATAGTATTTTACTTAGTTATGTGAATGATTCAACCACAAAATAAGGAGAAACAATACATTATATGGACACTCATCCGTCCCTTGACAATTTGTACCTACTATACTTCCTATAAGTTTACTTACTGGAAACCGACCACCTGTTACCTGCTAACGTCAGCTTCACATTAGCATTCGCCGCCGCTGCGTATTTCGGCGGGCGAACGCAAGCCGACCGCAAGCACCGCCCATCCCTATGTTTAACATGGGGACGCACGGTGTATGCGGTCGGGGGCGTCCCCATTGCCCTCCATGTGTGATCTGTACGCATGCAGAGGCTTGCGTACAAAACAAACATTTCTGGCCGCACAGAATCTGCAACCTGTATGCGACATGTTGCAGATTCGGTGCGGACACGAATGTATGATTTGTATGCAAGCCTCTGCATGCGTACAAATCACACATGGTGGGCAATGGGTACGCACGGCCATCCACACCCGACCGCATACACCATGCGTCCCCATGTTAAACATAGGGATGGGCAGTGCTTGCGGTCGGCTTGCGTTCGCCCGCCACAATACGCAGCGATGGCGAACGCTAATGTGAAGCCAGCCTAACACCTTTGAAACTACTGTAGAACAATTATATGAGTGTACGGGCTTGCCTGCGGTAAAGCACAATTGTTTACAATCTTACAATAAGTAACCGCTACTCCCCAAATGAATATCCCTTTCTCAACGCAGTGTGACTTCAATGACTTCAAAGAATAGTTTACCTCAATTATACCGAGAATATCCTACCAATTAACCAACTCCAGCGGCTAATTAGGTGGAAACGGAGTCTAAAGAAGGTAGGCAATTACCCTATGTTATAATGTAGCTAAGGCTAGGTCCACACTTGCATTATGCATTCAGTAATTGGATCCAGTTTTTGACATGTTGAAATCTTGAAAACCGAATCCGGTAATGCACCCATAGACTCCAATGCAAAAACCGGATTGCAAAAGTGCAATCCGTTTACCGGATTATTTTTTCCAAATACAGTAAAAACATGGCCTGCAGCGTTTTTTGGTGCATTTTCAAAACCAGATGCGTTTTTTTAACATGGGAGTCTATGGGCAATGCATCCATTAACACATGATACATATATGTACCATGCATTAACGGATCCGGTACCGGATCCAGTAAAAATGCCTCAAAAATGGCAAGGGGAAAACTACTAGATCCATTAATGCAGCCAGTAAACGGATGCAACCTCTGAAGTGTGACTAATGCTAATGCTAATGCTCCTTTCACATCATCAATATTGCAATTTCGCAGTAGATCCAGCAGATGTCGCCGCACCTGCTGGAACTACTGCATAACGGCCGACTTGCAGCACCGATCCGGCAAGCTCCATTCATTCTCTATGGGGCTTGTGGTCGGGTGCGGCAAGTGCAGCATTGCCGAATCCGGGAAAACTGGCACTGGCAGCCGCGCAAAAAACCAAACTGCTGCTAGCAGCGTGTATTTGCAGTGCCGCAAGTTCCGGATTCAGCAATACTGCACTTGCCGCATCTGACCGCAAGCCCCATAAAGAATCAATTCTCCTCTACACCGGCCCTGGGGAACCATGCACTACCCGGAGAGGGCTCAACATCCCAGAGACCACCATCACCCCCAGAGACCCTGACGGAAGCGGTGGCTTACACTGGCCACAAAACTATGGGTGGCATCACAAACTACTTTAAAAACTTTATTTTCTTTTCGTTTAAACCCTTTTATTGCCACACCTGGGTATACGGAGTCGGGTCACGTCGCTGTGACATTCCCTCGCAGACTGAAGAGAGGACCCGGTTCCAAGTACTCCTGCCCCGGGGTGCAACAACTTGGCATCACAAACAAGATTACCAACCCGGTGAAACTGGGTCTTGTGTGCCTAAAGGACTTTATTTTTCGGGCCTCAGTAATGGCGATCCAAAAAGACTAACGCCATGTGCTGGCAGAGGGGCATGCCAAGTCCCCTCATCGTGTGCCAGGCCAGCAGAGGTTAACCAAGCTCCCACCCCTGCCATTCTTTGCTCAGGGAGAGGGCAGCTCCAGCCACGACATAACTCCACCCATGGGCGCGGTGGCCGACAACGAGGGAGGAGGGGAGAGATGACAGCACCACAGTGGAGGAGCTGAGCCGCCAGCTGGAGCAAGCCCACATGCAAGTTGAAGTGGATGAAATGGAGGATCGTACTGGAGCAGGTATCCTTGTCCCCATAGACTTGCATATCCCCCTTAGCTCTGATCCCGCGCTAGAATGTCAAGTGCCAGATGGGGATCCTGCTTTTCCATCAGAGGAGGTACCATGTGCAGGAGCAACCATGGAGAGACTTTGCACAGAGCCGTGTGTGCTGAGCGATCCATCCGACTTACCTCAGCCTGCCAGCCCTGGTGAATTCCAGTGTGAGAAGACCAGGAGCATGGAGTCCCAGGTTGGTGCGTTCCAGGATGCACGAACCTGTCAGCTTGCCTTTGCTATGAGGGAGCCTGGAGCTGCATATGTGATCCTGCAATCTCTACCTGCAGAGCCGCACACTTGGAAAGAGCTGCCAGGGTCTCTATTCTTCCTTTGGCTGAGGGACAAAATAACTGAGAAGCCTGAGTAACCGGACAGGTATAGACTCATTACTTGTGAATAAAGCTTTCCCTTTTCAGTCCCCTAGATCAATTCAGGTAGAATGTTCCCCTTGTTATTCGTGTGAAAGAACATTATGATTATGGACAATACGTAATCAGAACTTTCTTGTAAATAGTTGTGTACCCCGGTGGACACCCCATTGGTTTTATGACTGCTTTTCTAGTAACTCTAAGGCTATGTGCACACGGGGGCGGGTTAGGGGCGGCGGCGGCTGGGCGGACCCGACAGGAAGCTCCGGAGCCGTCCACCGGCTTCCTGTCGGGTCCATGCTGCGGAAGACGGTCGGGTGTGCGGCGGTGCACAGCGGGTTAGTGGCGTCGGTTCTGCAGCGGCTGGAAGCAGCACATGATTCTGCTTGCAGCCGCTGCAGAACCGGCCGGTTTATAGGACATGCACATTCTTTGCTAACCCGCTGGGAACCCAGCGGGTTAGCAACGGATGAGCATGTGGAAACCGCCGGTGTGTGCACACCGGGTGTCGGTTTCCATAGGTTTCTATGTTGATCCAAAAGCCGCTTTTGGATTAACATAAATTTGCATAAACCTGATGGAAACCGACCGGCGGTTCCGCTCCTAAACCTTCACTAAACCTTCCTGTGTGCACATAGCCTAATACTGTGACTGTGTAAGAACATTGTGCACTTAGGACTGCACTGCTGAAAAACCCACTGGCGTAACCGAAGAATCGGTCATTGTAGTCTCTGCACCCACGGCAGTTAACAGGTTTTTCTGGTGGTGGGTTCCCGAAGACATCAAGACCGCAGGACAGAGACATTCATGGAACTGTACTTGTTTAAAATTTTTGCACTTTTATAGTCTTAAGGATGTTTTTGTTAGGATAACGTTTAAGAATGCACCTCCCGGACAGGAAGAAAACAATTGTAAATCTTTTGCAAATGTTTTGGTTTATTGCATACAAAAATGTTTTTAGCTTGTGTGTCACCTGTACCGGGTCTTGGCGCGAGGGCATGCCAAGCTTTGCTCCGGGAGTGTGTGGTGCCCCTGCGGAGTGGCGGTCATGGTAAGTTACTGCAGCTGGGACGTATAGGCAGGACACGTCACAGAAACACCTGACACATCCCCCTAATCCCTAGTCCTAGTTACTCTATGTCAGGCAGGGTACAGGAGGGGAACCGAGTGGAGGGTGGAGCGAGAGAAAAGTGGCTGGAGGAACTAGTTTAAAACCTAAAACAAAAACAGGACGAAGTGCAGCTTGACCCGCGGTGCTGTCAAAGACCACCAGAAGTCGGGATATCTGGGATAAGGTGTTGCTTTAATTCCGACACGTTTCGGAGCTACTACCGGGCTCCTTCCTCAGGGACAAAAAGTTTTGTTTTATCTTCACCACGGATTCCGTGGAGATGCAGATCGTGCAGCAGCTGTAATTTTTCTGAGCCATCATACTTGGATGTGCGTTGACACAACTACATCAGGTGAACAGACACTAATGAGCCATGCACACAGTGAACAGATCTGTAAGACACTGTTCACACCACCAAAAGACTGAATCACAAAAAACAATCAGAAAAACGTGAAAAAATACTCTGTTATAAAAAATAACATAACATAATATAAAAAATTTGAACACACAGATAGGGACTGCTCTGATACGGGTTACCTTGATGTTTGGTAGAGCGGCTTCGTATACATTTTTTGCAAAAAACGTATCAACTAAATACCCTGTTTTTTTATCACTTTTTTATGCAGCACTTGCTTTTTACTTTTTTTATTTTTTATAACAGAGTATTTTTGCACGTTTTTCTTATTGTTTTTTGTGATTCAGTCTTTTGGTGGTGTGAACAGCGCCTTACAGATCTGTTCACTGTGTGCATGGCTCATTAGTGTCTGTTTAGTTTGTTTCTTGTTTCTGCAAGATAAGGGAGCCGCCCACCACTCCCTTTGGGTCCTGCACATGAAAGCCGTTTTCTGCAGTCAGTCCGTGTCAGACACTGGACCTGTCTGGACCCGGCTCATGTAGGTGACTATTCACATGGTCAGGTTTTTTGAACACACAGATAGGGACTGCTCTGATACAGGTTACCTTGACGTTTGGTAGAGCGGCTTCGTATACATTTGTTGCAAAAACGTATCAACTAAATACCCTGTTTTTTATCACTTTTTTATGCAGCACTTGCTTTTTACTTTTTTTTTATTTTTTATAACAGAGTATTTTTGCACGTTTTTCTGATTGTTTTTTGTAATTCAACTACATCAGGTGAGCAGATTTCACTTGGTTTATTTCCACCCTTTGTCCGAAGTATAAGACCCTATTGCGCATCTCATATTTTAGATTAAAACCTAGGAACACAAAGTTAGGGGAAAGAGTTCTAGTTGACGTTTCTTGCGTGTGTAAGGGGAGACAGAACAAAACCTTTAAGCCGAGACACCCTGTCCGGACCCCGCGGCCTGTACCACCGTATGGCCAGTCCGGGTCACAGGTAGCCTCCCGTGGGAAGGAAGAAGGGGTCTACGGTGTACCCAAGAACAACGGGGACACCAAAAGACCGGGCCAAAGCCAGGATGCCGACCCTGTAGATGCGGCAGGACGCTTTATGCCCCAACCGTGAATTAAGCGGCGTGGAGTAGGGACTTCATGCCCAGATCCTACCCTCTAGTGCAGCAAAGGAAAGGCCGTGCCATAGGGTCAGGGAGACAAACTGAGATCTCCCGAGACAAGATCCGCGACTGCTGGCCCGAAGCCAGCCTGTGGAACAAAGAGAGTGAGGCCCGGAAAGGAACAGGAAAGGAGGTGTAGTAGCTAAAAGGTCCCAGCTGCAAGAGTGTGTGAAGCTACGTAAACTGTTTGTACCCTGTTACCGATTGTACGTACAGGTAAAGTACCTGGTCAAGCTTGACAATGATTGTCTAAGACTGTCATTTCTGCATCCGTGACAAGGCTTGCCTGCAGAGCCATACACTGACTGTGTAAGCTGCAAGAGGAATCGTCTGGAGGAGACGGCGTGTGGCGTCTGAATCTGGCTCCAAGCCCTACCCGTAGAGGGCTCAACATCCCGGCTGTCGATCATCACCATCACTCCCAGAGGCCCTGATGGCAGCGGTGGCTTACATTGGCCACAAAACTATGGGTGGCGTCACAAACTACTTTAAAAACTTTATTCCCTTTTCCTTTAACCCCCTTTTTTTTGCCTCACCTGGGCATACGGAGTCGGGTCACATCGCGGTGACATTCCCTCGCAGACTGAAGAGAGGACCCGGTTCCAAGTACTCCTGCCCCGGGGTGCGACACAAACAACTGACAAATGTGGCCAGATGTGGCACACGATATTACTGCATTTCTCTTAGGCACATCCTCTCTCTATCTTCAGTTACTTCAGACTGCAGCCAAGATAGCCACCCCTCTCTTTCCTGTGAATTACATCCTCCCCAACTTATAGCTGTACCTCTGTCCTGAGCTAGGCTTTCTAACATCAAAATATCAGTTTATTGACATCACAGGAAATTGCATTTAATGTGCGGACAATCAGAGTATATCAATGTTGATATTTTTCTAAACTCTTGTGTGTTCGTACCACAGATATAGTACAGCCTTTCAGTTGTGCCAACAAACTGGTGGCCGAATAACAACATTACTGCAGATGATTAAACATATTTACCATAGCAGTATTATACTGATGTGAGCAGTGGCGTAACTTCAGGCCCAGGGGCCCGATGCAAAAGCTCCAACGGGGCCCCCAATTATTGCAAATCTTTAATAATATTAGTCTTTTTCTATGGGCCAAAGGGACTTTTGGGGCCCCCCTGGGCTGCAGGGCCCGGGTGCAATTGCAACCCCTGCACTATTGTAGTTACGCCCCTGGATGTGAGCACTGACATGCACATTTATACCACAATGAAGAGCCAGCACACATCTCACAGATGGCATGGCTTCTTACTAAAACTTTTGTAACACACATGACTGTAATGGCACATGATTGGGTAGACAGATGGAGCATGCTTCTGTCACGAACATTCTGCTACTTTATCAGACAGCTTCTCTGCCTGTCCAGAGCTTCACCATTTATCGCCATCACACTGAGATCGATCAGTGTAGAGAAGGTGCCGACAGGCAGGGACAACTGTAAAATAAGGTTAGGGGGCGTGGCCTGGAGCTCAAGGAAGATGGACGTCGTTTGAAGAGTTCCTCAGCCTCCAACTGCAATCCAGATGGATTCTTGCCCACCAAAGACAATCCCCTCATGAATTCCACTGGAGATTATCAGTGTGACCTCCTGGAATAAGATGGACTTATTATTTTCCAATTAAACCTTGGACTTTGGCCTGGCTGCCCCTGTGAGCTCTCCTCAGACCTCCTCGCGGCGTATACCCGCCATCTTTGCTACTACAGCTATCTGACTCCAGCCTCACTCCTGCCCTACATCCCCCCAGCTCCTGAGAGCCTTCTCAGCCGCTCAAAAAGTGCCCAACTGTGCCTGAGGGGCCGCCTGTGCTGGTCTGCCTCTGTGCTGACTACTCACTGTTAATAATAATAATAATAATTTATTATTATTAATTCCATAGCACTTTACATACAGAAGTAATGCTGTCTCTCTTGGAGCTCACAATCTAAATATCCTATCAGTATGTCTTTACTTACAATGTGGGAGGAAACCGGAGTGCCCGGAGGAAACCCACGCAAACACGGGGAGAACATACAAACTCCTTGCAGATGTTGTCCTTAGTGTCCTTGGTGGGAATTGAACCCAGGAATTCAAGACCCCAGTGCTGCAAAGGCTACAGTGCTAACCACTTGAGCCACCGTGCTGCCCTACTGTTGAGGCACTCATCCTCACCCTGGGCCACAACAACACCGCGAGCGGAGCGATCTCCAACCAGCCGCAGCCTCCGGTCACTGATCTCCCCATCGGAGGCTCCTGGGACTTGGCCGCATATACCTGGATCTGCAGGTCACGTGGCTCTGGTGCCTGGGAGCGTTCACAGGTCACATTCCTTCCTCGCCGCTGCTCTGGGGGACGCCTGCTGAACTGGGAAGGATCCCTGCTGGTCCTGGACTGTCCTCAGACTGATCTCCGGTGAGCTGCCGAGGGGCCCCCATCCAAGGTTTCAGTGATCCTCACACCCCTGTCATACTTTCTACTCCTCTCTGCTTCCTGGGGGTCTGGGATTCTGTCCTCTGGGATTTTATGTACTGATCCTCCTAAATTATCTCCAACACCACCCTCCAGTGGGGACAGCTTTGATCATCTACAGGACGGATGACCAGCTATTCCCTTATTGGACTGTTATATCACTACAATATATTGCTATAAAGGGAAGAACTTTTTTTCTTTTCTTCTTTCTTTTTCTACTTTTCTATTTTTTTTTTTTCTCACTTTCAGTGGGAAGCTTGCCATCTAGTGGTTCGGCAGTGTATTACAACTACAGGGCTCAAACAGCATTTTTGGTCACAGGTGTGATCCCGCAAAATCTAGAAGCGAACATTACCTCAGCTACTTCATATACCATACAAAGTATTCCGGTCATTGTTCTGTCTCACTAGCTGGATTGCACCTTTGATTTGCATCCTCAACCTAGAAAATTCTGAGCCAATAACCGTTTATTTTATCTGCACCATAGATGAGGAACTCTAACGCCGAAACTACTGCTTTTCTTTTTTCTTTCTGCTGTGTAGCTCTGTGTGACTTTCTTTCCCTGTCCCTCCTCTTTTTTCCTCTCTTATCCTTCTTGCTCTTCTCTCCTTGTCAATGTTCTAATATAAAATCAGGGTGATTTACTACCTCAATCACACCCCCTTCTCTACTCCTACTTCCCACTCACTTCCCCTAACTCTCCTCTCTTGGATCCTTGTTCTTTCTCTTTTCCTTTCCACTATTTCTTTCAAGTACTAAGCTGCTCCTGTAAAGCTGATCTGTTTGATTTGTTTGAATTTGTATTACCAACTGGTTCATATAATCGTATAAACAACCCCCCCACCTCTGCTCACCCCATCTTCCCTAGCCGGTATAATATCCGCGCAAGGTTGGAGACTCATATTTTTATATATGCTATCTGAAGTTTTATCTCTCCCTTTGATTACCTTCAGACCCAGACTGATATCTGGTTTAAAGAAACTAAATCCTCTCTTTTCAGTATTCCAGCTATCATAATTAAGAGGCCGATTATAACATTCTGCCAAAATGCCAAATCCCAAAAATAAAAACTCTAAAGAAAGAGGTAATTCCACACCCCATGACTCGGAGATCAACCCCGAAAAAACTTCAAGGCGTGACAGATCTAGATCCCCTAACGTTTCTGAAAATTCTGATCAATGGACCAGTACTCCAGATAACTATATAGACGAATCATCCGCAGTACATGCCTCCCAGGGTGCGAGAAAGAGAAAGGAGATAGACCTAACCACTACTTCCAGGCCAATTTCCTCAAGTTCTGGAATGAACCCAGACTATGGGGAACCTGAATCTCCACTAGCGAGTCCTTTAAGACGACGCTTGAGAGCCGACTCTAACCCTGAATTGAGACATTCAGATAGAGACAAACCGCCAAATAAAGACTTTTTTCTTGAGATTTTCAGCAAATTTAAATCCGACTTGGATAGACGTTTCGACACATTAGAAAACGCTATATCGTCAATTGCTCTAAGAACCGACAAAAACAAAGAAGAAATCAAATCCCTCTCAACCTCTGTCCAAAAAATATCTAAAGACCTAAAATCTCTTAAAGATAACCTCAACGAAGGCGAAATCACGGACATAGAAGACAGGGATAGAGGGTTAAATCTGAAGTTTCGAGGGGTGTCGGAAAACATTAAATCTGACCAAATCCATCCCACATTAAAAAGATACTCAGATCAGCTCTTCCCAACTTAACAGATCTTGACTTGACAATTGTACGTGCTCACAGACTAGTCAAACCTACTCACTTAAGACCGGAAATTCCCAGAGACATCATCGTCAGATTTCATTTTTATCACACAAAAGAACGCTTTCTAACTATATAAAGTCCCACAAATCTCTTCCCAAGCCATTTGATACCTTGAAGATCCTCATTGACCTCTCTAAGGAGACCTTGGCACAAAGGAAGAGTGTCTCTGAGGTCACGGGGGGCGCTTCGTAAGAAAAACATCCCCTACAGATGGGGCTTCAACCCTGCCAAAGTCCTTTTTACATATCAAGATAAGTCCATAGTAATCGATGACTCTAAGGAGGGAGTGACAACTCTCCGTCGACTCAACATTATTATCTCATGATCCTTAAATATCAAGACAGTTGACAGGCTCTGCTGACCGCAACAGTAGCTCCCCTAGGAGGTTTTTTTTCGCTTACTCGAACCCTCTGATTTGGGGTATATCCCTTTTTTATGCCATTACTTGAGTTTTAGGTTTTGCCTTGCCTATTAACTCGTTGACTACCTTCAAGATACAAATCAAGTTAATAATCTCCCATAGAATAAAGTATTTAACTGTTATAGTTCTCCCTCCCGAATCTCCCCCAAACCCATTTTCAGAGAGAGACCCTCTAACATTATTTTCGATATGACGACGTACATTAAACTCCTTTCTACTCCGAGACAAACACCAAATCAAATTCGGATATTTTATGTCCATTAAATTCCTTTCTCTTAACGTTAATGGCCTTAATTCCCCCCAGCGCAGATACCATGTATGGAAACTTATCAAAGAGTCCAAATCTGAGATTGCCTGCCTCCAAGAAACCAGAATTTCGTCAATCAAACCCCCTAAATTCGAAAACAAATCCTTCCAAAAACACTACTTCTCCTCTAATATTAAGAAAAAAGCTGGAGTTGCCATTTTAATTAAAAGCTCTGTTACCTTTGAGGAACTCTTGTTGACCACCGATCCTGATGGCAGATATTTAATACTTGTCTGTAAACTCAACAACACCACTTTCACTATAGTTAATCTATACCTCCCAAATAAAAGTCACATCACATTCTTAAATAGGGTCATGAACATTGTAAATGAACACAAGAAAGGTGAATTAATCATATCCGGTGACTTTAATGTTGTCCCAGACCCTGTTCTCGACTCCTCCACAAAATCACACCACTACACCAGACCCCTGAACCCCTGGCTTTTACGCACAGAATTGTATATGTCTTCAGATGCCACCATGCTAGTTCAATTGAATTTACCCATTATTCGGGTAGATTCAACTCATTCGCTAGGATAGATCTAATACTCACAAACATTTTCTCACTACACAAGTTCAGAAAGATCGTTATTGGCCCGCAAACATGGTCTGACCATTCCCCCATTTCTTTTTAATTCTCCTCCTCTCCTCTCACCCAACCTGAGAAACTATGGAGAAACAGTACTTTCCTCTATACCCACCCCCAATTTAAATCAGAAATCGAAGAAACTATCAGATTCTACTTTGCTGAAAATGATAGTGCCGACATCAGTCCTTCTACTCTTTGGCTAACTTTTAAAGCTGTCTTGAGGGGAAAATTGATCGAGCTAAACTCCCGACTTAATAGACAAAAACGTGAAAAAACACAGAATTTGATAGGAAAAATCCAAAACTTAGAAAATCTCCAAATTAATAACCCATCTACCAACATTTCCGAAGACATATTCAAACTTAGAACTGAACTTAGATCCCTACTCACCTCAAATTATGACAAGATGCTACAGCGCTCTAAATCAAAATTCTACTTATCTGATAACAAACCTACTAAATTCTTTGCATCAAGAATCAAAACACTGAAGGCCACTTCACACACACAGATATCTGAGTCCAATATCTGAACAGATCTCTGGTTGCAGTGAAATCATGGATACATTGCTCCATTTTGTGGCTGTGTACAACATGGAGCAATATATCCATGATTTCACTGCAACCAGAGATCTGTTCAGATATTGGACTCAGATATCTGTGTGTGTGAAGTGGCCTTTAGACTAAAAAATGAATTTGTGAAATTAAAGACTTAACAGGGAATAGCAAATTCCATCCCAAAGATATTGTAAATACAGTCACCAATTACTATGATTCACTATATAACCTTAAAAACGACCCAATTACTCATATCCCTACCTATGAAAATATCAGGAAATTTTTAGACCCCCTTCAACTACCTTCACTCTCTGAATCGGACATAGAAGACCTCAATGCCCCTTACTCCCTCCCAGAAATCTCTTCCTTAATCACCACACTAAAAAATGAGAAAGCACCTGGCCCAGATGGCCTACAAAATGAACTGTATAAGACATTCTCTACAATTCTGTCCCCCTTTATTCTCAAACTGGCAAACTCGACCGCATCACTGGGCTACCTTCCCCCAGAGATGTTGGAAGCAATAGTGGTGGTTATCCCTAAAGACAAAGGAGACTCCACCGACCCAAAAAACTACAGACCAATTTCCCTCCTCAACAGCGACACCAAGATTCTCGCTAAACTAATAGCGAATAGGCTTCAAAAATATATCGTCACACTGATCAACAACGACCAAGTGGGAATCATCCCAAATAGAAAAGCATCAGATGCCACCAGAAGAGTCATAAATCTGATTACTCTCACTGAATCCTCTAAAGCCCCGACTGCCCTTGACGCCGAGAAGGCATTCGACAGAGTTAATTGGCAATACCTCTTTCTAACCATTCACTAATTTGGACTTCGAGGGAACATATTCAACTCAATTTCAGTGATGTATGCAAACCCCACAGCCAAAACCTATTCAAACCAAGCTCTCTCCCAGAGAATAACGCTCTCTAACGGTACCAGACAGGGCTGCCCCCTGTCCCCCCCTTCTCTTTGCCCTTTTCATAGAGCCCTTAGCGGAATCCATTAGAGCAAACGTAATTAGAGGCGTCCCCTTGAAGTCACGCCATCACAAAATTACACTTTTTGCAGACGACATACTACTTTCCATTACAAACCCATTAAAATCTTTACATCACCTCTCCTACACTATCAATAATTTTTCAAATGTTTCCCATTACAAGATCAACACAAACAAATCCCAAATCTTACATTATAACATTGAGAGATCCTTTCTTACTTATCTAAAGTAGCAATTCCCATTTTCCTGGAAAGCGACTAGACTAGCGTATTTAGGTATCCAATTGACAAAACCCATTTCAGACCTATCTGTGGTGAATATCTCCAATCTCCTCGACTCTTTTAGAACTGATCTTTCGAACCTCTCCAAACTCCAACTATCTTGGACAGGCAGAATAGTTGCACTAAAAATGAAGATGCTTCCGAAATTTATATACCGAGGTCGAGCAATCCCTCTTCCTATTTCCAAAAATAGGCTGAATTGACTTCATTCTCAATTGAGAAAATTATTTTGGCAAAATGGAAGACCCAGAGTTTCGGGTACGATCTTGGAGAAACACAAGAGAAGAGGAGGAATGGGGATTCCGAATCTATATAACTATTATCTTGCATCTATACTAAAGTTGTCACAGACCAGGCTTAAAAATTCTAATAACTCTAACCCATGGGTGACAATCGAAAAAGACTTAACCAATTCAAACAATTTCCTAGCCCTAATAGTTGCACATCTGAGTAAACCAAGAAAAATTCCTCCTCCATTCCCAACAGTCAAGGCAACGATCCTAGCGTGGAAACTACTCCTTAAAAAATCCAGTCACCTCCTCCCTTACTCCACACCCAAAAATATCCCTCTGGAAACGCTAGAACACCTTATCCCGGGCCTGAATTTATCCTCCTGGTATGACCGAGGGATTCGTCACAAATATTGACCTCCTTTCGGATGGAAAGCTAATTCAATTTCAGCACTTAGAACAAAAATATAACCTTATGTGGCAAGATAGAACGGCCTGGAGATTGATTAAATCTTCCCAGATTGACTTAAACTCTGCCTTCTCATTCCCAAAGCCCATAACTGACTTAATAGAAAACCCACTTAAACCATCAATCTGGATGACTGGACAAATTTATCAAATCCTGAATGATGATCTCATCCTTCATAAACATCCTTATATCACTGCGTGGGAAAAGGAGCTGGGTATCACCATAGATATGGTAGATGTGACCTCTTCAATTGAAACTTCTTACGCAAACACCAATTGTGCTTCTATTCAGGAATCCTATTTCAAAGTTTTGACGAGATGGTACTGGACACCATCCAAACTGAACCACTTCGATCCCCTTATATCTCCGAAATGCTGGAGAGATTGTTCGCAAATCGGGACACTATTTCATATTTTTTTGGAAGTGCACGAATATTCTTAATTTCTGGCAGGGAGTAAACATCCTAATCTTTAAAACCACCAACTTTAGACTAACCCTCTCCCCACAACTAGCCCTCATCTCTATTGGCATTTCAAACATCCCCCATAATTTTAGATTCATAATCTCTCAAATACTCCTTACCTCCAAAATACTCCTGGCTGCCAAATGGAAGACCACAGAATTACCCACCATATCTGAACTCACCAACAGAATTTTGGCTCATTGTACTTTTGAATTTAACTATGCAGTCAGAAACAACTCATTTAATAAGTATTACAACAATTGGTAACCCTGGATTTCTACTCAATCACTCAAATATCTAACTAGGTCATTGACGTGATTCCTAACCCTAATCCATATCTGATCCACCCTGTAATTTTATAGTTGTCCCTCGGAACCCATATTCTCTACCCTAGAATATCAAGTCCCAAAATTTCTCTCTCTCTCTCTTTTTCGTTTATAACTAAAGGCGATTATAACCTATGTTTATAGCCAACTGTTTGTATGCTAAGGCTCACATAGATGTTTTATATTAAGTACCTATTAATGTGAAAACCATTGATTACCCCTACATTTTTGTGTGTATGTTACCCTACCGTCTATCCTGTATTTATGTCCCGTTGTTCCTTTAAAAATTACCCAATAAAAATATTTGAAGTATAACTGTAAAATAAGGTTAAGTGGATAATTCCAGCATCTGTAATTATTAAAATTAATCACTCTAAAATTTCAAGGACACGATTCAAAGTCCCTGCATCGCCCTTCAGCATAGAGTATAACAGTGGGAATGAGCCTCTTTAACCTTTTCATGACCTATGAAGAACATGTGCGTCATAGGTTGCCTCCCATCCTTTGGTGCAAGCTCATGCTGTGAGCTCGCATTCTCCACCCCACATCTCAGCTGCTCTCTGAGATGTGTATCAGATTAGCAATCCGATCGGGGCTGTTAATTCTTTGGATTGCGCTGTCATTCACTGACAGCATGATGGAAAGCACCCGGCGGGGCTCGCACTGATCCCCGCCAGGATCATAGGTCCTGTGAAGCGATCTGCATCTTGTTACCTGGCCAGTCTGGGGTCCTGTAATGGCCCCGGAAGCTTTCCTGAATCACTTCCTGCTGGTGATGACCCAGTGACATAATCGACATGGAGTGATCCCTTCCCCCCTATCTTTCGATGAGCAGCAGCTCATCTAAAGACAGGACAAGCAAGCAGTGTGCAGCATTGAAGCGCCCTCTAGGGGCCAGTGTAAAATGCAAAAAAAGTTTTTAAAAGTATGAAAAAACAACAAACATAACAGTTCAAATCACCCCCCTTTTGCACCATTGAAAATAAAATTATTTTTAAAAAATGTAAAAAATACACAAATTTAGTATCGCCGCGTTCAGAAATGCTCAATCTATCAAAATATAAAATCAAATAATCAGATCTGTGAGCTGTGTAACGGAAAAAAAAGCCCAAAGGTAAAGATTAAGGTCTTTTTGTTCGCTGCAACATTGCAAGAAAATGCAGTAACGGGCCATCAGAACATCGCATTTACTCAAAAATGGTATAATAAAAAATGTCAGCTGAAACCGCAAAAAAAAAAAAAAAAAAAAAAAAAAAGGCCAACACACAGCCCAGATCCCGAAAAATAAGAACACTGTAGGTCACGGAAAATGATGCCAACAGCGCATTTCTTTTTTGTTAAAAACTTCTGCTTTTTTCACCACTTAAATAACAGTAAAAGTATACATGTTTTGGTATCTACTAACTCGTACCGAGCTGAGGCATCATACAGACATGTCAGTTTTACTATATAGTGAACATTGTAAATGAAAAACTCAAAAAACAAACGTGTAATTGCACTTTTTTTGCAATTATACTGCACTTGGATTTTTTTTCACATTTTCCTGTACACTGTATGGTGAAATGAATTATTTCATCTGAAAGTACAACTCGTCCCACAAAAGCAAGCCCTCATATGTCTATATTGATGGAAAAATAAAAAAGTTATGGCTCTTGGAAGAAGGGGAGGGAAAAATGAAAACCGGAAAATTGCCGGGGGGGTGAAAGGGATTAATAATCAGGTCCATAACGATATGAGTCAATAACTCAAGCAAAAAATGTTGTTTCATTTCATTGGTTAGTACTAAATGGGATAATATTACATATTTCAAAAATATACTTCTATACAATATACTTAATTAATTCAATAATAAGAAATAAATAGTCATATAACAAAGGCATTCTGTAACTTAAACCTGCTGGAGCACAAGTCTCCATACATAATATCCAATATTCCTCACAGGCTAATATAAGAATGGCCCAGTCTCCACCTCAAGGTGGGCGGTGAACCTTTTAAATACCAGATATTGTCAAGCAAGATAGATCATCTGCATAGATGCGCCTGAAAGAGAATATTTGATCTATTGGTAATTTGGTTTAAGTCATGCCCCACTTATATGTTCGAATATTCTCATTTTCAATTTCAGGGTAACATTTAAACAAACATACAACATGAACCAAAAAATATAGAGATTGAGGCAGTACATCCAGTGAAATGAACCCTTTATTCACCGTGACTTTTCAGCTCCAATTAGATTTGCTCAAGCATAACAATAAAACAGTAGCAACCAGTATTTATATGTAAGGAGGTGGAAACAGCAGTCTGCACTTCCAACTTGAAATAGTAGTGGTGGTAAAAGAACATTGTCCTTTGCTGGCCAAAGAAATCAGGTGGAACCAATAAATGATTGAGCTGCTTCCTCAAGGGCAGATTTTCGGGAAGACATCAGGTCAGGTGATAGTTGTGGCTCAGCAGCAAAATATGAAAGCTCAGATGGTTAGAGGAGAGGCAGAGTTGGCACCAAACAGAAAAAGGAAGCAGATGTGCAAGCAGGTGTGCAGAGTGCTCATCACCCTGCTGAAGAATCAACTGAGATGACTGATACCCTGGATAGGCCAAAATTGTGCCACCAACAAGGAATATCTCAAATTCAGATTATGTGGTGAGGTAGCAGACTATGCCAGTCAAAACCTAGAGTCCCAACTACGCAGTCAAGAACCAAAGAGAAGACCAACTCTTTGGGTTGACCAGAATGAGCCGGGTCATTGCTTCCTACTTAGTTGTGTGGAGATGTGAAATAATCTTTATACAGTAGTGTTCAAAATAATAGCAGTCCAATATGACTATGAGATTATTTTCTTGTTTTTGATATAAATTATAGTACCACATGTCAAAGAATTTACTAGTTGTTGCAGTAGATTCTTAGAAAACAGACTCAGCATTCCTGATCTGCATGTTTTTGAGTCTATGTATTTGAATAATTAATTGAAAGGGGTGTGTTCAAAATAATAGCAGTGTGGAGTTCAATTAGTGAGGGCAATCATTCTGTGAAGAGACAGATGTGAATGAGATGCCCTTATTTAAGGGTGAAGTCAGCACGTGTTGTACATGCATTTCTCCTTGAAAACCTGAGAAATATGGGTCGTTCGAGACATTGTACAGAACAACAACTTAGTTTGGGTAAAAAGTTGATTGGAGAGGGTAAAACTTATAAAGAAGAGCAGATAGCAATAGGCTGTTAGCTAAAATGATCCCCACTGCTTTTATAAGGTAAGTGAAACCAGAGAGACGTGGAAGAAAATGGAAGACTACCATTCCAATGGATCGAAGAATAGCCAGAATGGCAAAGGCTCAGCCAATGATCAGCTCCAGGATAATCAAAGACAGTCTCAAGTTACCTGTGAGTACTGTGACCGTTAGAAGACACCTGTGTGAAGCTAATCTATTAGGAGGGCTTGTTCACTATCTTATTTTATGAAAAGGATAAAAAAACAAGTGCTCATGCTTATGTGGTGCCCCTGCAGACTGGTCGCCACAGTGATACTGCACCTACTCCACAGGTGTGGTGTCACCGTTCCTGGGGGAGAGGGATTGCAAACCCTAGACACATAGTTGCATACAACACCATCCCAATTCTGGGCTAGGGAATTCCGGCGTTCCCTGATTAGCAAGGGCCCATCTTCTGGTCAGAAGGAGGGGTTAGCAGTACGTTAGAGAACAGAAGGTGAGAAAACGTTGTAGGAGAGAGTGGAGAGGAGGAGGACGTCCGGAGCGGATGCAGGGGATATGGGAGTGGGGGATCCACCCGTGTGCCCCAAATCTGGCCCCAACTAGAGTTGAGCAGAGAGGCTGGTTGCCAGAGGGGATTGGCCCCGATCTGGTGTGGGTATGTGGCCCCCTATGGCAAGGCACCACTGGGAGGTATTACATTCTAAATAGAGATGTGATGCCTCTGTAACGGTGGACGTGGGAGAATCTTCAGGGTCTGCACCCCCACACCCAACACAGGCCACTTTATTACAGGGGACTGATATTCAGCAGGTCCCAGGGGGTGGAGCCTAGAGAGCGGGAGACGGGGAGTGACAACACAGTCAGACAGTTCATGTGAGGAGAGCAAAGAAAGAAGATGCAGGGAACTCTGCGGCTACACTGGAGGGCACTTCTTAAGGGGTGAGAGGTGTCCCAGACTTTGGAAGGGGGTTTACCCGGGCCTGGTTGGAGCCAGCCGAGGACCCAGGTTGACATCGGCATACTGGAGCCAAGGTAGCTAGATGCAAGGTCCATCCCTAACTACAAACCAGCAAGCAGAGGCCCCGTTACATACAAGGCACTGAAGCACCCCTAAAGCAGCCCAACATCAGTCCCGCAGCTGGGTTCACGACGCCGAGGAGTGAAAGACTTTTAGGTAACAGACCCCTTGGACTAGAAACTTGGCTCAAGAGTAAGAGTGAGAAAGAGTGCAACAAGACCATGAGCGCCATATTGAGGGCATCACTATCAGACTCTGAGGAAACCTTCACAACCCACGGTTACAATACCCGCTAACCCAGACTGTACTGTATACCTGTTTCCATCTGGTGAAGTTAAAGAAGTGTTTGAACTGAAGTGGTGGTCGTGATCCTTTCTCTCATCACCCGGTGGGCTACAGCATCATCATCAGAGGTGAGGACTGTAACTCCCCTCATCCCTCCCTGCTGCCCTGAGGTAAAGCTCCACCTGTGGGGAGCTGTACTACCAAAGCTGCCTTTCCATCACCTCAGCGGCCTGCCGCAGCGCTGGTAACCATTACCAGGTACCACAGGTGGCGTCACATTATCATCCCCCATCATCATCCCCCACCATCCCTGCCATTGAGGGTCCATAGCACAGAACCGGGAACCGACCAGCCGTGATCCCCCATCGAAGCAACCACCTCTCCCGGTATCCGAGTACCCCCCTACCCTGTTGACCGACTCAGGTACTCCAAGTCCCGACCAGGAAAACCGGAGGCCACTGCATCTGCAGGAGCAGCAGCCACTACCTGTGAATAATCTGCAGGACGGTGGCTACAACTAAATTGGGGTAGACAAGGGCGCAATGTGTCGAATCTCCCAGTAAACTGGAAAGATTAATACGGTAACAATCAAAACTGCTCACATTTTCCAGTTGTGAGACCCACAACTGGTATCAACACTTAGTTATTAGCTGCCGCAGGACCCCCACTCGAGGTGGCAAATAAACAGCACATATGGACGGATAGGTACGGTCCACGCTGCTGAATACAAAATGATAAATCGTCCAAGTTGAAGTGATCGGTGCCTTTATTCCATGACCTACACGTTTCAAGGCTGTCCCAGCCTGTTCCTCAGGAGAAACACCATCAATAATGACCAGCAAGTCACATAAACAATCATATATAGATATCAGTGGCCAATGAAAAACAGCCACATTACAATGGCGCATCTGAAGGAGTGTGCAATGACGTTTACAAAGTTCCTGATTTGTTCAGAGGAAGGAGATGTGTAATAAAAGTAGAAACAACCTTGAAAAAACATTTAATACAATAAATACAACTAATTTAAATATAAAATGTTTAAAATAAATAATATAATACAGTATATATACTAAAATGTAATCACATAAATCAATACATTTCACAAAAATTTAAATTCTATTCACATACATTCCCTTTAGTGTTCGAACCTTCGGTTAAAAATCTCCTTATCATACTTTTAAGTATAGATCCATTTCATTTATCAGGGATTTTAGGCATTACTAAGCTGGACCGAAATTCAATTTGAATGTCAGCCTGTTTATTTACCTGAAATTGGGGAAGTTATTGGTAAAAGAGGATTTTTTAGTAAAAATGTGACAATACAAGATTAATAATAATTAATAAATTATTAATGTTTATATAAAAGCTGATAACTACAGTTCTATAACAAGTGCTTTTATATAAAATTTAATAACTTATTAATTATTATTAATCTTGTATTGTCACATTTTTACTAAAAAGTCCATCAGCCTGGGACAATGTTCACGAAGGCACAGGGCAGGCGAGGCGAGAATCCAGCGCAGAGAGAGAGCAACCTGGGAAGGCCACGAAGGGTGTCTCGGCAGGGTGATCCTGATCTCCTGGGAACTAACCTGGCCGCACTTTGGAGGAGCACAGCACCCAGCTGGGTGACCTTGCCCGATTAGCAAGTAAAAGGTAAAGGACGTCACAAACTGTGTGTGCCTGCTCATTTCTCCTCTGTGGCTCTCTACAGTGCCGGAGCCCCGTCCCTACTATGCACTGTTCACACCATCCCTGGGGCCCTGCTCCTCCTGTGGGGAGCTATACCATTCGGCTGCACAACCATCTACCCCAGCAGTCATCTTCTGCAGCGTCGGCCATCCTTGGCTGAACACCACATGTGGCGTCACAAATTTTCCCCTATAAATATTCCCCTTTTCAGCATGCCCAGGGCCACGGAGGCGGGTCACCGCCACCATGACCTCCCAAAGAACTGGCCAGCACGGTTACCAATTTCCCCACGGCCCTGGTGGGTATCGCACTTATACTGTGGGGGTACCTAGAGAGGGGTAGCACGAGTGGTTTCAAACCACAACTTTATTATAAACAATGGATAAAGTTCTCCTTAACTATTGCTGGAGCGGTTCTTACACTTATGATGTAGAGACCTGTCAGAACTGGCGTTTGCCTTGTCAGGAGCAAGTGGTTGCATTTCTCCTGTAGCTATCATACTAGTTCTGACAGTTTTCTATGTGTACTGTCAGAACTGGCGTATGTCTTGCTCGAGCGCAATAGCCGGCGGGGACTTTAATCATCATTTGTAATAAAGTTGTGGCCCCATGGTATAAGCATGTGCACATACATTTTTGTTGTCGTTTTCACAGAATAAGATAAGGCACAATTCCTTCTTGTGAGGCGGGTGTCACTTTCTCGCAGTCCTGAAATGCGACAATACAATTAGGCCCTGCAGTCTGAGGGCTGGAAATACACTCAAATGCCTGCAGGAATAAGTCACATGCTGCAGATTTACCTGCGTATACACAAGACAAAAATCTGCAGCATGGGCACAACATTTCAAAAAACCGATACATTTTGCTGAGAGTTTGCTATGCTGCGGATATGACACAAATCCACAGCCAAACCTGCAGCAAATACACTGCAAATCTGCAGCATGGGCACATAGCCTAATGTAGTCCAGTGTGATATACGACAAATTAAGCTGACTCTTGACTGAATGACATTAGATTTCTTACCTATATGACTGCAGATTGGACTGCTTATCAGTGCGCATGAGCGCTGGCATAGCCCTGTGTCACGGGTGGCACGGATGACAGGGTGGAGGCCACGCGCAGACGATCCCAGCGTGTGGCCCACCAGCCATAATGGTGGAGGATGGTCTGTCTCTTTCAGGGGCATTTACCTTCTGTGTAGATGGAGAGAGGGTGTGATGGGATCTCGCTGTTATGGGGGGACGGCTGTGGAGGTCTTGTGCTCGGTCTGGTTTTATCCACCAATATTGTAGGTCACTAGGACCCAGCAGATTCCTTCCACTTTTATAAGGAGGTTCATTACCCTTCCTCGGTGCAGGTGATAGTTCCTTGTGCACTCATTATCCTTGCTCCAGCAGACGCGGAGGTTGTGGAGGTTGCTGAGTTCTGCTGTCAGATAAGTGTTTCCTTTTCCCAAATGTCTGTCTTCCCTGGTGTTTGTCTTTAGTTGATAGTGGAGGGGTCTAGTGCACCTCTCCCTCTGATCCTTAGATAAGATAGTGCTAGGATCAGAGAGGGACGAGGTTCGTGGTCGGCGACAGTTGAGGAGACTGTATAGGGACGTTAGGGCAGACAGGGTCAGCTCTAGGAAGTCTAGGGGTCACCGTCTCCTTCTTGTGCCCTTAGCGTTAGGGACTCCTTATTCCCCCCCCCCGTCGTTATCCTACGCTGGGTGTCTTCCCCACTCCCAGCGTGACACCCTGCTGTCATTCCCAGCTGTATCAGCTAGGGTGATGCCACGACCACCTGACGCATCTTATGCTCACATGATTTCTGGGTATTGCTCACTGATGCGCTGTGCGATGAGAATGCTCATCAGCTGTCACATGGCCAATGACGATTGGCCATAGAGTAGTACACTAGCATCTTTATCAGCCGTCCTCTCCTATTGTCCTGCACTGTATTCATAAGCACGATTCTTAGTTGGTGGCCACTCTCCCAGAAAAAGGCATAGCGCTAAAAAGCATGTTGGGAAGAGGCACCACCCTCTTTACCCTTTACCTTGGTAAATATATTTTTGTGTAATGCTTTTTACTATTTATTAGCTTATGAATTTGTCGCTCCCACTAGGGCCGGACCGTATCGTCTCTGGGATATCAGGGTGCCATGACCCGGATCTGTGGTCCCGATACGGCAAACAAAAAGAGGTTATTTACAAGGGGGATTGTCGTGACGCCACCCGTAGTATGTGGTCAGTGTGACCACCGCTGCCGTATTCTTGCTGGGGGATGGTGATGAGGGGCAGCATAGATGGTGAGCCCTCCACGGGTGGGGCAGGTGTAGTGGAGTGGGCTGCGCACTCTGGATTGTTGCACCGGTGTCTCTCCTGCAGCTTCTCCATCCAGCATGCAAGGACAGCAAGGCGGCTCCGCAGGTGGGGATTCTGCTGCAGTTTAACAATAAACAGTCTCAGGCACTTTTGAGCTGAACGGGTACTTTACTTATTGGCTTTGCAACACAGATCATACAGTCACAGTTCTTTACCACTGCTCCGGGTACCAGGTTCAAACTGCAGCTCAGACGGTTCCTCTACGTCACTCCCTTCAGTGTTCCTTTCAAGCCTTGCTTGTCTCTCTCTCTCTGTCCTCGCACACGAGTTTAGTCTGGCTGTCACAGGCTCTTTAGTGATGCTTCCCTCTGCTTTAGGGTCACTAGCCCTAGTACGATAGTTGTGTTCCTACTCCATGGCGGTAGGTAGGTCGCGGGACATAGAGTCCCCGTACCACGTCGGGTTGTCTCGTGATTAGGGTCGTGAAGTCTCACCAGTCACCTCTACAGAGCCAGCTCTCTGGTTGTCCTGGCCTAGCCCTCCAGTGACCCAGGTGTAATTTGGGCTCACCAGGCTTCTTCTGCCTTCTGCCTCTCTGGTTGTCAGCTCTGGGTCCTCCGGCCAGCTTGCCCTACATAGAGTGATTAGCTTAGGGTCGGAGAATGTCGGTGTGTGTGTTTTGAGTTGACCATCTTACCTCGTCTAGCTGCAGTTCACCCTGTGGCTACTCTGGTCGCAGGGGCGCCACATATGCAACTTACATATAGTAATACATAGAATCCATATTATTTTCCCACACCTTTCTAAGCACACCAGCACTTTGTCATTAGAGAATGTATATTTTAATAATCATATTTATTTATTATACTCACTTCATATACTTATTTGTCTGATGTACATATACTGTATTTACTTATTACATATGGTATTTCATGTTCTTGTCCTCTGTTATTGCATACTAGCAGTTTACTATTCTGTAGATTTTGTCAATACCTTAATTATGTACTATTCATGAAGCTAACGCTTGTTAGGCTATTCCAATATTTTTTGGTATGTGGCGCCACCTACTGGCTATTTTTGTGAATATTTAAAAAAAAATTTTTAAAGGAAAACAGTCAGGTCAAAAATCCATATGTAACTGCTATGATTTTCTAATTCATCACTCTAAACTCTCTCTATTCATGTATTTCTTTTAGTTATACTCCCCTACTATCCTCTGTAAACTTCAATTAACGAGATTCATTCCATCTATCACTCACAGTGAATGATCCACTTAGTTCTCTGCTGTCCACTCCCCATAGGATGATTATGCATGTCACATCACAGCACAGGAGATCAGGGGGGCTGTATCCTCCTCTCTATTCTCTTTCCAGCAAAACCAAGAGATCAGATAAACACAGGATCTCTCACAGCACAGCAGGGATTCCTTTTTACAGAAACAAATGCAGTCTAGATCAGATAAGGCAGACCTCTAGCTTTCTCCCTGTGTGTCCTCAACAGAACAGAACAGTAGCTCCAGAAAGTGAAACCACACAGCACTGAGAGCAGAGGGAGGAGGGAGGAGAGAACTGCTGAGAGGGAGTGCATAATTACATGACAGTTTATACAGTACAGGACTAATAATCTCTGTTTATAATGGAAAGGACTAATGCAGTGACTCCCTGGATGTGGAGATGCTGATAACATGGAAACTACAAAGAGTAGAATAATGATTTTACATGTTTTTAAAAGGTCTGCCCAGGCACTATTTAAGGGCAATATTAGTATCATACTGAAAAATGACCTGACAGTGTCCCCTTAAAAATTGACTAATAAAAATTAATTTTATATTCTACTCTGGTCTGTAATGCATATTTTTTTTCTTTATGTGATTGTTTACCATATAGTGCTTGACCATCAGTTCTTGTCCACATCAATGCACATACCGGTACTGTGCTCCCCAGGGGCATACATAGAAAACTCAGACAGGCCTCCCTGAGATGCTAGCTGGGCAGATTCACAGAAAAGGCGAGAGCAGAGTTCAATGTAGCAACATCATGCTGGTGGTCTAGTATAAGGACAAGAGGGATATCCTTTTCTTTGCCACAATCCATGGTAATAGCAGCACACCCACCACTGTTTGAGTTACCTCTAAACCGGTCAACAAACCAGACTGCACCCTGGAGGGTACAATAAAAACATAGGGGGAGTTTATCTCTCTGATCAAGTCCTCCAACCCTACAATGCCTTGAAAAAGGCTAAGGAATGAAGGTGGCCATCCACATCGTACAGATGGCACTATACAACGCTTTTGTGATATCACAATGTGGAGGCCAGACCTTCAGTTCCAGGAAATAGTAATGAAAGCCATGATATTTGGAAGTAAGGAAAGAGTGGAACCCAGTACCTCTGGAACTGAAGAGGCCCATATAGTAAAGCTGTGTGCCGACAGGCTTTTGTGATCTGTTTGGGAGGTGCATTTTGGCTGCACAGATCACGGATCTGATCAGTGCTGTTGTGGCGCCCCACTGGTCAGTGCGTCACAGTAGGGGTACTGCACCCAAAACAGAGTGTGCGGTATCCCAGTCATTGGAGGGAATAATGTTGAACTGATGCTCTCTTCCCAGCATCCCTACACCTAGACTAGAGGACCAATCAGCTAATCCGTCACCAGGGTAACTGGTCACGGTGGGAGGAGTGTTAGGGTAGAAGGAGGGGGAAGCACAGACAGATCGAGTCTAGTCTGAGGAACGAAGCAAGGAACAAGTCCTAGAGGGACACCAAAGGGAGGGCGTCCAAAAAGGAGTGGCGACCCAGACAGAAAGGGGAGACCCAGTGCCAGACTGTCCGAGTAAACGTTTGGAGGAATCCCGGTCCACAACAGGGTACCAGCTCCGAGTCGCGGTGCAGGAGAGTCCAACCCTGAGCCGCCAATACCGGTGGGTCACAGGTCTAGCAAGCAGCCCCCAACCTTGTCCACAAGGTGCAGCCCCAGCAGGTATCCTCAAACCAGGTTGAGCCCCCTTAGAGAAGAAGGGGTTATCTCATCACACCCAACGGGCCTGGTAGAAAGTGGGTTTGTACAGGGCAGCACACAGATAGAAAGGAGGAGCAAGAAAGACACAGAGGACAGTGGGCGGGTCAATTTTTGGCGATCACGAACAGGATCCCGTGCCCGGTGTTACCGGGTACTGTGCACCTTACAAACTTTTACACTTGGCTCAGAAATAACTCAGAATTGTCAGTATATAGCACAAAAGAACTGTTTCCCGCCATTTCTAGCGAACCCCAAAATGGCGGCCTGAAAATGTGACAGACAATGAACTGGCCCAGGGGCGTACCTCCGACCCCTTACCATGGGAGGGCCAAACCAGAGGCGGGAAATTGTTTGCCTGCCCCAATTGCCACCAAACAACCAAGGGGGCGGGCCAGAGACTAAACTACCCTTGCCGGAAGCTAAAAATGGCAGCAGGGACAGAGATACGCAACGGAGGTCCAGCAACCAGGAGCTGGAATCGGGAGCAAATACCGGCCCACGGTTTAGCACCCGGTTACCAGAGAGGATCCGCCGGTTGAACCGCAGCCCGTCACCAGCTCAGATGTCGGGGCAGAGCCAGATGATCCTGAGGCCCTACCTGATGACAGAGGCAGCGACACCAGAGCGGAGCCCAAGAAAACTGAGAAGCTGTCCAGCCAGCCAAGCTCTAAGGAGGTGTTTCTGGGAAGACGAGATGTAGAACCCCACCTCCCGAAAGGCCACCCGGACCGGGATTTATATCGGGGTGACCAAGTCAGTTACGAGCGACATGCAGGCCCACGCGGATAGTATGTCCTGCGTGTATCTAATCCGTAAAGACACTGTTAAAACCTGGTTGTGTGAATAGTTATGTTAATGTATTGACTTTATTGTATTTTTGCCTTTTTCCCAGTGACTTTTTAACAGCTCAAAACCGGATCAGGATCTGAAATTTTCACCGCAAATGTGACCCTAGCCTAAGTGTTTTTTTTTTTTTGCACAGGTTCAGGCCATGTACCAGGGTTCAGGAGCCCAGGTTGGGGACCAGGAGCCCAGGATGGGCCAAGGGAGGGCCATGTACCAGGGGCTAGGGGGCATGTACCAGGGTTCTGGGGGCTAGGGTCTATTAGCCCAGGGGGGTCATGTACCAGGGGTCCGGGGGCTAGGAATCCAGGAGGGCCATGTACCAGAGGTCCGGGGGATAGGGGTCAGAAGCCCAGGATGGGCCCAGGGGGGCCATGTACCAGGGGTCTGGGGGCTAGGGGCCCAGGGGGCCATGTACCAGGGGTCCGGGGCCCAGGTTGAGGAGCCAGGAGCCCAGGTGGGCCATGTACCAGGGTTCCAAGGGCTAGGGGCCCGGTGGGGCCATGTACCAGGGATCCAGGGCTCAGGTTGGGGGGACTGGAGCCTAGGATGGGCCCAGGGGGGCCATGTACCAGAGGTCCGGGGGCTAGGGGCCAGGCTGGGGGGCCATGTACCAGGGGTTCGGGGCCCAGGATGGGGGCCAGAAGCCCAGGATTGGCTCGGGGGGCCATGTAGCAGGGGTTCAGGGGCTCGGAGCCGACACACCGACAGCAGCTGCAGGCCTCTCATTGGCTGGCGGCTTGCATTCATCTTGCTGAACAGGCATTCACATGTGCCTTGCGGCAGCAGTATGGGCTCCCATAGGAGCCCATTATAGCAAGCCTGCTGCGGTTTGCAAACCGTTCCAAAAACTGCAGCCTGCATGATTTTTACCGCAGGCTGCAAATCCGCAAGCGGTAACCGGATTGCATGTAGTACAATCCGGTTTACATAATGGGCTCCTATGGGCTGCGGTTCCTGATCCAGTTTTGAGCTTTTTAACAGCTCAAAACCGGATCAGGATCTGAAATTTTCACCACAAATGTGGACCCTAGCCTAAGTGTTTTGTTTTTTTTTATTATAAATGCACAGGTTCAGGCCATGTACCAGGGTTCAGGGGCCCACGTTGGGGGACCAGGAGCCCAGGATGGGCCAAGGGGGGGCCATGTACCAGGGGCCCAGGGGCTAGGGGCCCAGGGGGTCATGTACCAGGGTTCTGGGGGCTAGGGGCTATTAGCCGAGGATGGGCCCAGGGAGGGCCATGTACCAGGGGTCCGGGGGCTAGGGGCCCAGGGGGGCCATGTACCAGAGGTCCGGGGGCTAGGGGCCAGAAGCCCAGGGTGGGCCCGGGGAGGCCATGTACCAGGAATCTGAGGGCTAGGGGCCCAGGGGGGCCATGTACCAGGGGTCCGGGGGCTAGGGGTCCAGAAGACCAGGATGGTCCCGGGGGGGCCATGTACCAGGGGCCTGGGGGCTAGGGGCCCAGGGGGGCCATGTACCAGGGATCCAGGGTTCAGGTTGGGGAGACAGGAACCTCGGATGGGCCCAGGGGGGCCATGTACCATGTGTCCAGGGGCTAGGGGACTGGCTGGGGGGCCATGTACCAGGGGTCCGGGGCCCAGGATGGGGTCCAGGAGCCCAGGATGGGCTTGGGGGGCCATGTACCAGGGGTTCAGGAGCTAGGAGCCAACACGCCGACAGCAGCTGCAGGCCTCTCATTGGCTGGCAGATTGCATTCATCTTGCTGAGCGGCAGCACTTGTCAGTCCCGCGGCGGGAAGTTATAACATACTGGGGACCGCCGCGGCCTCCTGAAGTGTACTGCTGACATGTTGAAGTTGTCCACGGTGCTGGGGGCTGCACAGTTTGTGTTGTTTGAGACCCCTGGATTAGGTACTAAAGATTTGCATTAAGACATGGGGCCATTGTTGTTATCATTATCTGTGAATAGATCAATCAAGTCATGGAAGACAGTTTACAAAGAACCAGGATTTTGTCCGGGCCTTCATAGCCAAGTACCAGGAGCTAGAGTGCTTGTGGCGGAACACATCACCTGATTACAAGAACCATCAGGTGAAGAGAGTGGCGTATGACCAGCTCATCACCCTCTCCCAGCAGCACCACCCTGGTGAGAAGGTGGATAAGGAGTTTGTGCTGAAGAAGATCCGGAACCTGTGCACAGTGTATAAGAGGTAGCTAAATGAAGTTGAGAAATCAACAAGGTCCAGGAGTAGAACGAGGGAGGTGTATGTGCCATGCTTGTGGTACTTTAACCTCCTCCATTTTCTCTGGGACCAGCATCTCCCTCCGACTACATGTGCAGCAGGGACCTAGCACACTCCTCCTCCGCCACTCTCCAAGACCCGGCTCCGTCAAAAGAGGTACTTCATAATGTTTTGGTGTCATCACACTCTTCAATGGTGGTTGGATACACATATGTTGTGTTTAACTTGACCAACATATCAGCGTGTGGTGTTTGGCACAGTGCACAGTATCTTTAGTTGTTGTTGCACCGATTTGTGCCATCGGAAAGATTGTGTGCTTGTGTAAACACATATGCATGTCCGTGATGGTTACTTAGGTGAGTAGAGTAATCACTGTGTCATGTTACACATAGCCATGTCTTGAGGCCACTCTAATGGGCATACCTTGAACTCAACATTTCACACAATATTAAACCCATTTAAACGATAACTTTATTTGTAAACTTAAACAAAAACACACAAAGTACGTGGATAAAAACTGAGTGCACAGGATAGAGTGAAGGAAGCGAACTATCCTTAGTATACGTCTCCCTCCTTACACCTGCCTGCCAGCAGAGGTCGGCACCCTAAAGTGCGTAGTGGCGCCCCCACTCGTCGGCGGCTGACCCTGTCAGACCCTAGCCTAGCCCTGGAAGTCAGGAGGTAGTGCTCCCCCCTAAGATAGTAGCCCCCCAGGTCTAAGGTACAGCTAGTTGACAGTTCAAATCCGTGTCTCAGTATTACAACAGAGTATCACCACACATAATTTAGCCAGCTCCCAAAACTTGATAACAGGTTAGATACCTACTGGTCTATCATCATATACACCATGTCCCTCACCCTACTCAGAAGTGGTCACAATGATAGCACAAGACCACTCATGTATGGCATAACAGAGATAGGTATATGGAGGTACTTAGCTAAATGGATGGTGTGCTCGTCCCCGCGCGGGATGTGGGTGAAGCTGCCACGTCTGATACTGCAGCTGCATATCAACAGTATTGGGGACACTACCAACAATTGTGATGTGCCAGTTTTGTGTTGCCCTGTGTTTTATTTGGGGAGAGGGCCTTTTTTTGGCTATAGTTTTGTTTTGTAAATAAAATGTTGGACACAAATAATACTCCGTGTTATTGGCCCCCTAATAATGGGTAATTCTTCTCCACAATTTTACAGTGTTTTGAAGGGAAGAGACAGATGTCTCACACGTTTTCCCCCCGCACATACACATTCCGACATGGTGAGGTATATGAATGATGTTACGTTTGTAATTCATGTGTGCCATTCAGGGGTGCACCAAGCCCCACTGCCGCCTGAGCCGCGGCACCGATTACGGGGGGGGGGTGCTAGTGGAGCCCAGCACTGCCGCCCCTTCCACATCGCTACTGCCGCCTAAGCCGCGGCAGTGATTGCCGGCCGCGGCCGTGAGTACCGGGGGCGGGGGGTGCTGGTGAAGCCCAGCGCTGCCGCCCCTTCTATTCTTGTCCCCCGGCGGGTCGCCGCTTACCTGCGGTGCGCGGGTGAGCGGCCGGCGCCATGACAGGGGGAGACTGTGTGCATGAGGCGCCGCCCCCTTCTGCACTGCCGCTCCCCCTGCCTGCTGCCGCCTGAATGACAGGGCTCACACTGTCCAATGGACGGTGCGGCCCTGGTGCCATTCACAGGTTAAGGGAGATCTACGTACAAAATACAAGGGTCAAGCAATTGGAAACACAACCACGGGGCAAAGTGTATTATTTAGGGCTTGTGCATTGGTTAACTGTGGTGTACACATAGGTTTGATCATTAGGCAGCATGAAGGAAAAATGACCATTGGGTATGTGTGACTGCAGCCAGCCAGTGTGTTGTGTTTATCCTGTGTGTATTTTGAGGGATGCACAACACACATGTCAGTTTTGGGGATCCAAGACAGACAGTTCACTCCTTTTTGGGTGCTACATTGTGTTCACATATACTTTGCTACAATGAAGTAGTCTCATTATGGTAAATAACACAAACACAACATGTTGTGGGATTGGTGCAAGTTTTATTTTGCAACATCCCTTGTCTTGTTTTTTTTCCTTGTGCCTAAAGGCGTAACTCTTTTTTTTTTGTTTTTTTGTGGGAAACGTATAAGGCCAGAGCGTAACACAGGATTTGTCTCACCTTTAACGTGGACACATTGTGTCCCTAACATAAAACAAGGCTGTGAAACAAGACAGCATCAAGTAAATTGTCAACATGACAAAAACAAATAGGTTGAATGCCAACAGTACACATTTGTAGTCCCGCCAAATCACTAATGTTGGCCACCAGGCCCATGGCCTTGCTGGTGCTCAAGGACCCTCTGGATCATGGCACCAAGCACCTGTAGCTGTGCCGTGGCCTGACGAAGCTGGCAGGGAGCCTCTTGGTGGGCCTGCATCAGGTCACTCAATGATGGAACATCTACAGTGATGAAAGAAAGCCATCATTCTAAAAACCTACCACATGTGTGTTGGTGTTTTTTTTGGTGTGACACATCATAACTTACCCACTACAGCAGAGCCACCATTCTCCGGGGAGAATAGGACCACATAGATGTGATGTATGTATTATTTGACACATTGGTGATCCAAAACTAAACATCACAGGAAATTTGTGTAGACCTCGCACACTTACCAGACAGAGCCAAGCCAGCATTCTCAATGGGGGACTCTGTGGGTGATGGGGTGTCTGGAAGCATCACTGAGTCTAAGCTAGAGGGTGAGGCCGGTGTGGAGGCTGCTTGGGCTGGTGCAGGGGAGGCCAGTGGTGAGGCCGATCTTGACCCTGCTTGAGCTGGTGCTGGGGAGGCCGGTGGTGAGGCCGATCTTGACCCTGCTTGGGCTGGTGAAGCCGGTGGGGAGACCTCAGCTTGCTCATCAGCATCTGTTGGTTAAAAAGAGAGCATTATTGTGGCATGTATGAAGTGATATGCACATACACTGATGTGTGGCTAATGGCCTTTGTGTACCTATGACATCATGTGCCTGACATTTGAAGCTGAGGTACAAGAGGACTGCAACATCATCTGCACAATGGTAGCAAGGTAATATATGTATACGAAGAAAGAATCAAGTTGTCCTTGGCACACAGCAAACACAGGTTTGGAATGTTGCCAAACTAAGTTGTTGGGCCACACAATAGGGTCAGGAAGGTTTTTCCGCAGCACTTTTGAGCATTCCCTTTACCATACACATGGGCAACATATAGGAATGCATAATTTCTTAGTGGACCACAACATGTTTAACAACATGACGTTACAGTGAGTGTGTGTTTGGTTGGCACAAAGTCACACAACTGGGGAGTTATGGGGCGTAGACTTATGTGTCCAATAACCAGAAGGGTATGTGCTGCTAGATGTAGGGGTTGTGGGACAATGTGACATTTTGTGGGCCGTGGTCCATGACATCACTGACAATGTTCACATGCTGACTTCAAGGTTTGAGTCACTCCTATGTGTGTTGTTAGTGAATTGGCCACAACAATCTTAAGTGTATGGCATGCTACATACATTACTGTGTGATGGCCTTTGTGCATGTATCTGCAGGGCCAACACATGAACACCCATCAGGCATCAGCATCAGGAGTTATGCCACACTGACAGGGTGCACTTCCATGTCGCCCAAGTCATGTATATTGAGGTGTGAGTGAACATGTGTGTATGTGTTATGACATCATACTCACCACGCAGAATCTGGATGTGGGCATGGATGGCTGCCAGGCGGTCCCTCGCCTTGTACTTCATGTCCACCACCTTTTTAATGATCTGCTTCGGCGTCCACACCACTTGCAGTCTCCTAAGCAGGGCCTGCTGGAATTTGCGCACAATGCGCATCTTATGCAGCCGGGGGTGCTGATGCGGTAACTGGCACCAGTAGTCCTGCCTATCCAAATAATCAAACAGCAGGAGTATCTCGGGCTCTCTCCCCATGCTGCAGAGCGCTGTGCTTCAATCATCTTTATGCAGGGGACTGTAAAGCACCTAGAAGGCAGGGCCCACTGCAAAACGATGTAATGACATCATGGAGCAGAGTATTGACGCTGTGTAAACTTCTCCATCCGCAAAGGAGTCGCCCACACATAGTGGATGACCACAGTAAACGCCACAGTGTCATATAATATGTAAACCTCAAAGCTCATGCGTTGCACATGGCCACACGTATGTGGCCTATTATTGCAAGAAGTGGCTAGACTTTTGTTAACATTTTAATATATGTGCGACGTGTGGGATGGGAGATTATAGCTACCATCAATGAGGCCTTCATATAGTGACATGGCACTTTTGGCCAGTACTGTCGTCAATAGGCGCCTTAAACGTCATTATGTATAGTAAAGGAGGTGTTTGATAATGATTCTCCTTGTATACATGCATGTTCGCAACATTGAGGAGATGCAGAAGTCAATGAATGAAGTGGCGTACGCACAGATGATCTAATATGGCTCCTTTGCAAGGGCCATCCAATCGGCATACAATACTAGCCACCAATCGATGTAGATGTGGCGCGGAAAACACAATCCACAGGCACGCCTACGGCCTTGCTTGTGCAGTTGGGGAAATCGCAAACAAGATCCTAGTTGCGCTGTCACACAGCACAATCATGCCAGATCGCATATGCAACATTGTACGGTTGAAGTGCTTGCACAATCTTCTTGCAGTATCGTACCTGCGATTTTTTTTCCCGTCGCATTGCCCTGTTACACCACACAACGCACCAACGATATCAACTGCAACGACCACACCACGTGACTTTTTGTCGATGTTGCATTGCGATATCGCGATGTGTAACGGTACCCTAACTTGCAGTTACAAGGGGACAGCCTAAATTTAATCAAAATAATGGCTTTAATTTTGGCTTTTATTGGAAAATTTAAATTTATGAAGCAAAATATTAGTCGGCAAGAATTCTCCCAGTTTCCAAACTTGTCACAGGCAGAATGTCTTGATGAGGATATTAAGACATAAGCTCAACATTTAAAGAGACACAAAGAGACACCCTTTTTGGACACAAATCATGTAATGGTGTGCAACACAAGATCTGCAACCAAGGCGGTAGCTCTAGAAAGTAAAGGTAGAGATAACTTCAGTTTTTTCAAGATTCCTGCTTTCCTAAGAGGCAGAAAGTCCCCAGCATGTCCCCCTGCACTGCCACAGGAATGAGGTGGCGCTGTCCTCCTCATCCAGCTACACTGACACTTCTACAGAGGCCACAGGTACTTGACAGGGTAGGTAAGTACTCCCATTATGGAGAGAATCCTACAGCAACTCCTATGAAACCAAAAGTGCTAGAGCAGTTCAGATAACTGTGGAGGACTGGGACTATAAAGCTCACATAAGAGCAGACAAAATATGGATACTCTTGGGAAGATTGGAAATTTCACATAAGTAGGATATGTCTGTGTCATGCTAGACACAGGAGTATCCAGCTACCGTGTGTGCCAACGATGTCTGTTGCACTACACAAAACAACAGACAGGGAGATGATGGAGGGGAACAAATACAGCGGAGGGCCCTGCTCATAGGGAACAGGGGGAAGGTGACCTCCTGCACTCACCTGCGGCTGTGCCATGATCTCCCTACCATCCCTATATGGGTTCTTTCAACCTGTTGCCAAGCAGGATACCTAGTCCCTTGCCTTCAAGGAAAATGGCCGGCGGGAGCACTAGTCCCAACCACTGCAATAATAACAACAAGAGGGATAGTGGAGACAGACAGGGGAACAACAAATGACTTCCCATCTGCTGCAAAGTTCAGCAGTCAGCTCTCCAGAAAACCTCATTCACCTCAGGACTCTTGGCAAGGAAAAAGTTCAATCACCAGCAAAAGATGCTGGAAGCATGTGACCATATAAAGGGAATGGCAGTGATCACAGAGTAGCCACACCTGGACAAGAACCAACCAGCTTGCGAGCAACAGAAACTGACATTAGCTTCTCAACTGCCAAAGGAAAGAAACACGTTTAATATGAGATCTTAATACAGGAGTGAGACACGTCGCAAAACTGCCACAAGTCTCCAAAGTAAGAGAGACCATTGTGGCAGTATTCCCCCCCTTCCTTTAACAAGGGGCCTCTGGACCCTCAAGAATGAATAAGTCAGGATTACACCTACAGAAAGAACATCGCAAACTACCAGCGTTCACTTTCATAATCCCCTGTCCCTCAAGGATATCCTTTGCGCTGATATAGTAAACGTCGGCCCCGGAGACACGACACATCTCTGGAGCCATGACCTGTGAAACACGTTACGAGTACCAAGTACTGGTGGTAGCCCCAGCTGGCCGGCCGAAGGGTTAGCAATGTCACCTGATACAGACCAACAAACCCATAGTCCAGAGCTCCCGAAGCACACTTCCACTTGATGGCATTAGTGGACGCCCATACACAATCATTAACATGCAGGTTTGGAACTGCACGTTTATTACCAAGCAAGTGTCTTTTGGAACGTGAACATCCACTTGAGGGACCAACAACCGAGGTGTCACCCCTAGAATCTGGAACTCCTACCACTAGAATGAGGAACTTCCATAGGGGCAACCACTCCCCCCCCTCCACCTCCTCTCCTGGGGGGACACAGGTCTAGAAAGAAACTGTACAGAGGGAGAAATTGTGCATCTTTTCTCCGATTGCACCTTATGCACATTAACCAGAAGAGAGGGAAGTACAGAGGAAATGTATATGTGGAGCCCCTATGGCTAGGCGCCACAGGGAGGTACTGAACCCCAAACAGAAGGTGTAGTGCCTCCGTAGCTATGGATTTGAGGTTTCCGTATAGAGTCTATCCAAAGCACCCATACACTAACCCCCCTTAGCATAGGGACCGTATATTCAGTAGGTCCAGGGGGTGGAGCTTATAGTAGAGCGGGAGACTTTAGTGACAGTTGAGCTAATTTTAGTCAGACAGTGCTGGGAAGGCAGCCAGAGAGGACGTGCCTGACAGAGGTCCTGACAGGAGGGCGCCTCTTAGAGAGAGGTGACCCGGGAAATGGGGGGGACGAACCAGTCCTCGTTGGAGCCAGCTGGGGAATTCCGGGGTCGACACCGGCATACCAGAGCCGAGGCAATCAGTGGTCTATCCCTGGTTGCAAATCGATAAGTTGTGGGACCGACGGAAGGAAGCCATAGCACCACAGACTGTACCTCAACCTCAGTCCTATATTGGGTCCAGGACACTGTAAGGAAAAGGACCAAATTCCGGTGGTGGGAGGATTAGCTTGTTGCCTTTTCCCGTTTGTACCGGTAAGGAACCGAACGTACTTAACTGTAACAGACCTGTGGGCTGGCGTAGGAGCTCTGCAGAGTGGTTAAAGAGGGAAACGAGGGACACAGACCCGAAAGCCATTAAGAGGACCATCAACAGACTCTACAGGATCACCTTACAATCTGTGGCTACGTCCCCGTTCAATCAGACTGTGTGTACTGTATCATCCACCCGGTACCAGTAAAGTGACGTTTGAGTTGAATCGGTGTCTGTGATCCTTTCCTCCAGTGCCCAGAGGGCCTAAGCATCATCATAGGGGTAAGAACTACTACTTCCCTCATCCATACCCCCTGCCCCAAGGAAAAGCTCCACCTGTGGGGAGCTGTACTACTCTGAGCTGCACCTCCATCACCTCAGCGGCCGGCCGCAGCGCTGGTATTCAAATTACTAGGTACCACAGGTGGTGTCACGATACCATTCCTTTCCCCTCCATCATCATCATCACCCCCATCTCCTATCATTGAGGGTCCAGGGCACGGAACAGGGAACCGACCAGCCGTGATTCCCCCATCGAAGCAACCGCCTATCCCGGTATTCGAGTACCCCCTACCCTATCGACTGCCTCATATACACCCAGTTCGCCGTCCTCATAATGACCTGCGAAGGGCAGCTCTTTAGATAGTGTATTGGGAGTAGACACTTCTGACAGAACCGACTTAGGAACCGTGCATTCAGAAGCTGGTACCCCAGCATGGACAACTCCTCTCACAGGACTCTGGAGCAGAGACTGAGACCTAGCATAATCCCGAAGAGTGGGAATGGTATCACCTCTTTGTCCTGTAGGGATAGCAGCCAGAAAAGAGGGAAAAACGGAGGAAACATACACGCCCAGGTCGCCACCCTCCACATGACCTGGGGGAGATGGCTTTTGAGATGTTTTTCTGGGTATAGATAAACAAACCCCAATAAGGTGACCCTTAAGCCCACAATAAATACACACCTCCATCCTACGGCAAACTACAGGTAACCTAACATAAGGGGATACCCCCCGTATCTGCATAGGTTCCTTCATCTGCTCCTGAGGAACCTCCTCCATGGTTATAGCAGGGGGATGGGTAAAGTACTACTGAGCCATGGAGTCCTGGAGCCTATCAGACAATCCTTGACAGAATTGACTCCTAAGAGCCAGGTCACTCCATTGGGTGTCCGTGGCCCACCTCCGGAACTCTGAACAGTTCTCCTCAGATGGCCAAGTCCCCTGCCGGAGCCTACGGAGATTCGACTCTGCCAGAAGGATGCCATCAGGGTCCTTATAAACAAGAGCCAAATCCGTAAAAAACTCCTCTAATGACTGCATACTTGGAGACTCGATCAGTAAAGAGAAGGCCAGGGACTGGGGATCTCCTCACAACAGGGAGATAATGATCCCCACTCTCTGTTCTTCATTCCCCGAAGAACATAGGCAGAGCATGAAGTATAACTTGCAGGCCTCCAGGAACGCCCGAAACGTATCACGCTCTGCCGAAAACCTATCAGGGAGGGGAGTCTTGGGTTCAGGTTGTGTCTGAACCTGGGTAGAGACCAGCAGACCCAAAATATATCAAAGCTGCTGCACCACCTGTTCGCGCAGATATGTCACCTCCTGGTGAGTATGTGATGCTGGACATAGGCACGGTAGCCGGACACACCCTAACAGTGGCACACCAACCAATGATGTCCGGGCACTGCACAAAACAATAGACAGGGAGACACCGGGAAGGACAAATACAGCAGAGGGCCCTGCTCATAGGGAACAGGGGAGAAGTGACCTCCTGCACTCACCTGTGGCTGTGCCCTGATCTCCCTACCATCTCTGTGGCACCCCTGCGGGGGATTGCCACAGGTTCCATCGGTGCAAGGAGGGAATTACACCTTGGTTAGCACAGCACACACCACCTTCAACCCCAGACCTGAAAGGGGGAGCTCTACTGGTTGCATTAAGCCAGTTCCCCTTTAAGAACATCCAGGCCTGAGGGGAGGAGTTAGTTAGTCCCTGTAGTTTCAGTTCAGTGTAGAGTGTGAAGGAAGAGAGAGGAGATGGAAGAACTGGTCGCTGAGGGAGATCCAGGACCAGGGACTACTGACCGCTGTGCGCACCCTAGGGAAAGGGTCGAAGGCAAGTGGAGAAGCAGGGAACTAAGAAAAGGGGAAGAGATAATACAGCCCTTTAGTACACCTGGACACTGGAGTTCGATGCTGCCAGCATACAGAGCTACAGCAAAAGCCCAGCAGACTCAGGAGGAGTTCAGCCCTGAGGAGAGCGAGTTTGAGACACTAAACTGACCAAGCACAGGACCAGGGGTCATAGGAGAGACAGGGACCCCTCAGAAGGACCTCATTGTCAGTTTAGGACAAAGCCCAAACAGGGAGAAGGAGCGGTGGGTTCAGGCTCAGGCAGGACTCATCCCACACCACAGAGCAAAGACACAGAGGAGACCTCATAACTTTCTAAGGTAGAAGTCCCAAGTTGCACCGGGGACCTGGTTACTACTCTGGACTGTACCTGTTAAGTTATCATCTGTAAAAGGTACCGAAACAACAATCCCTGTGTGTCTGTGTGCCTGTTTATCCGCCGCTGAATGAGCAAAGACTTAACTACTACTCCCCTCATCCATCCCTGCTGCCCTGAGGTAAAGCTCCACCTGTGGGGAGCTGTTCCACACTCTGCTGCACCCACCATCACCTCAGCGGCCGGCTTGCAGCGCCGGTACCATATTACCGGGAACTACAGTGGCGTCACGTTCAATGGTAAATAGTCCCCTTATCCACCACCGTTCCCCGCCATTGAGGGTCTAGGGCACGGGACCGGGGAACGACCAGCCGTGAACCCCCATCATAGCCGCCATCAGCCCCGGTACCCTAGTACCCCATACCCTGTCGACTGCCTCATCTCTATATGGGTTCTTTCAACCTATCGCCAAGCAGAATACCTAGTCCCTCGCTGGCCCTGATGTTAGCTTTCAAAATGGAAATGACCAGTGGGAGCACTAGTTCCAAACACTGCAATAACAACAAAAGGGAAAGGGGAGACAGACAGGGAAACAACAAATAACTTCACGCCTGCTGCCATGCCCTTTAAGAGAGGCAGATGAGACACGCATATAAAGTATACACATTTTATGTATAAATATGTATCTATATAAGACACCCATACAATACATACCTATAAATAATAATACACGCAGGTAGAATACACACCTGTGTCTACCGCATATACATTTACAAATTGTATGTGGGTATGTATTATACTGTGTGTATTTACAGTCATATGAAAAAGTTTGGGCACCCCTCTTAATCTTACTCTTTCTTTTTGTTTAAAATTGGGTTTTTGCAACAGCTATTTCAGTGTGATATATGTAATAACTGATGGACACAGTAATATTTCAGGATTGAAATGAGGTTTATTGTACTAACCGAAAATGTGAAATATGCATTATTTCAAAAATTGACAGGTGCAAAAGTATGGGCACCTCAACAGAAAAGTGACATTAATATTTAGTAGATCCACCTCTTGCAAAAATAACAGCCTCTAGTCGCTTCCTGTAGCTATTAATGAGTTCCTGGATCCTGGATGAAGGTATTTTTGACCATTCCTCTTTACAAAACAATTCCAGTTCAGTTAAGTTTGGTGGTCGCCGAGCATGGACAGCCCGCTTCAAAACATCCCACAGATGTTCAATGATATTCAGGTCTGGGGACTGGGATGGCCATTCCAGAACATTGTAATTGTTCCTCTGCATGAATGCCTGAGTAGATTTGGAGCGGTGTTTTGGATCATTGTCTTGCTGAAAGATCCATCCCGGGCTAACTTCAACTTTGACACTGATTCTTGAACATTATAATAATAATAATAATAAAAAAGCTTTATTTATATAGCGCCAACATATTCCGCAGCGCTTTACAATGTAGGGTTAGAGTACAGAAAATATACAGTAAGCAAATAGAGTAGAGAACAAATAAAGTACAATAATTGGATACAAAACAATAGGCATAGAATCAATGTAAAAAAAATACAAGAAATAAAGCAAGAAATGAAGGTGACCCTGCTCAAAAGAGCTTACAATCTACAACGGGATAGGGGTTGCACAAGGTACAGGGGCTTATTGCACTGATGGTCCAGGCATCTTGAGGAAGTGGGGCATAGGACCAGTGGCGCACCCAAGGAAGGGGACCTACGTGTCTGGACCCCCCCGTTTGGACGGCCCTGAGAAGCTGGGGGGGCCCACCGTGCAGTATTAAGCATTAATTAGGTATTCAAATTTACAAAAATCGCTTGGCTTTGCCCCTCGGAACCCCGCTGGGGGTGACACCCCCCTTTCAGGGCCGGTGTGTGTTTCTTGGACCCCTACCTTGGGAAATTTCTGGGTGCGCCACTGCATAGGACTAAGTTTACATGGATGGTCATTATACAGTCTGTGTAGACCTTTTTGGTTTGGTGGAGTTTGTAGAAGAGTAATGTCCAGAGGGATAGCCCATTCACTGTCTACAGTACAATGGACTTCTATTAGGGAGTATGATAGGCCGCCTTAAAAAGATGCGTTTTTAGGATCGCCTGAAGCCATGCAAGTTGTGGATAGTCCTGATTTCTTGGGGTAAAGCATTCCAGAGTTTTGGTGCAGCTCTGGAGAAGTCTTGGAGCCGGGAGTGGGAGGATCGGATTAGTACGGATGTTAGTCGAAGGTCATTTGAGGAACGTAGAGAGGGGGTGGGGTGATAGACAGAGATGAGGGAGGAGAGGTAGGGGGGTGCTGTACTGTGAAGAGCTTTGTGGGTGAGAACAAGCAATTTGAATTTGATCCTGTAGTATACGGGCAGCCAGTGCAATGACTGGCACAGAGCAGAGGCATCTGAGTAACGATTGGCCAGATGGGTCATCCTGGCTGCTGCATTAAGGATGGACTGGAGAGGAGAAAGTCTGGTGAGGGGGAGGCCGCTTAATAGAGAGTTGCAATAGTCAAGGCGGGAATGGATTAGGGCCACTGTGAGGGTTTTTGTTGTTTCCAGGGTGAGAAAGGGGCGGACTCTAGAGATATTCTTCAGGTGTAAGCGACAGGAGCGGACGAGACATTGTGTGTGGGAGGAGAAGGAGAGATCGGTGTCAAACATAACACCCAATTAAGGAAAATCCCTGGCACACTTAGAGGTGAAAAAATAAGCAAGTTGTTTCTTTCTAGATTTTTATTTTTTTGTGTAGTTCATGAAAAAATCAAACGTTTCGGCTCCACTTGAGCCTTCATCAAGTGATTCTGTGTAAATACAAATCAAATAAAACAAAAATTCATACATGGTTTTGTGTATAATACATTCATGTGTTAACAAGCCGAGTGATGTTTGGTCTGTGAGTGCTTGTGATGATAATAACATAAGGGGGGATTTTGGACGTGATAGGGGTAAAGTGATGTGATGTGAAAAAGTGTTGGTCAAGTGATGTGTGACTGAAGAAAAGGATCAAAGGAAAGAAAAAAGAGAAAAGAGAAAGCAGAAATAGTATCAAGGGGATATATATAGACTTCAAGGCTGTCATAGAGAGTTTATAGGAAGAAGGTATATACCAGTGGCGTAACTTCAGACCTCGGGGCCCCGATGCGAAAGCTCCAACGGGGCCCCCAATCATTGCAAATCTTTAGTAGTATTAGTCTTTTTCTATGGGCCAAAGGGACATTTGGGGCCCCCCTAGGCTGCAGGGCCCGGGTGCGATCGCAATCCCTGCACCTATTGTAGTTACGCCCCTGCTCATATGATTGGTGATGGTTGCCTATTGAGGGAAAGTGTCTCCCTGTGTCAGCTGTATCATAGGCTGATCCTATAGTCAGTTGGAAGGAAAAGATGATCACATATGTGGAAAAATATATATGTATATGACCCAAATTGTCACAGTAGTTAAAGTATTAGAGAATAGGCAAAACTCAAAGGAAGTGAGTGATCTTCACATATTTTGTCCATACTGTCTGTGGCTACTAAGAAAATTATATTTGTCAAGCCTCTGACTTATGTACTTCTAACAGGAGGAAATCTCCCTATTGTAATCATAGGAAGATCTAAGATAAAGGGAAGAAAAGGCAGTTTCAATAAGGCACATACCACTGTTAGGTATCAGTTCAGTGTCTCCTGTCCTGTGGAGCAAAGGAAGCTTGATATAGTCTTAGGAGATACAAGAAAGCAGTACAAGAGAACAGCACAATATGCTGAGAGAAGATGTTGGAGGACATATTACCTTATTGGTGATTGTGAGTTGCATGGTGGCACAGGCCGTGGAGTGGACTCAGGAGCAGTTATGTGCTCTGACCGACCGCTATAAGTAGCGGTCGGGTAATGCGGGACGCGCCGATTACAGGAAGTGCGTCACTCGTTGGCGCGTTAGTGCGCATGCGCGAGCGGAGCCGCCATCTTAGTATGGGAATTTGTTCCGATTTGGGCTATTGCGCATGCGCCAACCGCGCAGACCGGAAGTGACCCTGTGTCTCACCGTGGAGACGCGGTGAGCGTCCCTATCTGTGTGTGGATAGGTATAGATGGTGTGGAAAGTGTGTATAGAGTCCAGGAGGACAAGGGCAATATGTAAACATGCAAGAACGATGTGCAATACGATCTTGTGCTGTGGTCTGGTGGAGGTGCCCAAATTCAGGTTCCTTTCTGGAATGGAGAAATAGGAGAAATTAGTACAACCTTATATGGATGTTTAAAAGACAGTAAAAGCTCAGAACAATCTTAATGATCACATTTGATAATCAAAAAAGATTTTTTAGTACATTGAAGGAGGAAAAAACCACATCTCTCACACTTCTGTCAAAATACACTGAAATGAGAAAAAGCAAAATTAAATGATATGTCCATACAGTATTGTGCAATTACAGACTTAGTAGTATAGCTCAAATTCACGATTCATGCCCTTTGGGTAGAGGGTATCTAGGTGATATATCCAAAAGGATTCCCTTTCTTTTAGTTTTTGTATACAATTTCCCCCTCTCCTTGCTGCAGGGACATGTTCAATCACCTGAAACTTGAGCTGACTGACAGTGTGACCTTTTTCTATAAAATGGGCTGGAACAGGTAATAGCATATTCTTGCAGCGGATGGTAGATTTGTGTTTACTTATGCGGTCCCGGATATGCTGGGTGGTTTCTCCAACATATCCGAGACCGCAAGGGCATTTGATTAGGTACACAACAAATGAAGAATCACATGTGAAAAAACCATTGATATTGAATCTTTTTCCAGACCAGGGATGTGTAAATGATTCACCTTTCGTGACATTGGTACATTGGACGCAATTCAGACATGGGAAGGTCCCTCTCCTAGTAGTACTTAGGGTTTTCTGTTTCATGGTTGTGGTATTTGAGCCAATGTCTGCTCTCACCAGATGATTTTTCAAATTGCTTGCTCTTTTGTGGCATATTAGTGGTGGTTTTTTGAACTCCACTATGTCGGGGAAAGCAGTGCCAAGGAGGGGCCAGTGTTGGAGGATGATATTTTTGATCAAAGGAGAAAACGGGTGATAGGTATTGACAAATTTTAATCTGTCAGTCACTGGTTCCCTTGGTGTAGGTGTGGTAGAGATTTTTGGGGCACAAATGTCTTCAGGGTAACCTCGTTTTTTAAACTTATTGCTCATTTCTTCGTGACGTTTATTTCTGGTTGGCTCGTCACTGACTATACGATTAACTCGATGGTGTTGTGAAGAGGGAAGAGACCTTTTCACATGTTTTGGGTGGCAGCTGGTCCAGTGTAAAAGACTATTCCTGTCCGTTGGTTTGGTAAATATGTCACTACTTAGTTTACCTGTGTGATTCTTAAGAATCACTGTATCCAAGAAATTGATTCTGTTGTGGTCTGAGTGTAGAGTGAATGTGATGTCCTTGTTCTTGTGATTCAAGTTTGTAAAGAAGAGCTCAAGTGATGTTTTACTGCCCGTCCAGATGCAAAAAATGTCATCAATAAATCTGAGCCAAACAATAGCATATTTCTTGAATAGGTCATCGGGATAGACATGGTCATGTTCGAATTTCGACATGAAGATGTTTGCGTACGGTGGTGCAACGTTCGCTCCCATCGCAGTCCCCCGTTTTTGGAGGAAGAATTTGTCTTCAAACAAGAAAAAGTTGTTCGTAAGAACAAGTTCTAGGGTTTCTATGCAAAATTCTGTGACCCGTACGTCGACCCTATTCTGTGTTCTCAGAAACCAGTCAACAGCTGCTATGCCCTTGTGGTGGTCAATACTGGTGTATAAGCTGTTAACGTCGAGTGTGACCAAGATACTATCTATTGGAATCTCGTCTATTTGGCGTATGTGGCTCAGAAAATCGTTAGTGTCTTTTAGATACGATTTCACCTGCGGTATTAAAGGAGTTAGAATTTTCTCAAGTGTAATTGAGAGTGGTGAGAGAATAGAATCGGTTGAGGCCACAATTGGTCGGCCAGGTGGTCTATCCAGATTCTTGTGGATTTTGGGCAGAATATAAATTACGGGAGTAATGGGGTTCTGATTGTGTAAGTATTCTGCAATTTTTTTGTCTATTGTGCCATTTAGGAGAAATTTATTTGTAAGACTCTCAATCTTCTTTCTGATTTGTGAGGTAGGGTCTTGGCGGATAGGTGTGTAAGTGTCAGAGTCAGTTAGTTGTCGGTTGATTTCACTCAGATAATAATCTTTATAGAGGACAACAATGGCACCGCCTTTGTCTGCTGGTTTTATTATTATTCTGTTGTTCTTCTTAAGACTGTTCAGTGCCATTGTTTCATCCTTTGAAAGATTGTGTCTAATGTGAAAATCACCCTTCTCAATGTTTTTAATGCATTTTTTCACAGAGTCAGACACTAATGAAATGAAAGTTTCTGCAGGGTGCGAGGTTTTGGGAGGTTGAAACTTGCTTGGTATACGTAGACCTAAATCTTTGAGATGCAATATTTCTGGTGTACCAGTATCTATAACATCGGTAGTGTTAGGAGAAAGTCCTCTATCTCGGTTGAAATGTACTTTCAGTCTGATAGAGCGATAAAAACGATTCAGTTCTTGCTGCATCCTGAACGAGTCGAAGGCGGGGGTTGGGCAAAAAGAAAGTCCTCTCTGTAGAACCCGTGTCTCAGCTGGGGAAAGGAGATAGGAGGAGATATTGAAGACAAGGTTTGTCTCACCTGAGAACGAGTCTGTACTCTGCTGTCTTGGTAAGCCTCTTTGTCCGCGCCCCCCTCCTCCTCTTCGTCGTCTTCTGTGTTGTCTTTCGATGGTGTCGGTGGTTTCGATGGATGTGGTTTGGTCCCGAAACAAGGTCGGCGTGATCTCCCACGTCCTCCCTGTCCTCGTCCCCTTCCACCGTCCGATCCGGAGGATCCTGAGGAACCATAATGGTTGCGGGGTCTTTCTGGCAAAGTGGTATAACGCCATCGGTACACCTGGTTCTTTTCGTAGTCGTCCTGGTCCCTCAGGTATTTTGCACGTTTTCTAGCTTTCAGGTCGTTAGTGAAATCTAGAACCGTTTTCTCAACTCTGGTTTTCAGACTAGCGAGGTCCGCAGAGGATAGAGTATTGCTTAATTGTGTTTCTATTGCTGTTAATTGTTCATTTATCTGAACAATCTCCTCTTGGATGTATTTAATAGTTAAGACCATTAGGTCCAGCGAACATTTGTTCAAAATGTTTTCAAAAAGTTGACAATAATCCTCTTTGTCACTAAATAAGGTGGGTCGTAGTGCCACTCGTAACCCGCGGGGAATCCTCTTAGCCTTGGTATACTGGGCTAGAGTGTATGCATGTAATTCAAATGAGGAAAGTTTCTTAAGTTCTTTTTCTAGATCACGAGATTTGATCTCTTTGTTGGAGATACTGAGAAAGTTGTCTGTCTCTCGGACAGATGATAGAATTTCGTTTGTTTGGTCTTCGCTGTACGAAAATAGACCAAAGGATGCCATGTGATTTGATAGAATGCGCAGGAGCCTCACCAAAAAATACTGCAATTAATATGGATAGAGGCTGGCTCTACTGCTTAGAAAAGGTGCTCAAGGGAAATTGTGGAGAATACTCAATTAAGGAAAATCCCTGGCACACTTAGAGGTGAAAAAATAAGCAAGTTGTTTCTTTCTAGATTTTTATTTTTTTGTGTAGTTCATGAAAAAATCAAACGTTTCGGCTCCACATGAGCCTTCATCAAGTGATTCTGTGTAAATACAAATCAAATAAAACAAAAATTCATACATGGTTTTGTGTATAATACATTCATGTGTTAACAAGCCGAGTGATGTTTGGTCTGTGAGTGCTTGTGATGATAATAACATAAGGGGGGATTTTGGACGTGATAGGGGTAAAGTGATGTGATGTGAAAAAGTGTTGGTCAAGTGATGTGTGACTGAAGAAAAGATCAAAGGAAAGAAAAAGAGAAAAGAGAAAGCAGAAATAGTATCAAGGGGATATATATAGACTTCAAGGCTGTCATAGAGAGTTTATAGGAAGAAGGTATATACCTCATATGATTGGTGATGGTTGCCTATTGAGGGAAAGTGTCTCCCTGTGTCAGCTGTATCATAGGCTGATCCTATAGTCAGTTGGAAGGAAAAGATGATCACATATGTGGAAAAATATATATGTATATGACCCAAACTGTCACAGTAGTCAAAGTATTAGAGTATAGGCAAAACTCAAAGGAAGTGAGTGATCTTCACATATTTTGTCCATACTGTCTGTGGCTACTAAGAAAATTATATTTGTCAAGCCTCTGACTTATGTACTTCTAACAGGAGGAAATCTCCCTATTGTAATCATAGGAAGATCTAAGATAAAGGGAAGAAAAGGCAGTTTCAATAAGGCACATACCACTGTTAGGTATCAGTTCAGTGTCTCCTGTCCTGTGGAGCAAAGGAAGCTTGATATAGTCTTAGGAGATACAAGAAAGCAGTACAAGAGAACAGCACAATATGCTGGGAGAAGATGTTGGAGGACATATTACCTTATTGGTGATTGTGAGCTGCATGGTGGCACAGGCTGTGGAGTGGACCCAGGAGCAGTTATGTGCTCTGACCGACCGCTATAAGTAGCGGTCGGGTAATGCGGGACGCGCCAATTACAGGAAGTGCGTCACTCGTTGGTGCATTAGTGCGCATGCGCGAGCAGAGCCGCCATCTTAGTATGGGAATTTGTCCGATTTGGGCTATTGCGCATGCGCCAACCGCGCGGACCGGAAGTGACCCTGTGTCTCACCGTGGAGACGCGGTGAGCGTCCCTATCTGTGTGTGGATAGGTATAGATGGTGTGGAAAGTGTGTATAGAGTCCAGGAGGACAAGGGCAATATGTAAACATGCAAGAACGATGTGCAATACGATCTTGTGCTGTGGTCTGGTGGAGGTGCCCAAATTCAGGTTCCTTTCTGGAATGGAGAAATAGGAGAAATTAGTACAACCTTATATGGATGTTTAAAAGACAGTAAAAGCTCAGAACAATCTTAATGATCACATTTGATAATCAAAAAAGATTTTTTAGTACATTGAAGGAGGAAACAACCCCATCTCTCACACTTCTGTCAAAATACACTGAAATGAGAAAAAGCAAAATTAAATGATATGTCCATACAGTATTGTGCAATTACAGACTTAGTAATATAGCTCAAATTCACGATTCATGCCCTTTGGGTAGAGGGTATCTAGGTGATATATCCAAAAGGATCCCCTTTCTTTTAGTTTTTGTATACGATTTCCCCCTCTCCTTGCTGCAGGGACATGTTCAATCACCTGAAACTTGAGCTGACTGACAGTGTGACCTTTTTCTATAAAATGGGCTGGAACAGGTAATAGCATATTCTTGCAGCAGATGGTAGATTTGTGTTTACTTATGCGGTCCCGGATATGCTGGGTGGTTTCTCCAACATATCCGAGACCGCAAGGGCATTTGATTAGGTACACAACAAATGAAGAATCACATGTGAAAAAACCATTGATATTGAATCTTTTTCCAGACCAGGGATGTGTAAATGATTCACCTTTCGTGACATTGGTAAACACAAATCTACAGGAACCTGAATTTGGGCACCTCCACCAGACCACAGCACAAGATCGTATTGCACATCGTTCTTGCATGTTTACATATTGCCCTTGTCCTCCTGGACTCTATACACACTTTTCACACCATCTATACCTATCCACACACAGATAGGGACGCTCACCGCGTCTCCACGGTGAGACACAGGGTCACTTCCGGTCCGTGCGCCAACGAGTGACGCACTTCCTGTAATTGGCGCATCCCGCATTACCCGACCGCTACTTATAGCGGTCGGTCAGAGCACATAACTGCTCCTGGGTCCACTCCACAGCCTGTGCCACCATGCAGCTCACAATCACCAATAAGGTAATATGTCCTCCAACATCTTCTCCCAGCATATTGTGCTGTTCTCTTGTACTGCTTTCTTGTATCTCCTAAGACTATATCAAGCTTCCTTTGCTCCACAGGACAGGAGACACTGAACTGATACCTAACAGTGGTATGTGCCTTATTGAAACTGCCTTTTCTTCCCTTTATCTTAGATCTTCCTATGATTACAATAAGGAGATTTCCTCCTGTTAGAAGTACATAAGTCAGAGGCTTGACAAATATAATTTTCTTAGTAGCCACAGACAGTATGGACAAAATATGTGAAGATCACTCACTTCCTTTGAGTTTTGCCTATACTCTAATACTTTAACTACTGTGACAATTTGGGTCATATACATATATATTTTTCCACATATGTGATCATCTTTTCCTTCCAACTGACTATAGGATCAGCCTATGATACAGCTGACACAGGGAGACACTTTCCCTCAATAGGCAACCATCACCAATCATATGAGGTATATACCTTCTTCCTATAAACTCTCTATGACAGCCTTGAAGTCTATATATATCCCCTTGATACTATTTCTGCTTTCTCTTTTCTCTTTTTTCTTTCCTTTGATCCTTTTCTTCAGTCACACATCACTTGACCAACACTTTTTCACATCACATCACTTTACCCCTATCACGTCCAAAATCCCCCCTTATGTTATTATCATCACAAGCACTCACAGACCAAACATCACTCGGCTTGTTAACACATGAATGTATTATACACAAAACCATGTATGAATTTTTGTTTTATTTGATTTGTATTTACACAGAATCACTTGATGAAGGCTCATGTGGAGCCGAAACGTTTGATTTTTTCATGAACTACACAACAAAATAAAAATCTAGAAAGAAACAACTTGCTTATTTTTTCACCTCTAAGTGTGCCAGGGATTTTCCTTAATTGAGTATTCTCCATAGTTTCCCTTGAGCACCTTTTCTAAGCAGTAGAGCCAGCCTCTATCCATATTAAACATAACACCCAGACAACGAGCCTGCTGCCTAGGCGTTATCATGGTGCCGCAAACTGAGAGAGAGATGTCTGATTTAGGGAGGTTAGTGGATGGGGGGAGCAGAAGAAGTTCAGTTTTGGAAAGGATTAGTTTCAAATAGAGAGTGGACATGATATTGGAAACAGCAGCTAGACAGTCATTGGTGTTCTTTAATACCGCAGGGGTAAGGTTAGGGGCTGAAGTGTATAGTTGTGTGTCATCAGCATAAAGATGGTACTGAAAGCCAAATCTGCTGATGGTCTGTCCAATCGGGGCTGTGTAGAGAGAGAAGAGGAGGGGGCCAACGACTGAACCCTGAGGGACCCCAATAGTGAGGGGAAGAGGGGAAGAAGTGGAGCCAGCAAAAGATACACTGAAAGAGCGGTCAGAAAGATAGGAGGAGAGCCAGGAGAGAGCAGTGTCCTTTATGCCAATGGAATGCAGCATAGAGAGTAGGAGCTGATGGTCGACAGTGTCAAAAGCTGCAGAGAGATCAAGGAGAATAAGCAGAGAGTGGTCACCATTACGTTTTGCTGTCAGAAGGTCATTGGTCACTTTGATGAGGGCGGTTTCTGTAGAGTGAAGGGGACGGAAACCAGACTGTAATGGATCTAGAAGAGAGTGAGCAGAGAGGTAACGGGTGAGGCGGGAATAGACCAGGCGCTCCAAGAGTTTAGAGATGAAGGGGAGATTGGAGACTGGTCTGTAGTTATTTGTGCAGGTTGGGTCGAGAGTGGTTTTCTTTAATAATGGAGTAATGATCGAGTGTTTGAAGGAGGAGGGGAAGATGCCAGAAGAGAGGGAGAGATTGAAGATTTTGGTTAGATGAGTGGTGATGACTGGAGAGAGGGATTGGAGCAGGTGTGAGGGAATGGGGTCAGTAGTGCATGTGGTGGGACGAGAGGAAGAAAGGAGCCTGGAGACTTCTTCTTCTGTGACTGGGTCGAATGTGGAGAGTGAACCGGAGGAGATGTGGGGAAGAATGGGGGTGGCAGCGCTTGGAGGCTGAGAGCTGATTTCCTGGCGGATGTTGTCTATTTTCTCCATGAAGTAGGAAGCCAAGTCATCAGCACAGACGTCAGTGATGGGGGCCTGCACTTTAGGACTGAGGAGAGAGTGAAAGGTGTCAGAGAGTTTTTTTGGATTGTTGGATAGTGAGGAGACCAGGGTGGTGAAGTAGGTCTGTTTGGCAAGGTGAAGGGCAGAGTTGTAGGTTTTTAGCATGAATTTGTAATGGATAAAGTCTCCTGGTGAGCGAGTTTTCCTCCATAGATGTTCAACACTCCTAGAGCATCGCTGGAGGAATCGAGTTTGTGGTGTGAGCCAGGGCTGTTTTGTTCTCTGTTTGGAGGTTCTGAAGGTGAGGGGCGCTACTTGGTCCAGGGAGCTTCTGAGAGAGTCATTGTAGTGATTTACTGCCTGATCTGGACAGGAGATTGAAGAGATTGGAGACAGAGATGAGATGAGGGAGTCTGTGAGTGCTTGAGGGTTAATGGCCTGTAGATTTCTGGATGTGTGATAGGTAGGATTGGGCTGTGTTGGCCGAGGGTTAGTGTGTGAGAAGGAGAGAATGTTGTGGTCAGAGAGTAGAGGTGAGTTATCCAAGGGGGAGGATGAGCAGAGCCGGGTAAAGACCAGGTCAAGGGTGTTACCGTTTTCGTGCGTCTCAGAGGTTGAGAGCTGTGATAGGCCAAGAGAAGTAGTTAGAGCTAGGAGCTGGGATGCAGATGGGGAGATGGGGCTGTTTATGGGAATGTTAAAGTCTCCCAGGTTGGTAAATCTGAGGACATGAAATGCGGGAGCCAAGCGGAGAAATGGTCGAGGAACTGGGTGGGTGACCCTGGGGGGGCGGTATACCACTGCTACTTTGAGGTGGAGGGGATGGAATAGCCTAATGGTATGGACCTCAAATGAAGGGAATGAGAGTGATGGGGCTGGAGGAATGACCTGGAAAGTACATTGTGGGGACAGGAGGAGGCCAACTCCACCGCCACGTCTGTTCCCAGGTCTAGGGGAGTGAGAGAAGTGTAGGCCGCCGTGAGAAATAGCAGCCGGGGAAGCAGTGTCTGAATCCTGGATCCAGGTTTCTGTGAGGGCCAGCAGGTTTAGAGAGTTGATAAGGAAGTAATTGTGAATGAAAGGAAGTTTGTTGCATGGAGATCGTGGATTCCAGAGAGCGCAGTTAAAAGAGGGGGATGAAGAAGTGCAAGTGATGGTAATGAGGTTAGTGGGGTTTCTATGTGTGTTGGGAGGGGAGTTGAGGTTGGAGGTCGGACCAGGTTTGGGGGAGATATCACCTGAGAGGAGCAGCAGCAAAAAGAGGAAGAGCAGATAGTTTTTAGATTTTGGACTTGGTTTATTCTCAAGAATCTGCTGATACTGAGTGGAATCCATGCGACCCTCAACTTTAACAAGATTCCCGGTGCCGTCATTGGCCACACAGCCCCAAAGCATGATGGACCCTCCCCCAAATTTGACAGTGAGTAGCAAGTGTTTTTCTTGGAATGCTGTGTTTTTGTGGCGCCATGCATAACGCCTTGTTGTATGACCAAACAACTCAATCTTTGTTTCATCAGCCCACAGGACCTTCTTCCAAAATGAAACTGGCTTGTCCAAATGTGCTTTTGCATACCTCAGGCGACTCTGTTTGTGGCATGCATGCAGAAACGGCTTCTTTCGCATCACTCTCCCATACAGCTTCTCCTTGTGTAGTGTGCGTTGTATTGTTGACCGATGCACAGTGACACCATCTGCAGCAAGATGATGCTGCAGGTCTTTGGAGGTGGTCTGTGGATTGTTCTTAATTGTTCTCACCATTCTTCTTCTCTGCCTTTCTGATATTTTTGTTGGCCTGCCACTTCTGGCCTTTACAAGAACTGTCCCTGTGGTCTTCCATTTCCTTACTATGTTCCTCACAGTGGAATCTCTGAGTCAACTTTTTGTATCCTTCCCCTGAACAAGTATGTTGAACAATCTTTTTTTTTACAGATCATTTGAGAGCTGTTTTGAGGAGCCCATGATGCCACTCCTCAGAGAAGATGCAACTAGGAGAACAACTTGCAAGTGGACACCTGAAATAGCTTTTCTCATGATTGGATACATCGGGCTATGAAGTACAAAGCTCAATGAGGTTACCAAACCAATTTAGTGCTTCAGTAAGTCAGTGAAAAGTAGTTAGGAGTATTCAAATCATGAAAATCAGAAGGGTGCCCATACTTTTGCACCTGTCAAATTTTGAAATAATGCATATTGGTGAATCAGCTTACATCACTACTTATGCAGTAGCACAGTGACGGAAGTTTATGGTATATAATTTATCTCTTTTTTTCAAGTTTTTACATTTATGTAATATGAGGATTCATCATGTATCATATTTGCTTTATGATTTGTTTCTTCTCAGTGTAGCAACTGATGAAGGCCGTTGGGACGAAACGTTTTGCGTTTTTTCTGTTCACATTGGCTACTCATTATTAAAAATTTCGCAAAATAATTTTGTGCCAAGTTTTTCTTCAATTGTTGCAAAAAAACAATTTTAAACAAAAAAAAAAAAGAGTAAGATTAAGAGGGGTGCCCAAACTTTTTCATATGACTGTATATATAACTTGTTGTTCAGTATATATTCTACATACTCCACTGGGGGATGGGCTCAGTCCCAGCCTGGTTTCATTATAGTAGTAATGTCAGAAGGTGGCCCTATCAGAGATAACAAAGAGTGATGTACAGACCATGATCCCCATGCTCTGAGCTCTCTGCTCTGTGCAGGATCAGGTTTCACCTTTTCATCCACACACAGTTCCGAGCAGAGAGCTCAGGGTCAGAGTCTGTACATCACTCCTTGTTATATCTGACAGAGCCTCCTCCTGACATTCCTGGCCTCCTTACCTGCTGCTCTGGTCATGGTCACAATGATGGGTTCAGATTTCGGGACACAGCTGTAACGTGATTCCAGCCCTGTGTTCAGACGTTCTGCACAGGATGGAAAGGAAATGCAGGAAGAGATCATCTCAGATCTGGTGCCAGCAAGGAGAAGCCGGGAGGAAAAGTGATGAATAAGTGGCGCCCCTGCGCATCTTGGTCGCCACAGTGGTACTACACCAAATCCACAGGTAAGACAGGGACACGAACCTGAGACACACAATCTTACACCCAACACAATTCCCAACTCCAGGCTAGGAGATGATGGGCGGAAGAAACTAACCTACGTGCCATCTTCTGGCTGGAGGAAGGAGTAGGCAGAGGGGGTGGGAACATAGTTAGTAGAGAGTGGAAGAGGGAGCAGCAAGGTGAACTTCTACGGGAAACTGGAGCTGAGGTGGAGTGGGACCCATAGGTAGGTCACCACAGACCTCGGGCCAGAGGAACCCCCGAATCTATAGCCGACTTCCAGGTCGTGGTAGAAGAACTAGCTGCATGAGGGACCGGCCCCAATCTGGTGTGAAAACTGTATGTTCAAGCCAGGAAACCAGAGGCTACTGGACTGCAAGTACAGTGACCAACACTGTGTACACTCCAAGGCACAGTAGCTATAGAGGGTCAAGAAGATGTGCTGGCCCGCAGTCGCCTGCCATGGGACTAGTAGCACAAAGGCACATGGGGAAGGAAGGAGAGAAGATGAGCGCAGAGAGGACAGTGTCTCAGTGGAGTGATCCTGGACTGTCTGAGGGCTGGCCAAGCTGCACACTGGAAGAGTACAATACCTTGGCTGGGTTTGCACTGAACAGAGCCATAGTAAAGAACCTGGTAAGAACTGCAACCCTTTGTGTCTGTCAACTCCTTCTGTGCCTCCCTGCACCACAACCACCACCATAATCCACACAGACTCTAATATTAAACTCTGGGGACCCGCTCTATCCGTGAGGAGTTACACATCTAGCTGCGATTACATCTATTCCACGGGGTTCATTACAAGTAGCACTGGTCACCCTGTCCAGAATCCATAGATGGCGTCAGGATAAACCTTTTTAATCCATGGTAAATAACCCTGTTTCATGCTGGGTCAGGGCCACGACCACTGGGACTGCCACAGAGACATTCCCCTGACTGATCTCGATTGGTCAGGCACCCCTGGTCCTTAAGACTGTTGCAAATACAGGAGATGTGTGCTGTTAAGCAGTGGTTTGCGCTGACAGGCTGGCGGGCAGTGCTGCTTAGTTACAGCAGGTGCAATAAACTTATGAAAACTCATAGATCACAGCACTACACATCTGGGACAGAGCACTTATGATTTGGGACCCAGGCCCCAAATCAAAGAGTCTAGCAATGCCCCTGGTTATAGGGCAGGAAGGGGTAAAAGACTGATTGTCCCACCTGCTGTTTCTTCTGCCATTGTCCCGGCTGCTGTGTCTACTGCTATTGTCCCGGGTGCTGTGTCTGCTGCCATTGTTCCAGCTGCTGTGTTTGCTGCCATTGTCCTGGCTGCTGTGTCTGCTGTCATTGTCCTTGCTACAGTGTCTGCTTCCATTGTGTGGGCTGCTGTATCTGCTTCTATTGTCCTGGCTCCTGTGTTTTCTGCAATTATTCCTGTGGCGCCCCTCTGGGTAAACGGCCACCAGAGGTACGGCACTTCTGCGGTTAGGAAGTGTAGTACCCCTGTTCTCCAAGTGTCGGGATGGTATGGTTGAGTCCAAAACACAACACACATGCAGTGACAGGCCCCTGGGACAATGGGTGAACCGTGAGGGAGGACCCAGGCCGCAAAAAGGGGACGGAACAGTGTTCGGCAGGTTAGTTCAGTAGTAGGAGACAGAGGAGTAACATCAACTGATGGAGGAGCGGTAGTCGGCAGTGCAGAGGCGGTGTCGTGCTGACTCGCGTGGGTTGGAGCCAGGGCCGGCACCCCGCATACCCGGGCAAGTGCCTGGGCCCTGTACAGCTGGGGGGGGCCACTGGCCATCAGGGACAGGCAGTCCTGATGGACAGCCCTGACAAAAAGGGGCCCATCAGGGACACCGTTATGGCAATAAATAGTTAATAATTTATTTGAATAATTGAAGCCATTCAGAAACCTTCCAAAAACATGGTTGTGAATCCTTGCTCTTTCCTCTAGAATTTTCTCTGTCTCAGATTTTATATAAATGTTTTGATTTAGAGGTAGCCGCACTGAAGCTCTTATCAGAATGTCTTCGGACTTAAAGTTTAACTAGCCTTGGTGTACAAACACACAGAGAATATAATTGAATGTTTTTCAGAATAAAATGTATATTCAGCATAAAATGATGCAATTACCTAGACCACCCTTAAGAAATGCCCCTTTAATGATGAGTATAAATCTGCTAACCCCTCCCTTAATAAAAGGTCTTTGTCATTAAGCTGTACATTGACTAGTGTGTCAGTGTGGTTCTTTTTTGGTGACGTGCACGCACTCAGATAAAGCATCCAATTTGGCTGCAGACAATTAAGATGACAGCCTCACCCGAAAGGTGTGGGGGGCATCCATTACAACTCCACCAGCAGCTAAGTGCAGCCACAGCACTGCCCTTGCACATGGCTAATCTGCGTTGCGTGCAAATTAGCCATGTGCTGGCTCCCCAGGCAGTGGGCTGCTGGGCAGGCACATCCTTCAAATATATACAGCGCAGTACAACCTCCAAATATGTACAGCCCACATACTCTACATTTTATATACAGCCCAGCAGCAACCTCTATTATATTTGTATATACATTCTCTAGCAGTCTTGCTATTTTATATAGAGCCCAGCACAGCCTCAAAAAAAAAATTATATAATTATATATATATATATATATATATATATATATATATATATATATATATATATATATAGCCCACCCAGGAGCTTCTATATTAAATATATGCAGCCTGCAGCTTTTACAGTATATTATGTTCATGAATCGTGGTATGTGTTAAAGGGGCCCACTGACACTGTTTCTCCCAAGGCCCACAAAAATCTGGAGCTGACTGTGGTTGGAGCAATGCCACCCCACTCACCCACGGGAGGGAAATCATGACTGACAGAGAAAAGCCCTAGGGGTGGGGATGAGACATTGAGTCCCTGTACACCCAAATCTGACATTGGTGGAGGACACAGGGATCAGCCCTGCAGATGGTGCGGAAGCGTCAAGCCCGAGCCAAAACTGGAGGACTCAGACTTCTAACGGGAGCTGTGGCAGAACACCCGACACATCTAGGGGAAGATGGCCGAACTAGAGAGCAGTGCCCGGGAGGGATCCTAATTGTGTCTGGGATGCACAGAAGCACCCATGGCTACCGGTACCTTAGCTCTGTGCTGTGGATGGTGTTGAGAGCCCTGGGGGGGGGGGGGGGGGGGGCATAGCGACGACCCGCCCCAGATGAAAGTTACCTCTTATAACACCGAGAGAAGAGACCCACCAGAGACGATGACATGTAGAAGGGAGAGTAAAGGCACCAACCGTGTCTAGACTGTACCGACCCGGCTCTGGAGAAAGAGAAAAGTACCGGAGACTGGCAGAGAGCGTACCCAGCGGCCATGTTTAAAACCCAAGTAAAAAGTAACGAAACTGCAGCTGTAGTGTGAGACTTATTTGCGGCGACCATCGGCCAGAGGCCGCCTACAACACCGAAGGTACTGCTAACTGAGTGACCAACTGCCGAGGTATGAGCTGGGGGAAAACACTCCACTGCCCTGGGGACTGCGCTGTCGATCATCAACCCCAGAGGTTCTGTAGCAGCGGCAGCTGCCCTGGCTGCCTACCGCAGGTGGCATCACAAATACCACTTATCCCCTTAAACTTTCCCCAACATCACCCCTTTATTAAAATGACACCGCCAGGACACATTGCTCCATTTTGTGGCTGTGTACAAATGGAACAATGTGCCCATGATTTCACTGCAACCAGTAAGTTGTTCAGAAGTTGGACAGATAAGTTGGTGTGTGTAAAGTGGCCATTACACTTTGGTTGGCAAGGCAAAATATTTTTTAATAGTATTCCTATAAGTTTTAACCTGCGCAAGTAATGCCTGCATGACAGTGACCAAATCAAGATTTTTGCCCAGTCCCCAACACCATTGTTTCATGAAGAACCGTGACAAGGATTATATAAATTTGTATTTATTTCTAGACTGATTCTTTCTGGTTAAATCTTTTCAGAAGACATTTTCCAGCCACAGTAAGACCAACAGCAACAATTACTGAAGTCACAGATCCAATGGCCACCAGCACCCACAGCTGTAGAGGTTCAGGTCTGGCACTCATCCTGGAAGCTTGGAGGGATCCTGCTCCCGTAACCTCGTTAGTCCTGGATCCAGTCACTAGCATGGGACCCAGGGTGGCCATGCCATGTTTCTCTGGATGAGAGTCTGGGGGAAAAAAAAAAAAAAAAAAAGTTATATTTTGAAAAGCAACTTTACAGGTTGAGTCCATCCAGGCAAGGTTTAGAGTGCATCAAGAAAGTTGATTTAGGCCAAAGCTGTAATGAAATTGAGTCGGGTAGACTCAGTTACTAGGGCAGAAGTTTTTTCCACTTTGAAAAATTGCCCGACATACATCAGTAAATTCTACAAGTATGCGTTTTTGGAGAGCTGTCAAGTCTACCAATCTCACCAACATCTCTCTTCCCAAATCCCCTTTGCCTTCCAAAGGATGATCCCCATTGTGTCCTCTGGCCGGCAGCAGTAGCACAGTTCCTGGTGGAGCAGCACTGGCAGATTCCACTAGATCCTTCCACAGGTGTCCAACTAAAAAGTCAATAAGTACCAACCACTGAATGATCATCCACCATCTGGTATCATGGCCAACATGGGAGGTAGAAAGAATACCTTCTAGATGCCTTGTTGTAGGAGCAGGCCTTATTCATGGGATCAGGGGTCTGGTTGATCTCAGCAGCTCTTAAGGTACAGGTGATATAGATCTAGGAGAAGATGCAGGAGTTTAGTTTTTGTATCAGACATTGTGAAAATTAAGATTCATGGGCCATGTGAAACAATCAGTTAATAACCACAGGCCCTTTTGGTACCCTCTGGAATTTGGGAATTTCATTTATGACTGAAATAGATGAAGTACAAGTCCTCACCGTAGAAGCAGCGCTGTCAGTAAACCTGAAGGCATCAACCATGAAGCGGAGCTTGTTGGCTTGAGGTCTTGGTGAAACAAAGACTGAGGAGGAATCATCTTCCATACTGTCCATCATGCACCTGGATAAACAGATCAGTTGTAGATATTTGGCTCCTTGGAGTCCTGTATAGTACTGGTGGTTTCAACTCACCCATTGTTGGAGATTATGTCATAACTGGGTCTAGACTCCACATCCGGCGTAATTGTGGCCACACAGCGATCAATGAACAGGATCATCGGGATGTGGTTCTGGATATCCAAGGAGGCTTCTATGTATAATTTGTCACCAAGCTGAAAGACCAGTATTGAACTAGGGGCACTGAAGTCAGCTAAAGAGAAAGATTATGCATTAGACCAGAGGTCCCCAAATCCAGGCCTCAAGGGCCGCCAACAGTGCAGGTTCTCAGGATTTACTTAGTATTGCACAGGGCTTGGAATCATTACCTGTGCAGATGATCACATTAGCACCTGTGCAATACTAAGGAAATACTGAAAACCTGCACTGTTTGTGGCCCTTGAGGCTTGGAGTTGGGGACCTCTGCATTAAACCATAAGACTTTGCACCGTTACGTTAAGATATTAAAAATACCCTTACCAGTCATAAGCTGCAAGGAGAATGCCAGCCTCTCCTCTGAGGTCACTGTGGTGCTGAATGGAGTCCATGTTGGCTTGATTGCGTTACTGCTGACATTACCATGTCTATATAAAAAAAAAAAAAAAAAAAACACACCTGTAACTACTCCCAAAACTAACACCTGAATCAAATTAGTTTTGCATCTGAAAAGGAGTGATGACACCTCAGAGAGCTGTTGCACCAAGTGGACTGACATGAATCATAACTCCAACATGAGAGATGTCAATTGAAACAAAGGAGAGGATTATCAAACTCTTAAGAGGGTAAATCCCATGCTATGTTGCAAAAGATGTTGGTTGTTCACAGTCAGCTGTGTGTAAAATCTGGACCAAATACAAACATGGGAAGGTTATTAAAGGGAAACATACTGGTAGACCAAGTATGACAGAGTCAAGACCAGAAACCTAAAGCAATATGTCTCCAAAACAGGAAGTGCACAAAACAAGTGAACGAATGAGAGGAAACTGGAGTCAATGTCTGACCGAACTGTAAGAACCCGCCTAAAGCAGGGGCACTGGAACTATTTTTCTGCCGAGGGCCATTTGGAAATTTCTACAATCCTTTAGGGGGCCGTACAAAATAAACTTGTAAATTACCTGCTATTTTTGGTTAAACAATCAACTCACCCCTACTGGGGAGGCTGGGGCTGCTTCTTTGGCATGGGTGATATTGGTCATGTTGCTTCTCAACTGCTTTTCCAGGTTTGCTAGAGCCCTAGAAAATCACAGGAGAGGCTGGGAACAAATACTTCACTGGGGAGGCTGAGGCTAGAGATCACAGGAGAGGCTGAGGTATATACACCACACTGGAGGATGAGGCTGGGGCATAGAGATCACTGGAGAACAGGATTTAAAGGGCAGACAGCTGGCAAAAACACACCTGCCAGCCTGAGCACATGCAGTCTGCAGGAATCTACCTGTGGGCCGCAGAAAAGTCATTGAGGGCAGCATTCGGCCCTGGGGCCTGAGGTTCCCCACCCCTGGCATAAAGGAAATGGAATTTACATACAGAAAGTTTAAAAAGCCATCATTAACATCTTAACAAAAAAAAAAAAAAAAAAAAAAAAAAGGAATTCTACCCTTACCACATTTTTTTTATCTTAATTTAATTTTAGTGTTTAAGGCCGCTTGACACGCAAGGATATCCTGAATGCCATCCTTGAAAAGTCAGATTTGTGATCGTTCAAAAGATATCGTTTGGGTGTCGTTACATGTAAACAAACGATATAGAACAAAAAAAATTATATATATATATATATTATATATATATATATATATATATATATATATATATATAAAATCCTTGGATGTTCATCCAAGATTTGAGATCCTGACCTCAAATCCATCATTTGTTGTCCAAGTAACGCTGCTAGAAGAAGCTACATCGTTCAGTGCGACACCTTTTTGAACGATCTCCTTAAAAAAAAAAAAAAAAAAATCCTATTCCTGCCGCTTTAAAAGATCGTTCAGTCTTTGCTCTCCCATTTAACTTGTGCGTTGCTGGATGGGATATAGTTATGTGTGTGACACTAACGATGTCGGAATGATCACTGTCACGTGATCGTTCTAAAGGGGCCATCACATGCAAATTTTTTTTAATTATATTGTTCATTAATCACATTGTGTCGTCTAAAGACCTTTTAGCAGTCGTTACATGTAACACGACAACATTTCAAGCGATCAGTCGTCAACTATAGTTGATCGCAGATATGAGAACCAGACGACGATCAGACAAAGGATCTGCTGCATCGACGTGTGTGACACCTTGTGAACAATATTGTTTGTGCAATGCTGAAACATTTTGGTAGGTGTGGTTGGTGTTTGCTTGAGCTACGCCTACCCTTCAGCGATTGGTGTATGTGATCTCACAAATCCTGCCCCACTGTTGACATATGCACAGTCCCGTGCGTAGTAGCCTCCCCAAAAACCATGTTGCCACATCTGCACCGTGTGGTGTATCACCAGTACATTTGTTCAAAATTGGATACATACACAGATCCCACAATATAGTGCAAAATTAAATACAAGGGTCACAAACAGGCATGCTCAAAATGGCACCAATGAGAAGTGATGGGGCATAGCTTTTAATAATCCACCAAGCCTACCTTGCAGAAGGTATAACTTACTCCGCCCACATTGTTTAGTTACAATCGATGCTCATGTGACAGCAGACACGACTGCAAAGATCGGTCACTCATGACTGCACACAATCGAGGCATTGTTGGCACGTTAATTGAAAAATTTGTGCGTGTGACATGTCGCCAACGATGTATCAACATCGCTCAAGCGATGAGTGGGGGGGGGGGGGGGGGGGGGGGGAAGAAAGATCATTTTTGAAAGGTCGTTTTAAAAAAAAAAAAAAAAAAAGTTGAGTGTGACAGCCCCTTAAATCCATAAAGTTGCCATTTGAAAATTAGTTTTGTGCCATGTCTGTGATCTGCTTTTTTTCTACAACATTAAACTGAATTTACATCCTCCGAGCCCGGCGATTCCATAATGTTTGCCAGGGGTTGTAGTAGGGAAAGCAGTCATTCATGGCACTGGCTATGGTCAGCTTTAGTTGTCACCTCACTATTTTTTTGGAATGCCACAACATTGAGACCCATCACTGCCAAAGTAGTGACAAATTGTTGCTATAAGGTTAACACTATAAACTACTTTAGGCACTATACAACCAGAAAAAGCCAAAATACCAGTCATTAGGTCACATGGACAGTCAAGGCTCCATCGAAATTTGGTGGCATTTGCATCAGTATGGACAACTTTGAGGGGTCTCAGACTTTTCCTTTGAACATCTGAGTGGTCTAAATGTCTCAGATGTGTCCTGTATCGTATAAGTTACCTTGGGTAGAAGCACTGGACAGGAACCACAGCAGAGTTGGACCTGATGATGGGCACATTGCTGGCAGAGGTGGGGGTGTAGCGCAGGTTGGCATTGTAGATCATCCAGTCTAGAGTCATCTTGAAGATAATCAGTAGGTTAGACATTTGGGTCACTTATTCAGATGCAACAAAGAATCTTGTTATAACACATCTAGTAGGCCTGAAGAAAGCTACATCTGTTGAGTAATTTTAAAGTCTTAAGATTTACCCCACTTATGGGAAAGAAGAAATAGCGTTGACAACCCCGTCCAGGCTCCAAATATTAGCAGTGGGACTAAAGACAGGCAAGAGTGACAGCTTTGCTATTCATTTCTTTATGGGAGTTGTAGAGTTTACCTAAACTACACCATCACCTGATACTACATCTCCAGTATCAATGGTCTGAGCCTGGATACAGTTACAAGAGGGAAACTTGACATTGAGTGTATTGCCTTAATGTGAACAAGATTTTAGGCCGGTTTCACATTGCAGGATGGTTCCGATCCAAGGCTGTCCGTGTAAACCATACAGCCCCAGACCAGTTTTTGGCCCCATAGTAGCCTATGGGGCCGGATGGCAGTATTCTGCCATACGGTTTCAATCTGTCCAGGACAATCTGGGAGAATTCAGTATTCGCTCATGGACACAGACGCTGCTTGCAGCATCTTTGTGTCCGACAGGAGAATATCTCCTCTAATTGGCAATTCCCAGATTGCCCCAGATCCAGTGCAATCCGGCGCTCCCTAACAAAGGGATCCTATGGGGCCAGATTGCACTGGTCCAGAAGGATCCGGGAACCGGACCCCTGCAACTGCACACCGCAGTTTCAGGAATGCAGCTAGCTCCCTGTCAGCCGCAGTCCTGATTCATCAGTGGCAGCAGCATGTGAGTGCACACCGGACGGCATATTAGCCCTCTGGTTCTGTGTGCTGACCCGATCCAGGGCTGTCAGGTTCACTCTGACAGCCTCGGATCGGATCTGACTCGCAATGTGAACCCAGCCTTAGGAAACACTACATTAGGCCAGTGAGCGGAGTTACTTTGTAATAAGCCACTAGACCCAGTGCATTATGGCTAATCACTGCTCTGTCTAAACACAAGTTAAATCAATTATTTCCCTCCAACCTAGATATTAGTCTGCTCTAAATCATGGTCATATTAAATACAAACAGGTTTGATGGTAGTAGATCCATACCAGAAGTTTTGGCCACTAGCTATAAGGCATGTTTGTCATTCTCCACCACACAATCGTTTAACGCTTTCCCTTCAACCCCCCCCAAACTATAACAGTCCTGGCACAAATGTAAAACCAGTAAGAGACAATACACAGCAGGTTTTGCCATGATATAGCAAGACAGTAGTGTTCCACCATTTACAATCCTATCACACCCCAAAGACAAGATTACTGAAACAGTCAGACCTCACCTCCAGGATATTACCACATTCTTGAAGGCCATTGTCAAACACCACTGTAGTATCTGTAGTCTGTTGTCCAGGTCTGCAGGAGCCCAGCATCAGGTCTGAGGGCTTCACCAGCTTTCCATTCCCATAGAAGTCTCTGTTCACCATCACCACCATCCTGTCCTCACCACACTGCACACTGACAGAGGATGGAGCTTGTGTAAGGTCTCGGAGGTTATTGTCTCTGCCAGTATACCTGCTGTCCCATCTGGATTGAGATTGAGACCAAGGGTTTCCTCTAGAAGAGCCCACTCCAGGTACAGACTGTCCAAATCCTCTAGAAGATCCTCGTCCAGGCTGATTATTCCTCCGCCAAGCATCTGACTGGCGTCGTTGCCTGACCAAGGAGCTACCAAAGCCTGACCCATAGAGGAGAACAACTAGAAGACAAGTCCACCTGCCCAAGGCCTCCATCTTGACTGCAGAGCAAGACACACAACAGAAGGGGGTGGAGCAGAGATTTATACCCTCTTCATTACACCACCATTATTCCACCTCATTACCCTCAGCTGACCACCTTCTTCTCCACACCTGAAGGCCGGTTTCAGGCTGCCTTCACATTTGCAGACCCCTCCGCAGAACGCTGCGGAGGGGATCCACAATGTGACCGCAGCACCGCAAGCCCCTATCTTTATAATGGGAGCATGACCGTGCGCACCCATTCACTGCCATATGTGATCTGTACGCAGGCGGATGCCTGTGCACAGATCACCCAGTCTCGTCCGCACCATGAACGTGACATGTTGCATTTCTGGTGCGGACGAGACTGTGTGATTTGTGCGCTGGCATCCGCCTGCGTACAGACCACATATGGCAATGAATGGGTACGCACGGTCATGCGCAGTCAAGCAGAGCACCGTGCGCTGCCATTATAAAGATAGGGGCTTGCGATGCTGCGGTCACATTGCAGATCCCCTCCGCAGAACGCTGCGGAGGGGTCCGCAAATGTCAAGGCAGCCTCACACATCTGTGTCTCCACAGACGTGTGGAAGAAGGCCGTTTGGGGGCGGGGCATAGACTCATGTGTCACGGCCGTGTGACACAATGGGTGCTGTCAGTGTGCTATCCGTGCATCCACGGCGTAAGCGGTCCGTGTGTCCGCAAAAAAACGGACATGTCACCGTGTGGAGCACACGGACACGCATGTGCTCCACACGGAGACACGGTCTGTGCGGAAACACGGATGTGTGCATGGGTCCATAGGGGATCGTGTGCCCCCGTATGTCCGTGCCTCCAGTATGTGTCCGCACGGACCACACACATGCCGGAGGCACGGATGTGTGAAACCGGCCGTACACGAGTCGCCCTGGACTTTTCAGCTAATGATTTTCTATGGGTTGAATTATGATCTGGGTCTTTTTTTGTTTTGCAATTTTTGTTGAAAACCACGATTGCAGCAGAAAGAAAAAAATATAAGACATTTTTATGCACAACAAATGTTTTGTTTTACAGCAAGAGTGCACAATGCATTTTTTCTTGTATTTTTTTAATTAAAAAAAACACTCAATTTTTACTACGTTTTTACTGTTTTTCCACATTGAGATCAAAATGGCACAAAATTAATGTTGCAGATTTTAATGCATAAAAAAAACATCCTTAGGCTGCCTTCACATTTGCGTATGTGAACGCAGCTTATGCTGCGTTCCCATACGCATTCAAACGCATGCGCACTGCGTTCCTATGTTTAACATAGGAACGCATAGTGCCTGCGTTTGGCAGCGTTTGCTGCGTTCGGGTGCGGATGCGGACCATATCTGCTCCTTCCGGTGTCCCGCGTCCGCACCCAGGACGCAGCATGTCGCGTCCCTGGTGCGGACAAGAGTGTGTGATCTGTACGCAGGCATCCGCCTGCGCACAGATCACATATAGGAGTGAATGGGTGCGCACGGCGGTCCGCAAGCATCTGCAGACCGCCGTGCGCTCCATTATAAACATAGGGGCCGCGGTCTGCATGCAGATGCTTGCAGATGCATCTGCAAAACGCTGCAGATGCATCTGCAAAACGCTGCAGATGCATCTGCAAAACGCTGCAGATGCATCTGCAAAACGCTGCAGATGCATCTGCAAGTCTGAAGGCAGCCTTAGGCCATGTTCACACATGTAAGGGCCGCTTTACACACACCAACTTCTGTGACCAACTTCTGAACAGATCTCTGGTTGCAGTGAAATCATGGACACATGGTTCCATTTTGTGGCTGTGTACAATGGAGCAATCTGTCCATGATTTCACTGCAACCAGAGATCTGTGAACAATATCTGCCCAGATATCTGTGTGTGTGACCCCAGCCTAAGAATGCAACAATTGTTTCTTCAGATATCCATAACAAAATATGCTATAGCAATCTTATCTGATTGCTGCAGGATTTTTAAGACCTGTTTCACACATCCGTGAACCCACGGATGTGTGAGGGCCACTTTAAGCGGCCGTCACACACACAGATATCGCTAGCGATATTGTAAGCGATCACGTGCACGCGCGATCGCTTACAATATCGCTCACATCGCTGGTGAGATGTCACACAGACAGACTCACCAGCGATGTGGAGCCGCGATCTCGCTGGTTACTATGGTACACATCGGGTTACTAGGCGCCGCGCGGCGCTTAGTTACCCGACGTGTACCATAGTTACCATCTCCCAGCATAGGCTCTGCTGCTGGGAGATCGTTCATCGTGGTGTTATACACCACGATGAAGCAGATCGTGACATTGTTCATCGCTAGATCTGAGCTCCGGAGCTCAGATCTGCGATGTCAGGATCAAGCAATTTTACATCGTAAATCGCTTGATTACATGCAACGATTTGAAGCCCGATATCGCTTAAGCGATCAAAAAGGAGATCGCTTAAACGATATCGGGCAAGATATCTGTGCGTGTGACGGCCGCTTTACACACACCAACTTATCTGTCCAATTTCTGACCAACTTACTGGTTGCAGTGAAATCATGGACACATTGTTCCATTTTGTGGCTGTGTACAAATGGAGCAATGTATCCATGATTTCACTGCTACCAGTAAGAGCCATGTCACACACACAGATATCTGTGCAGAGATTGTTTGCAGATCTCTGGTTGCAGTGAAATCATGGACACAATGTTCCATTTTGTGGCTGTGTACAAATAGAACAATGTGTCCATGATTTCACTGCAACCAGAGATCTGCGAACAATCTCTGCACAGATATATGTGTGTGTGACTGGACCTTAAGTTGGTCAGAAGTTGGACAGATAAGTTGGTGTGTGTAAAGTGGCCATGAGACAAAGCCGAATGTGGGCGTGGTGTGTATCATGTGTCACGGATCGTGTGACACATGTGAGCTGTCTGTGGATAGCACACGGACAGCCTGTCACTGCATATTCATCTGCCTCCAGCGCCGCTGTTCCTCTCACTTCCAGTCCGCTGTTGAGCTCAGTAAAGTGAATATTCATGAGTCTAATGAGCGGCTCCGGAAATGAGAGGACCAGACACCGCTGGAGGAGGTGAGTGTGAAATTGTTTATTTTTAAGTTTTTTACTTTTGTCTGTGGTCTGTGCACACGGATGTCATCTGTGTGCATGGACGTTTTCGCCCAAAAGCGGTCAATGCTTCCACAAAAAGCAGACATGTCGCCGTGTGGAGCACACGGACATGCATCTGCTCCACACGGCGACACGGTCCATGCGGAATAGTGGACATGTGAAGTGGACCATAGGGGATCATATGTCCCCGTATGTCCTTGCCTCTAGCATGTGTCCTCATGGACCACACACGTGTCCGGATGTGTGAAAAAGGCCTAAAGGACTTTCTACTTCTTATGCACTTTTGAAGCAGATTTAAAGCATTTTTTATATTTTTTAGTGCAAACAATGGGATTTTGCACTTCAAAACACAATTGGGTTTTTTACATGTAGTTTTCTAGCTTCACCATTAAACCTATTGAGAACAAACACCCAAAAATCACACAGCCAAACCAAGACCTTGTTCACACACAGCATTTTTGCATCTACGTTTTTTGTGTATGTAGATAATCTGCCGTTCTTAATTGTCCAAGCAGAGTGGATGTGACATCGTCAGAACGCCTGCCATTCTGAGTGTGAAAGGACGCAGTTGTACTGTGCGGTTTTGGAGCATTTTTTAATCTATAGTCTTCTATGAGGAGCCTGAAAAAACACATGGAAAAAAACACTTTTCTGTACTAAAAGAAATGCATTAAAAGTTCAGCTTTCAATGTGACCAAGCAATAATCAAACAAGGAAACAAATGCAGCAAAAATGCAATAATCAGAGTAGATTTTTATTGTGTATTTTGTTGCGGTGACCTGCAAACCAAATATGGAACGATGCAGTATTTCTGCATGTGTGAACACGGAGAGTCCCTCTTTACCGCAATGCGGAACCACACGGGTAGGTTTTCAGCGTGTCATGTGGCGGAGCACAATGTGGCAAAACGGAAGCCGAAGATTTGCCACAGTTTGGCAAAGTCTTGTGGTGCAATATTGCCCTGAAAATGTCACAAGACGATCAGATCTGAAATTGTGCTAATTTGCTGCAACACTGAGTATTGGAGCAGTTTTTCAAAGCATTGAGGTCAGAGGCCCCCCTGAGCCTTGGGCCCCAATCGTGTTGCGGTCTGTGGCGCACATATCCGGGCAGGGAGCTTTCCTGGAGCTCCGCTACTGCTGTCACCTAATCAGTGGCGTGCCGGTGCAATGACGTCATTAGCAGTATGTAAGCGCTGGCAACAAGAAATAGATCCCTGGGATTGGAGCAGAGCGCCTGGGAACGGAAGTGAGGTGAGAACGTGTTCTTTGTTTAAATATGTCTATGGAATGTAGATGGCTTATACTGTATATAAGATCTATGTGGGCGCTCATATTGTATATAAGAGGCCATGTGAGGACTCATACTGTAAATAGGAGGCTTATGTGAGGGCTCATACTGTATATAGGAGCTTTGTGGGGGCTCATACTGTATATAGGAGGCTACAGTTGTGGCCAAAAGTATTGACACCCCTGCAATTCTGTCAGATAATACTCAGTTTCTTCCTGAAAATGATTGCAATCACAAATTCTTTGGTATTATTATCTTCATTTAATTTGTCTTCAATGAAAAAACACAAAAGAAATGAAGCAAAAAGCAAAACATTGATCAATTCACACAAAACTTCAAAAATGGGCCAGACAAAAGTATTGGCACCCTCAGCCTAATGGCCACTTTACACACACCAACTTATCTGGCCAACTTCTGAACAATTTACTGGTTGCAGTAAAATCATGGACACATTGTTCCATTTCTACACAGCCACAAAATGGAGCAATGTGTCCATGATTTCACTGCAGCCAGAGATCTGTTCAGAAGTTGGACACAGACGTTGGTGTGTGTAAAGTGGTCCTAATACTTTGTTGCACAACCTTCAGCCAAAATAACTGTGATCAACCGCTTCAGGTAACCATCAATGAGTTTCTTACAATGCTCTGCTGGAATTTTAGACCATTCTTCTTTGGCAAACTGCTCCAGGTCCCTGATACTTGAAGGGTGCCTTCTCCAAACTGCCATTTTTAGATCTCTCCACAGGTGTTCCATGGGATTCAGGTCTGGACTCATTTGTGGCCATCTTAGAAGTCTCCAGTGCTTTCTCTCAAACCATTTCCTAGTACTTTTTGAAGTGTGTTTTGGGTCATTGTCCTGCTGGAAGACCCATGACCTCTGAGGGAGACCCAGCGTTCTCACACTGGGTCCCACATTATGCTGCAAAATTTGTTGGTAGTCTTCAGACGTCATAATGCCATGCACACGGTCAAGCAGTCCAGTGCCAGAGGCAGCAAAGCAACCCCAAAACATCAGGGAACCTCCGCCATGTTTGACTGTAGGGATCGTGTTCTTTTCTTTGAATGCCTCTTTTTTTCTCCTGTAAACTCTATGTTGATGCCTTTGCCCAAAAAGCTCTACTTTTGTCTCATCTGACCAGAGAACATTCTTCCAAACGTTTTAGGCCTTCTCAGGTAAGTTTTGGCAAACTCCAGCCTGGCTTTTTTATGTCTCGGGGTAAGAAGTGGGGTCTTCCTGGGTATCCTGCCATAAAGTCCCTTGTCATTCAGACGCCGACGGATAGCATGGGTTGACACTGTTGTAACCTCGGACTGCAGGGCAGCTTAAACTTGTTTGGATGTTAGTCGAGGTGCTTTATCCACCATCCGCACAATCTTGTGTTGAAATCTCTCGTCAATTTTTCTTTTCCGTCCACATCTAGGGAGGTTAGCCACAGTGCCATGGGCTTTAAACTTCTTTATGACACTGCGCACGGTAGACACAGGAACATTCAGGTCTTTGGAGATGGACTTGTAGCCATGAGATTGCTCATGTTTCCTCACAATTTGATTTCTTAAATCCTCAGACCGTTCTTTGGTCTTCTTTCTTTTCTCCATGCTCAATGTGGTACACACAAGAACACAGGACAGAGGTTGAGTCAACTTTAATCCATGTCAACTGGCTGCAAGTGTGATTTAGTTATTGCCAACACCTGTTAGGTGCCACAGGTAAGTTACAGGTGCTGTTAATTACACAAATTAGAGAAGCATCACATGATTTTTCTAACAGTGTCAATACTTTTGTCCACCCTCTTTTTTATGTTTGGTGTGGAATTAGATCCAATTTGGCTTTAGGATAATTCTCTTTTGTGTTTTTTCATTGAAGACACATTAAATGAAGATAATAATACCAAAGAATTTGTGATTGCAATCATTTTCAGGAAGAAACTGAGTATTATCTGACAGAATTGCAGGGGTGTCAATACTTTTGGCCACAACTGTATGTAAGGGTTCATGCTGTATATAAAAATCTGTGTGAGGGCTCACACAGTATATAGGAGGCTATGTGAGGGTTCATGCTGTATGTAGGGGGCTATGTGAGGGTTTATACTGTATAGAGGCTGTATGAGGGTTCATACTGTATATAGGAGCTATGTGATGGCTCATACTGTAAATAGGGGCTATGTGGGGGGTCATACTGTATATAGGAGGACATGTGAGGGCTCATAATGTATATAAGAGTTTATGTTGAGTTTATGTGAGGACTTATACTGTATATAGGTGCTATGTGAAGGCTCATACTGTATATAGGAGGCTATGTGAGGGTTCATGCTGTGTACAGGAGGTTATGTGAGTGTTTATACTGTATAGAGGCTATGTGGCGCCCCGCAACGAGTGTGTCACAAGAGGGTATTGCAGCCATAAATGCAGCAGCAATATTCTCTGACCCAGCAGTCATTGGGTTAACTTAGAGATCCAAACCCTGCATGCATCACTTAACGTAGAGGGCCAATCCAAGGTCCTGGTGGGCGGAGTGCAAGGTTAGTGTGTAGGAGAAGTACAGTTTTTAGTTAGTCTAATCTAGTCTAGACGAGAGAGAGACACAGACTTGAACTTGGAGTAGGAGCAGGGGCTCTGCACCCCGTGCAGCCCCTGGGCCGTCACCAGTCGGGTGTTAGCACCTGAGGCCTCAACAACCGGGATCGGGCATCACCAACCACGGGTTCCAAAAGACCCCCGTGCCCAACTCATAGCCGGTTCACTGGTACCGAAGCTGGCAGCAGTTCACCTCTGTTACGCGAACCAGTAGCGTGGAGGAGCAGCTTCACAGGAGCACCCCACCACCCGCCAAATTCCAGTCATCTAACCAGCGGTGTACCCACCGAGGGACCCAAGGCTCCCCAGAACATCCATAACGTACATCTTGGATAGGGATTGAAGCAGCCTCCCCGTACCCGACCTGGTATTCCTGGGCGACAATGGCAAATACTTAGCTAGAATGGGGGAACACTACGGATCTCTGAGGGACACCTATCACTGCTGAGTCCACCCGGTCCACTACCCGTTAACTGTATGCCATGTACTGCCTGCTGGTTACAGTAAAGACCCGTTACAGAGACTTTCAGTGTCCGTGCTTCCTTATGATTGCATCCGTCCACATACAAGGTAACCGCAGCTGCCGCACAACATCTTAAGCAGCTCCAGCCTCCTGGGACCACTGCTCAGCCTGTGGGGAGCGTTCCATCTTGCTGCTGTCCATCCCCTGGAGGTTCCGCAACGTCGGTCGGACTGACCGAACTACTCATAGGTGGCGTCACGAATAAATTAACCCCTTTAATCTGTTTCTACAAGAGGTCTTCAACTTTTGATCTGCACTCAACTGGGCCTCACTACCGGCAGGCGCGGCCCACCCGTGACATGGAGGAACGAGCTACAGCCTGTCTAAACCGGAGTCCACGGGCCTGCGGTGAGTCAGCTATATGAGGGCTCATACTGTATATAGAGGGCTATATGGTGGCTCACACTGTATACAGTGGCTATGTGTGGGATCATACTGTCGAAGACTATGTGAGCGCTCGTGCTGTATATAGGAGGCTATGTGGGGGTTTATACTGTATAGAGAGGCTATGTGAGGGCTTATACTGTATATAAGGGTCTATGTGAGGGCTCCTACTGTATATAGGATGCTATTTGAGAGTTCATACGGTATATAGGAGGTTACATGAGAGCTCATGCTCCATTTGTTGCTATGTGAAGGAAAACTGTATAGAGAGGCTATATGACGGCTCATACTACATATAAAGGTACCTTTACACGCCGCTACAGAAGGTTGAAAACAACCGGGTTTCGGAGACAAATGTATCTTGCACCGTCAAATCAACCCGAGGTAGCGGCGTGTAAACTAGCTTGTTGCCACCCGTCACTTTTGGCACCTGTTTCAGAGCAGTGCTCTAAGACAGGTTGGTTTCAACCCGATGGTAGCGGCGTCTAAATAAGGTAAGGTAAGGTTTTTTCGACACCTAGCTAACTCCCTGGGGCGTGACACAGCCTCCGGGAAACCGCCCCCCTTCAGCGATCATTGGTGTAAGCTCCTGCGTTACGATTGGTTGTCGCTGCATAGAGCGGCATATTTAAGGAGCTGACCAGTCACACTACACATTTGCTATAGCGTCATGTATTAGCCAGCCTTCCTGCGCTGGCTGGCCAATCATGATGCTATTGCATTGTCCAATTATCGTATGAGCGTCTCGTAATCCACAACTCTGGCACGCCTATGTGTTGTCCCTGCTGCACCAGTTCCTCCCATATTACCTTCTGTCACGACGTGTAAATGAGGTAAGGTGCTCTACAGAAGGTAACTTGATGCACCCGGCGGTGCATCCAGAGGTAGATTAAACCTTCTGTAGAGCACCTTGTAGCGGCGTGTAAAGGCTGTATTGGGTACCGTTTGTAACCGTTGGTGCGTGCTTGTGCACGTGAAGCACCCGGTTGTTTCCACCATGCTGTAGCAGCGTGTAAAGGTACCTTTAGGGATAAGTGAGGGTTTATACTGTATAGAGGGTGCTAGGTGAGTGCTCATGCTGTATAAAGGGGGCTGTGTGAGGAATTATACTGTATATATGGGCTATGTAAAGGCTCATACTGTATGTAGGGGCTATGTGAGGGCTTATACTGTATTTAGGTGCTATGTGAAAGCCCATGCTCTATATAGGGGCTATGTAAAGGCATATGCTGTATATAGGGGGTACATGTGGGCTCATGCTTTATACAGGGAGCTATGTGAGGGTTTATACTGGATAGAGGGTATTATGTGAGGGTTCATACTGTATATACTGTATATAAGCAGCTATGTGTGGGCTCATACTGCATTTAGGGGGGTGTCAGCATCCTTAATTCTGTTCATTAAGTGATACACTTAGGCTGCTTTCACATCAGTGATTTTGCCTGTTCACGGCAGATCTGGCAGATTTGCAGCATCTGCAGGGTAACAGCTCACTTGCGACAAGCATGTGGCAAGCCCCATTCATTCCCTATGGGACTTGACACAAATGCTGGATCCGGCAAAACTGCAACTGCCGCACATGACCACAAGTCCCATAGGGAATGAATGAGGCTTGCCCCATGCTTGCGCAAGTGAGCCGTTACGCGGCAGATGCGGCAATCTGCCGGATCTGCCGCGAATGGGCAAAATCGCTGATGCGAAAGCTGCCTTAATATTAATATGAAATAATTATAATTAATATGTTAATATTAATATTGAGCAGAATGAACTTCAGCATATTGGTTCTGCCTCCGCACCAGTCTCGGTCTCATTTTCTGGTAAATTTCAAGAGGGCCATGACTATTTTTGGCTCAATGGTTAAACAATAAGAATGTATGTTTTTTAAAGGTGATTCTTTGCTTTCTGCATACCTTTTCTCCTTTCCAACAACCCTCCGTGGAGCCGCTCTGCTTCTGAGCCCAGTCCAAGGCATCTGACATGCTCCATGATGTATATATCCAACATATGCTGTTAATGGGTTAAATCTAAATTGTGATGTCACCCTCCCCACCAAGGTCATTACTTTTTTGTGCATGCACTATATATACATACTAGCTGTACTACCCGGCTTCGCCCGGGTTAATAACTGCTGTTAACAAAATAGAATGTGTTAACAAAAATTTATTCAGCACACAAAAACCACAAAACAAATCGATAGAAATGTAATTATTAAAAGGCAAAAACTAAGCTAATAGAAGCATTTCACAACATATATTTCAACACCACAGATATTCCACACAGATTTAACTAAATTGGCCAAGTAATGTGAAGTAATCTTCTACTCCTTATTCGAGAGCCTTTTGATAGACGACATTCTTAGTTCTTCCTTCAGGTGCAAAGACGAACAGATTTTTGGCTGTTCCAACTCTTGAACAGGCCACATAAAGTTGACCATGAGAAAAGCATGGAGATTGTAAATCAATTCCAACTACTTTCAAAGACTGTCCCTGAGCCTTGTTGATGGACATAGCAAATGCCAGTCGAACAGGAAACTGGAGGCGTTTAAAATCAAAAGGCAAATCAGATGGAATAAGAGGAATTGTTGGAATGAAAACATCTTCTCCTGTGGCACATCCTGTCAAAATGGATGCCTGAATTACATGTGGAAACAGGTTCTTAATCAAGAGTCTTGTTCCATTACACAGCTTTGGTGGATCCTCGCTTCCCTCTCCTCAGAAAGTTCATTGGCCCTTGAGGAAGCAGCTCTTGTTTTCATGTCTGCAAGCCTCGCTTCCCTCTCCTCAGAAAGGTCATTGAATCTTGAGGAAGCAGCTCTTGTTTTCATGTCTGCAAGCCTCGCTTCCCTCTCCTCAGAAAATTAATTGGCCCTTGAGGAAGCAGCTGCTGTTCTCATGTGTGTCAGCCTTGTTTCTCAGTCTTCACATTTTTCACTCACCCGTAATGCAGCTTTTCTTTTTGCATCAGCTGACATTCGTGCCAAGGAACTCCTTTTCTTATGAGGCATTATTGTGGTAAAAATAGTCTGTAACTGGCAGTTTCTATATCCTCTCACATAGAGGTAATGTGACTGACATCAGCCTTTCCACCAACATACCCTAACTGACATCCTATTACCTCACAGACATCCTATTACCTCACAGAAGCTTTACTGAGAATGTCCTTTGTTGTCTATATTAACCAATCAGAGCTCAGATTAACAGTAGCAAAATAGAAGCTGAGCTGTGATAGGTTGCTATTGGCAGCCTGATAAATCCCCAGGCAACAGGAAACCCTCCCCCCTGACAGTATATATTAGCTCACACATACACATAATAGACAGGTCATGTGACTGACAGCTGCCGTATTTCCTATATGGTACTTTGTTTCTCTTGTAGTTTTGCTGCTTATTAATCAGATTTTTATTGTTGAAGGATAATACCAGACTTGTGTGTGTTTTAGGGCGATTATGTGGCGAGGTTGGTGTATGTGTGGTGAAATGTGTGCTGAGGGTGGTATATGTGTTCAAGCACGTGGTAGTGTGAGGCGCATTTTGTGTGTGTGTTCATATCCCCGTGTGTGGTGAGTAACCTATGTCGGGGCCCCACCTCAGCAACTGTATGGTATATACTCTTTGGCGACATCGCTCTCATTCTTTAAGTCCCCCTAGTTCACATCTGGTAGCTGTCAATTTGCCTACAACACATTTCCTTTCACTTTTTCCCCATTATGTAGATAGGGCCAAAATTGTTTGGTGAACTGGAACGCTCAGGGTTAAAATTTCGCCTCACAACATAGCCTATGACGCTCCTGGGGTCCAGACGTGTGACTGTGCAAAATTTTGTGGCTATAACTGACAGCTGTCGATTTTCCTCCAACACTTTTCCATTCCCTTTTTCTCCATTATGTAGATAGGGGCAAAATTGTTTGGTGAATTGGAATGCGCGGGGTTAAAATTTCGCCTCACAACATAGCCTATGACGCTCCCGGGGTCCAGACGTGTGATTGTGCAAAATTTTGTGGCTATAACTGACAGCTGTTGATTTTCCTCCAACACTTTTCCATTCACTTTTCCCCATTATGGCTGTAGTTGCGACGGTGTAGATGCCAATCCCGGACATACATACATACACACATACATACATGCACACATACACACACACATTCAGCTTTATATATTAATATTTATATATATATATATATATATATATATACATATATATATATATACACTGTATATATATATATATATATGTATATATAGCGCCCGTGCTGATCCAGTCACCACAGAGGTACTGCACCTCTGTTAGGGTGTAGTGTGGTGCCACTGCAACCGGGTTATATATATATATAAACAAGAAAGCAGACGCAGCGTGTATAGCTGGTTTAAATCAGAGTGCAGAGCGTCCCAGAGGCTCCTTCTAGCCCATATAATACATACAGTTCAAAGAGGGTCACAGCACTTCTTTTCCAAAGCAAGGGTAGTTTATTCCAGCTCAGGCATACATGGCGACATTTCGAGCCGTGTCAGCTCTTTATCCAGCAACCACATTACAATTAAACCAGTCTTTTATACACCATTAGCCTCTTGCATCACTTCCTTACACATAATTTGCATAAACGTATAATACCCACTACCTAATTAACCCAGATGCTAATGTACATAAGACAAGTGTTTTATAATCATCATTTATCTGAGGTTGGACAACTGTTATCACTGATGAACAACATTCCTTTTACAGATCTGATTACATATCACAGTGTATTACACAGTATAGAGCAGTATGGGAGCAGCTTACCGGGTTCCTGTACTCCAGCATGTCTTTAACAGCGTCCTGGAAGCATCTGCTGCATGGGGAGTGCTATGCCACCTCCCTTGTCGGCCTGGAAACCGCGCCGACGTGCGCGATGACGTCACCGCGTCCGCGCATGCGCACTGATTAAAACAAGTCATCCTCCATCTTTGTTGGGGCGGACTGCAGGAAATTGATAGCTAAGCTTCACCCTATGTGTCTTTACAATATATAAAGTGCTGTGTGCTTCTAAGGTGCTTCTAATTATGTAATATACTTTATCTTATAGTGCTCCTATCTTATTAATTAAGCATTTAGATACTTCTAAGGGCAATAGTCCCAAAGTTTGTGCAAAATTGCTATAATTTATATGACCTTCTTCTATGGCGTACGTTCTCATGTGCCTTTTAACCCTTCCCTATCCCCTCTAAACCTAAATCTCAAGTGTTTTTTTTAGCTAGTACCAACCTCCAGCATAAACTCCTCATTAGTTAGGGGTAATTTTTGGGGTTATCCTGATTTCATGTACTCTCTCCTCCGGTCATTTTGTGTCTCAGTGCTTGCCTATATAGTGTAATATATCTCATATTCCCATTAATACCTACCATGTCTCAATTGATTTGTGGATTTTCGGGACAATATAGAGCACAGGTGTCCTCGGGCTATCCACTATTAAATAATCCAGTAACTTCTGGTCTATTAACCCTCCTGATTTTGCTTCTTCCAGAACTGTCTTAATACTTTTTTGGATTTCAAACTTCGGATCTCTAGTCAATTTCTGGTACACTTCCCCATCCCTCAGTTGTCTCATTATTTCTGCTACATATTTCCCCTTGTCCATGACGACGACTGCGCCCCCTTTATCTGCGGGTTTCACCACTAGGTCGCCGTCATGGACAAGTTCCTGTAACGCCTCATATTCCCTCTTTTTCACGTTAGGGTATTTTAAAGCTCTCTGACTATTCTGTTGTATTCTATCTATATCTCTTTTGACTGCTGTCACAAAAGTTTCTATTGCAGGTATCACTTCAACTGGGGTAAAATCACTCCTCTTGTACAGTGAAAAATCTCTCAATGTTAGCTCACTCTCCCTCTGTTTAGGTCTCATCTGTCTCCTATTAAACCAATGCTTTAATTTGACTAAACGAAACAACCTAGCCATATCTACGTCTAACTGGAACCAGTCTACATGTGTAGCGATGTTAAAACTCAGTCCTTTGTTTAGAATCTCATTCTGTGCTGTACTCAAAGTCTTTTTGGATATATTTACCACCAGTTCTGATCTCGTTTCTTGTTGCTCCTGAGTCCTGGTCTCGGTTTTACTCTTTTTTTTCTGGCTCCTCTGTAACGGACTCCTCCTCTTCTTCTGTATGGTATATACTGTTTGGCGGCATCGCTCTCATTCTTTAAGTCCCCCTTGTTCACATCTGGTAGCTGTCAATTTTCCTCCAACACATTTCCTTTCACTTTTTCCCCATTATGTAGATAGGGCCAAAATTGTTTGGTGAACTGGAACGCTCAGAGTTAAAATTTCACCTCACAACATAATCTATGACGCTCCGGGGGTCCAGACATGTGATTGTGCAAAATTTTGTGGCTATAGCTGACAGCTGTCGATTTTCCTCCAACACTTTTCCATTCACTTTTTCGCCATTATGTAGATAGGGGCAAAATTGTTTGGTGAACTGGAACACGCGGGGTTAAAATTTCGCCTCATAACATAGCCTATGACGCTCTCGGGGTCCAGACGTGTGACTGTGCAAAATTTTGTGGCTGTAGCTGACAGCTGTCGATTTTCCTCCAACACTTTTCCATTCACTTTTTCGCCATTATGTAGATAGGGGCAAAATTGTTTGGTGAACTGGAACGCGCGGGGTTAAAATTTCGCCTCATAACATAGCCTATGACGCTCTCGGGGTCCAGACGTGTGACTGTGCAAAATTTTGTGGCTGTAGTTGCGACGGTGTAGATGCTAATCCTGGACATACATACATACACACATACATACATACACACATACATACATACATTCAGCTTTATATATTAGATATATATTATATATATATATAAGCACATTTATACATACATATTTATATTTATATTTTTTGTCATGCAGTGGCTTATAATAGCTAAAAAGGGAGGCAGAGACCCAGGAGTAAAGTTTAAACCACACTGTTTTATTTTCCAAAACACACGGTAGACAGACCTCTTTAGTTCGGCGTGTAGCCAGTTAACAAAAGTACAGTCCTGTACAAAGTCCATACCCATTGCAGCACTGTAAGACCCTTAAGTACGGGGATCTGCTTGCTCCTACGGGGATCTGCTTGCTCCGGACTGTATTGTCTTTACACAGATCGCTTGCACACCACCTGCTACACCAGCAGTCTGGTTTACAACTGAGACATACCCTGCTGTGCACTGCAAGATTAAATGTAATTCATCTCCCCCCCACCCACCCGGACACAAGCTAGTGGCAAGACTTGGGCTGGAGAAAAATTCTATGCCACCACCAGACCTACAGAATCCACAATCATAAAGGCCCCATGCCACTTTTCCTAAAACCTCAGGTCAAATAACTTGTCCCAGTTCACACTAATATATCTTTGTATTGAACTCACAGCGGTAACTGTGAACGCAACACATTCCAGTGGGTCTCAGAGGGTTTCCATTCTCATGTTACACATAGCGCGTTCAATGCAGTATAACACGTGGTGAGAATCGCAATTAATAAAATCCTTTTTATTGTGACTACCACCCTCAGGTGTAGGGAAACTTGTTTTTTTTTATTGTCAGCAAAGACACATACATTGCATCCTGCACATCTGAAAAACCTCTCGCTGGAGTAACCCTTTTTAACTAAACACTCCAAAATGATAGCACTTTCCTGTGAGTTTCCATATCAGAACATGCCCATCAAGCCCATATTAATGGAATAGCCCTGAACGTGTGATGGGGACAACAGCTTGTGGCTAAGAGGGTGGTATTAACAGCAATTTTTTTTCTGAAAAGTGAAATATCAGCAACTTTTTTCATAATATCGCTGTTCAAATATAAGTCTAAAAATGACACTGCCACCTCAGGAGGATTATTGGTAAATCTGATGTTAAAATCGTTATTATTAATGTATTCAATGAATGCAGGTATGGTAGACATGTGGCCACTAGTGATGGGCGAATCCTAAACTACTCGGAATCGCTGAGAGAGTCTGAGTCCAGGACTCGCTACTCGTTGCGAGTCTAGCGATTCCAATGTTAATGAATGGGGAGGCGAGTATTGCAGCGATTCCTCTGCTGCCGGACCCTATAAGGGGTCTGGCAGCAGAGGAAAAACCTGCAAATCCCCATGTTATTCTTTTAAAGCCAGCAGCAAAAAGCCGCTGGCTTTTAAAGAATAGTAAAAAAAAAAAAATAAAGGATTGAACCGGGGGAGGGGTAGAAGGGGTGAGGGGGGTGGGGGGGAGGGTGGAGAGGGTGGGGGGTGCACCGGACCGGCCGGCTACTTACCGCTGCCTCCACCGGCGCCGGCTGCAGACTCGCTCCCCGAGTCTCTGCTGCTTTTTCCGGAGATTCCCGAACACTGACAGAAGCAGTGAATAAATTAACTTCCGTCACTGCTCGGGAATCTCCAGAGCAGAGCGAGTCTGGCTGACAGCAGAGTTCAGCTCAGGTCATAATTACCTGAGCTGAACTCTGACTGTTTAGGGCGGCTTCAGACTGCGGCAGCGTCCGGTCCGGGGCTGTCAGGAGTGACAGGCTGGAGCGGAGTTTTTCTGCATAGAATCCTGTCGGGCTGCACGGAGCTGGATTGCGGCGGGTGGTAATTAGCTGCTATCCGGCTGCTGTGTCGCCGGATGTATCCTGCAGAAGTGGGGATTTGTCTGCCGATTCCAAAAACGGTGCATGCACCGGTTTTGGAATCGGCAGACAATTCCCCACTTCTGCAGGATACATCCGGCGAGCTGGCAGCCGGATAGCAGCTAATTACCACCCGCCGCGATCCAGCTCCGTGCAGCCCGATACTATCCTATGCAGCAAAACTCCGGTCCAGGCTGTCAATCCTGACAGCCCCGGACCGGACGCTGCCGCAGTCTGAAGCCGCCCTAAGTCAGTTCTCAGCTCTGCTATATCCCTGTCTGTCTAAACACAGACAGGGATGTAGAAGAGCTGAGATTGCGTTTTGGACTACGTCGGACGGAAGAGGATTTTTTTAAGTAAAGATGGAGTCCCTAATGGCTTTTTTTTTTCTAATAAAAAAATTTTTTTTCTCTATGTTGTGTTTTTTTAAAACAATTTAATAGAAATTCATGGCGGTCATGTCTAATATTGGCATGACCGCCATAAATTTCGGGCTTAGGGCCAGCTGATAATACAAAGCTGGCCCTAACCTCTTTATTACCCAGTGAGCCACCGCACCAGGGCCACTGGAAGAGCGGGGTTCAGCGCCAGAGGATGGCGCTTCAATGAACGCGCCATCTTCTGGGGCGGCTGCGGGCTGCAATTTGCAGCGGGGGCCTCCCTGCGCTGCGGATTCCAGCCCCCAGCTGCTTAGCTGTACCTGGCTAGACATAGAAATTGCGCGGAGCCCCACACATTTTTTTTTTATTATTTCATGAAATTCATGAAAGAAAAAAAAAAGGGCTCCCCTATATTCTTGTGTCTGGCCAGGTACAAATAGGCACCTAGGGGTTGGGGGCAGCCCGTCGCTGCCTGCTGGATCCGGCTGGTTCCAGAAATACGGCGAAGCCCACATCATTTTTTTTCTGAAAAATCAATAAAACAATCCTAAAAAAGGGACTGCATCTTTATTAATCCCTCGCCCATGGTCCAAGGGTTAATAAAGATGCAGTCCCTTTTATTTATATTGTTTTATGGATTTGTCAGAAAAAAATTTGACTTGGGCTTCGCCATATTTCTGTAACCAGCCGGATCCAGCAGGCAGCGACGGGCTGCCCCCAACCCCCAGGTGCCTATTTGTATCTGGCCAGACACAAGAATATAGGGGAGCCCTTTTTTATTATTTCATGAATTTCATGAAATAAAAAAAAAATGCTTGGGGCTCCGCGCAATTTCTATGTCTAGCCAGGTACAGCTAAGCAGCTGGGGGCTGGAATCCGCAGCGCAGGGAGGCCCAAGCTTTCTGGGCACCCCCCGCTGCAAATTGCAGCCCGCAGCCGCCCCAGAAGATGGCGCGTTCATTGAAGCGCCATCCTCTGGCGCTGAACCCCACTCTTCCAGTGGCCCTGGTGCGGTGGCTCACTGGGTAATAAAGAGGTTAGGGCCAGATTTGTATTATCAGCTGGCCCTAAGCCCGAAATTTATGGCGGTCACGCCAATATTAGACATGACCGCCATGAATTTCTATTAAATTGTTTTAAAAAAAACACAACACAGAGAAAATTTTTTTTATTAGAAATAAAAAAAAAAGCCATTAGGGACTCCATCTTTATTTAAAAAAATCCTCTTCAGTCCGACGTAGTCCAAAACGCGATGTTCTCTCTGCTACATCCTGTACACATAGACATCTATATCTATGCACAGGGAGTGAGCAGACTGAGAACAATCTCAGCTCTGCTACATCATCTCTGTGCACAGATATTCATGTCTGTACACAGGGAGAGCAGGCGGGCTCTAGGACCCTGGAGCTGCCAGCAGCCCGCAGAACCCAAGCCCGGCACAGAGCAGACAGCCGGACTCGTTACTGTGCGAGTTTCCCTGCGATTACTTGCACAGTAACGAGTCCAATGCAAGTCAATGGCAATCCTAGTTTTGTCAGAGTCTCTGACAAAACTAGGATTGCCATTGATTTGCATTGGACTCGTTACTGTGCGAGTAATTGCTGGGAAACTCGCAGAGTACCGAGTCCTGCGAGTCCCTTACTACTCGCAGAGTAACGAGTCCTAGCGAGTAGACTCGCCCATCCTTAGTGGCCACTCCATATCAGGAGCAGATCATCCACATATCTGCTGTACCATGCAATGCTGCCAGGAAAAGGATTTTCATTATTAAAAATGAATATTTCCTCTCACCACGCCATAAAAAGGATTGCAAGGGAGTGTGAGAACTTGGAGCCCATTGGGGCTTCGCACTTCTGTAAAAAAATTGTTTCTGAAAAGCAAAAACATTTTGACCTAATAAATATTAATAATAAATTGTTTCAATTCCAGGGTATGCACTGTATCTATCCAGATGGAATTGGACGGCTTGGAGAGAATGCATATGTAGAATAGACAAATATATATTAATTACATTGCATGTTAAAAATGAATACGGTCATTTTCCTCCCAAACAAATTTATCAAAGAACTGAATAACATTTACTGATTTTCTTATTTAAAGAGTTGATACCTGCAATAATTGGTCGCAATTTCTTTTTGAATTTTTGGAAATCCAAGAAATATTGCCATTGTTGGGCGATCTGGCAAAAAAAATTTTTTTCTGCTTAGGCTGCTTTCACATCACGGATTTTTCAAATCCGATGCTGTCCGATCAAAATCTGTCTTCCTGCAGGCTCCCGATGGCTGCAGAGGTCTTCTTCTGCTGTACAGGACCTGCGGTGATGTCACAGTCATGTGACTGCGGGTTACCATGGTGGAACCTGCTGTCACGTGACTGTGACATCACCGCAGGTCCTGTACACATGAAGAAGACCTCTGCAGCCACCGGGAGCCTGCGGGGGCTCGGGGGGAGGTGAGCATAAACTTTTTTCTTTTTTTTTGCCCGGAGGCTACGATTTAATGCCGGAATCGGATGCCTATTTGGCATCCGATTCCAGGCATCAGAAGGGAGCCGATGCTGTCCGAATTTATCGGACAGCATCGGCTCCCTCATAAATCGTTATGTGAAAGTAGCCTTAGAGTTAAAGCTTATGCCATCATCCAAATAATTGGGTATCTTTGAAAATTACAGTTAGACACCCACTCATAATTTTATATGCTTCCCCATCCAAAAAAATGTTAAGAACCTGTTTACTGTATAAATCAATATCCATCACAACTACGCAACTCCCTTTTTCGAACTGCCTAAATATGATATTATTGTTTTGTTGCACCTCTTTTATGGTGGGTTTACACACACCAATCATTGTATCCAATCTCTGAACCAATCTCTGGTTGCAGTGAAATCATGGACAGATTGCTCCATGTTGTACACAGCCACAAAATGGAACTATGTGTCCATGATTTCACTGCAACCAGAGATTGGTTCAGAGATTGGATACAATGATTGGTGTGTGTAAACCCACATGACAGCCCAAAATTCTTTGCCACTAAAAATTTTTTAGACATCCGATCATTGGTAGATGCAGAGTGTTTATTTAAATTTTCTTCAACCAAAGACTGAAATGAATCAAGTGCTTGAACTTTAGACTTTAGGGGATAGAAACTAGGATTTTGCAAGTTCACAATTACATCCTGATTAACGACTACCGAAATCCCTGTGGTATTAGATTGCAACTTTTTTAATGATAGCAACGCACTCTGTTCTTCAAACATTAAGAAAATTCATTAGATGATTTAAAGGGACCCGGTCAACTCATTCTACCTTCTATGCTATCACTACTTGTCCCTGCACCTTCCTAGCTGATCCCTAACCATCCCTGTCTGATCTAAAAGTGCCCTATAAAGTTTCAGAAAAATTATTTATAACTTACATGCAACCTCCATCCGGAGACTGCAAAGGCGGGCTCCGGGGCTCCATTCTCCCCGCCTTGCTGGCTCTCAGCATGCCTCACTGGGCATCATCAGTCTTTCTGTTGTTCCACCTCTGTCTGACACTCCCACCTCCTCTCGTACTACGATACGCAGGCCGGAACATCGTATCCGACCCGGGGGAGGGGAGAAGCCTGCAAGGGCTTACAGCCTACAAGGGATGGGTGAGGATATACGGTAGCAGGCGAGGAGAGAGGACCCTGCCTGCGAGGGCTCAGTCTACAGGGAATGGGTGGATACAGGACCCTGCCCACGAGGGTTCACAGTCTAGAAAGGATGCATGAGGATAGATTAGGTGAGCAGAGAGGACCCTGCCCGAAGGGGCTCACAGTCTACAAGAGATGGGTAAGGATACAGTAGGTGAAGAGAGGACCCTGCTCGCAACGGCTCACAGTCTACAAGGGAAGGGTGAGGATACAGTAGGAGAGGGTAGAGCAGGTCGTGCAGTGGTTTGGTGGACTGAGGTTCACTGCAGGTTGTAGGCTAGTTGGAAGAGGTGAGTTTTCAGGTTCCTTTTGAAGGTTTCCGCAGTAGGCGAGAGTTCAATGTGTTGGGGGAGAGTTCCAGAATATGGGTGATGCACAGGAGAAATCTTGTATGTGATTGTGAGAAGACATAAGAGGGGAATAGAGGAGATCTTGTGAGAATCAGAAGTTATGTGCAGGTGAGTACAGGGAGACCAGGTCACAGATGTATGGAGGGGACAGATTGTGGATAGCTTTGTATATCATAGTTAGGGTTTTGAACCGGAGTCTTTGGGCAATGGGGAGCCAGTGAAGAGCTTGGCAGAGGAGAGGCTGGGGAATAATAGGGAGACAGGTGGATTAGTCAGGTAGCAGAGTTGTGCAAGAATGAATGAAAGAATGAAAGTTGTGCAGAATGGAGTTGTGCAAGTGTTAGAAGAGAGGCCAGACAGTAGGTTGTTGAAGTTGTCGAGGCAGATGATGAGGGCGTGCACGAGTGTTTTTGCAGTTTCTTGGTCAAGGAAGGTACAGATCTGGGAAATATTTTTGAGTTGGAGTCGGCAGGAGGTGGCAAGGGCTGGGATATGCAGCTTGAAAGAGAGGGCAGAGTCGAGGATTACCCTGAGGTACCGAGCATGCGGGACTAGGGTGAGTGAGCAGCTATTGACTTTGATGGATAAGCTTGGTGGGGTGGTAGAGTAAGATAGGGTAAGATGATGAATTCTGTTTTGTCCATGTTAAGTTTTAAAAATCAAGCAGAAAAGAAACGTGAAATAGCAGACAGACATTGTGGGATTTTGGTTAATAAGGAGGTGATGTCCAGTCCAGAGAGGTAGATTTGTGTATCATCAGTGTAGAGATGATTCTGAAAGCCGTGTGACTCTTTGAGCTGTCCCAGAAAGAAGGTGTAGATGGAGAAGAGTAGGGGCCTCCCCCAATAGAGGCCAAAATCCAGCATTTGCTATCCTACCCCTGCCCAGGCTCCTCACTGCAGTATCTCTATTATGGCCAGTTCAGTGATTGGTCTGGCCAGTTCAACCCCTAGATTGGAGGTCTGTGCTGAGCTCTTGATCAACCCTGTGCCCTCCACAGCGGACTCCTCTGTGAGTTCCTGATCACCCCTGTGCTTCCCAGAGTGGACTCCTCTGTGAGCTCCTCACCCCTGTGCCCCCCAGAGTGGGCTCTTCTGTGTGGTCCTCACCCCTGTGCCCCCCAGAGTGGACCCCTCTGTGAGATCCTAATCACCACTGTGCCCCCCAGAGTGGGCTCCTCTGTGAGCTCCTTATCACCCCTGTGCCCCCCAGAGTGGGCTCCTCTGTGAGCTCTTAATCACCCCTGTGCCCCCAGAGTGGGCTCCTCTGTGAGCTCTTAATCACCCCTGTGCCCCCAGAGTGGGCTCCTCTGTGAGCTCCTTATCATCCCTGTGCCCCCAGAGTGGGCACCTCTGTGAGCTCCTCCCCCCTGTGCCCCCAGAGTGGGCTCCTCTGTGAGCTCCTTATCACCCCTGTGCCCCCCAGAGTGGGCTCCTCTGTGAGCTCCTTATCACCCCTGTGCCCCCAGAGTGGGCTCCTCTGTGAGCTCCTAATCACCCCTGTGCCCCCAGAGTGGGCTCCTCTGTGAGCTCCTTATCATCCCTGTGCCCCCCAGAGTGGGCACCTCTGTGAGCTCCTCCCCCCTGTGCCCCCAGAGTGGGCTCCTCTGTGAGCTCCTCCCCCCTGTGCCCCCAGAGTGGACTCCTCTGTGAGCTCCTCCCCCTGTGCCCCAGAGTGGACTCCTCTGTGAGCTCCTCACCCCTGTGCCCCCAGAGTGGACTCCTCTGTGAGCTCCTTATCACCCCTGTGCCCCCCAGAGTGGGCTCCTCTGTGTGCTCCTCACCCCTAAGCCCCAAAGTGGGCTCCTCTGTGAGCTCCTCACCCCTGTGCTCCCCAGAGTGGACTCCTCTGTGAGCTCCTCCCCCCTGTACCCTCAGAGTGGACTCCTCTATGAGCTCCTCACCCCTGAGACCCCCTGATTGGGCTCCTCTATGTGGTCCTCAACCCTGTGCCACCCAGAGAGTGGGCTCCTCACCCCTGTGCTCCCCAGAGTGGGCTCCTCTGTGAGCTCCTCCCCCCTGTGCCCCCAGAGTGGACTCCTCTGTGAGCTCCTCACCCTGAGACCCCCAATTTGGGCTCCTCTATGTGGTCCTCAACCCTGTGCCCCCCAGAGAGTGGGCTCCTCACCCCTGTGCTCCTCAGAGTGGGCTCCTCTGTGAGCTCCTCACCCCTGTACCCCCAGAGCAGAGTGGGCTCCTCTGTGAGCTCCTCACTCCCGGTCTATGGACCGTCCACAGTGCACGGCTGGAGGGAGGGTGGTCCTCTCCTCAGTGCTGCTCCAGGCACCGCCCTGCCATAAGGCGGAGCTCTTAGTGCGCATGCGCAGCATTCCTCGTTTGGTCACCGACGCCGTCTGTACAGCAGGGAGTAGAGCAGACAGCCATCCGCCGTGTGAGGTGAGCGCGACCCTGTGTGTCCCCGGAGCCGGCTGCCGCCCTGTGTGTGGCCCCGGTGTGTCGCTGTCCCGCTCTGTAGCTGCCTGTATCCCCCATAGTCTCCGCTTTGTGTTGTGACTTGTCCTGTTGTTTCTCTGGGCGCATTATCTTGTGCATACACGTGTAGTGCCGTGCTGTGTGTTGTGGCGCCCCCGGCCCTGTGGTAGTGACGGTGTCTCTCTGCATTGTGTTCACGTTGTGCCGCAGGTTCCGTCTTCTCAGCGCCGCCGCCGCCATTTTGTCTTTGTGACGAAACAGCCAGTCACGTGTCCGCACCGCCCTGTGTGAGAGAAAATGTCTGAAGGCGGAGAGGGAAACGTGGTGAAGATCCGCGGCCTGCCCTGGTCCTGCTCTGCCGAGGAGATAGAGACCTTCTTCTCAGGTGAGTGTACTGGCTGCCGGGTCAGGGCTTACAAAGGGGGTCAGTGCTCATACAGGTCCATGTCCCCTCAGAGTCCAAGATCCTGAATGGCACCTGTGGAGTCCACTTCATCTACACCCGGGAGGGCCGGCCGAGCGGAGAGGCCTTCGTGGAGTTCGAGAGCGAAGACGACCTGGTTATTGGTCTACAGAAAGACCGAGAAAGCATGGGACATCGATATGTGGAAGGTGAGTGAGGGCTCGCTGCCGGCCGTGGGTGTGAATGCTCGCTCGCTGCTGGTCATAGGTCCACTCGCCCGCTGGCGTCCCTGGGGTGTGAGCGCCCCGCCCGCTGGCGTCCCTGGGTGTGAGCGCCCGCCGCTGGCGTCCCTGGGTGTGAGCGCCCGCCCGCTGGCGTCCCTGGGTGTGAGCGCCCGCCCGCTGGCGTCCCTGGGTGTGAGCGCCCGCCCGCTGGCGTCCCTGGGTGTGAGCGCCCGCCCGCTGGCCGCTGTGTCTTGGATTTGGTTGGATTTCACTACATCCAGTAGTTTACTGAGCTGCACTGATTACATATTTCAGATAAACCTGATCTGGGTATCCCCAATCTGTAGCAGTCACAGGTTTGGAGCACTGTGGGAACAGTCTTAACAGGCTGTGCTACATTGTTTCCATAAAGCTATTTTCACATTATACTCAGTCTATCCACTTCACCACAGCATCCTCTTCTCATGGCAGCTGACCAACGTGTAGACACGCAGCAGTAACATCACTGTCATGCGCCACGCTCCACACACAATCAGCTGCCATGATGAGAATATGATGCCACACTGGGGGAAAGATGAGAATAGTGAGAATAATCACTAATCTGCTGGGATATTCACTGGTTCCACGCCTGGGATGATGTGCTTGGGAAGCAGTGAAATATACACCTTAATAGCGGGCACATGCAATTGGCTGCAGGTGAACACATGTGCCCACTCTTTCATAAAATGTAATATGCGCTGCTCTGCCCATCATCCCACCCACTTTTTTTGGTGCCAAGCTCTATGTTGAGGGGGGGATGGAAGCAGCCTGCTCCTGCCTCCGGTGACCTGCTCTGCTGCCACTGCATCCACAGCGGCAGCCAGGTACCATACATCCGGACTATAAAAGATGCACCCCTACTTTCCAAATTCGGCTAAAAAGCCTTAGAGTGGAAAACTAACAGTAAATATTCTGGTCCTGTCTAGTGGGCTGTGGTGTAGATTTTTGCTCCATGGGTCTTGCTCGGTATCCATAACTCCTTCACTGTATAACCGTCACAGGAGCAAATGGCTCCTTGTCCTGTACTATGTGTTGAAGCAGCACAAGTAGAATAGTACTCCACCTCCTCTCTCTGTCCTGTCTGAGTAGAGACAATTGAAGATCGTCCTCTGTAAACAGAAGCCGTGAGATGGTCCATACTTCCTCTCCAGTATTCATATGGGATCCAGATGTTGTGCCCTACCAATTTGAATCTAAGGCTACGTTCACACATTTGCGTATTTTGTTGCACTTTTTTGCCGCGTTTTTCGGCTGCGCAAAAAAGTGCAACAAAATACACCGGGGCTTTCACACACTGCACTTTCTTTACCCCAGAAAGCGCAGGTGATGTCACAGAGGGGAGGAAGAATCCTGCTTCCTCCTCCCCTCTGTGACATCTGGGACCGCCCCATTAGATTTCGCAGTTTATTAATATACACTGCGAAATCTAAATTAAAGCCAAATGTATGTAAAATAAAAAAGAATCAAATACTTACCTCTCCGACGCCTTTTCCCGATGTCTGGTGCCGAAGACAGGCGGTGTATCCTGCTAACTATTTTTGAAACGTTTTAATTTTTCCTGCGTAAAGGGAATCGTCCAATCTCAGTCCAGTCACTCTGAATCCTCACTTCACGCACACTGTACTGTGAGGATTCTTTGGTGGTCATGTGACCACAAGATTTGCATTCTTCCAGCCACATTCCAACTAGACTGTAACCAACCTCACTCAATACATTTTTTTTTTTTTTTTTTGCTTGTGATCGCAAGTATGCTAATCATATACTTGTGGTCAAGCTCCCGGCGTGAGAGAGATCTAACAATATAATCATTCACAAGTCTGCTGTCATAGTGGCGCAGGCTTTTAGCTTGGAGGTTGTCCACTACTGTACGTATGGTAGGACATCAATGTCTGATCCGCTTGTGAATAGCATGCAAAAGTGCAGTCGCCGGCCGCAGCCACTATCAGAGGACTGGTAAGCTTCGTAACTGAGCATTTCCGCCCACCTGCTGCCGACGCCGAGAACATCTGATCGGTGGGGGTGCTGGGTGTCTGATCCAGGCTGATCAGACATCGATGCTTTTTCATCCAGATGGGGAAGGGCATGTAAGGTCACTGGACTATTCATCCTGATGTTGATCAAGGCAAAGTGGCCATAGCAAGAAGACACTAGTTTGTCCCTGCTGTAGCAATTCACAGGTGACTGTATGGTGTGGCAAGCATAAGTTATGATTCTAAAATTGACGGAAATATAGGACAAAAGTATTTATACAATTATATTATTTCATTTTTTTTTTTTTTTTTTTACAGTTTTCAAGTCCAACAGTGTTGAAATGGATTGGGTTTTAAAGCACACCGGTCCAAACAGCCCCGACACTGCAAATGATGGCTTTGTCCGTTTAAGGGGGCTGCCGTTTGGCTGCAGCAAGGAAGAAATAGTTCAGTTTTTTTCAGGTACAAAAAGTATTTTAATGATGTGGATTGTGTTTTAATGGCAATAATGAGTTAAGCAATCTCTACAATAGTAAAATATCTATCGGCCAAGACCGATCATAGCCTTCAGAATGTGTATATAGTAATAAACTGTACAATGCTGATGTCACGTTAACATAATTACATATTTAAGCTGTGATTTCACTCAAAACTAGTGTCAAAGACTAAATTTATAGGATAATTTCCTTCTTATAACCCAGATATCCCTAGCTTCACATATACCTATTAAAGTGATTGTATGATACCATTACTAGATATTACCTATTAGGTGACGATGCCTTAATCGTTGGGCGGTCTGACCGCAGGGAAACGCCGGTTAGCCGAATTGGGCACTTTTAACCCTGTTAGGATGCAGCTGCAGTGTTCATGCTCTAGAGCTGCTTTGTTTCCCCATGGGGCTGCAAGCTCTTTTTGGCAGCCTTAAAAGAATGAGAGTGTTGGTCGGGCATTCACACTACCGCTGAATTCTAATGGCAATTCCCTGACTGGATAAAAATTCCCTTTTCTGTTGTGGTTCCCAACAGTTGAATAGCCAATTATCAGTAAATTATCACATCCTTTGGATAGGAAAGCACTTTTTTTCAATGGATAAGCCCCTTAAATAACCTAATATTCACTTAAAGGGAATCTGTCAGCAGGTTTTTGCTATGTAGTCTGAAGACAGCATGTTATAAGGCTCGCCAACAATCAGCCACCCGTGTAACGACCTCGACATCATGGAAAAGAATATAAAATATTCTTTTCCACGATATTGAGGTCCCGCGCTATGCTGGAGTAACGTAAACATCGGGTCACTAAGCGCTGCGCTTACTAACCTGATGTTTACCGTGGTTACCAGCATACTCCCGCTTAGTAACCCAATGTGTGCCCTGGTTACCAGGGAACACATCAGGTTAGCTGGTCGCTGCCCCGTCACACATGCCGATGCATGCGTGACAGCGGCAGACCAGCAACTGAGAAACAGCCCTGGCCATTCTGCAACGATCAGCGAGGTGATTGTTGCGGGATGTCACATGCAGCAACATCGCTATGAGGTCGCTGCAACGTCAGACGTTGCAGCAACATCGTTGGCGATATCGCTACGTGTAAACCCAGCTTTAGAACTCTGATTTTGTTGCAACTTTCGCACCCAGTAAGCTAAGTGAAACATTGTTCAGTTCGGGATCTATCGTCCTACATTACCCTGCTTTCATATAAGATGACAAAGACCTGACAGATTACCTTTAAGACTCTGAAGGGATATATATAGCTCCTACTCCTCTCTATAAAATTAGTTTAACGTATAATTTACCCCTCTTCTTTATAAATTTTCGTTTCTTTGCTAATATTTGTATTAACAAATCTACAGTGAGTGAGGGAAAATGACAGCTGCATTTTTACTGAGATTGTGAACAAGTGCTCTCCAAAGGAATCTGTCCCCACATTTCCTGTCTAAACTATTGACATGGGGATACATGTTACAAAAAGTCATCACTGCATGCCGCATATCAGATGTCTTGTTGTGGATAGCAGACATTACCATTGATGGCCGCTCTCTGCTCTTCTGCTCTCATTATAGAGTTCTGTGTGTTTTTATACCTGACACATCTGCAGGGTCCTCTCTGCTTCATCTTCCATCTCACAGGCAGACAGGGTGCAATATTGCAACACAGCAGAACTGCAAAAAAAAAGTTTGCAAAAAGTCGTTTTCCCTGTTCTGTGTCAGTTTCTTGTCTCTGGCCCCCTTTACATCATGTTTTGTTCCTGTCCGTGGGGATCCTGTTTTTTTTGCAGGACCACATGGACAGGCCCAGATTTGTTACTCTGGATGCCATTTCTGTGTCGGGATCTGGGATTTTGATCGATCCAGACACAAAGAGCTGGGAAGAGCCCGAGCCTGCATAGTGCAGGCAAGGTGTGTGGGGGCAGTTACTTTCATTTTCGCAATATATCTACATACATTGCGAAAGCAATGGTTAAAAATATTAAAAAATTGCTCGCCTCTCCGAGTGTCCCGCGATGCAAGGTGTCCATCTCCGATGGCTTCAGGACCTTAATCAGGTGACCGGCGGCAATCGATCAGCTGATTTCCCATGACCGCAACAGCTGAGCGGTTTAAACCGTCTGCCAATCTATTTTGGTGGGCAATTTAAACCGCTCAGCTGATGCTGTCATATTACACATCAACTGATCGGGTTGCCCCGCCCGATATGCTGATTAAGGTCCTGCAGCCATCAGAGGTGGACAGCTCGCATCGTGAAGCACTGCTGAGGTGAGTGTTGTTTTTTTTTTTTTCATTGTTTACTTTAGGCTACGTTCACACATTTGCGTATTTTGTTGCCGCGATTTTCAGCGGCACTAAAAAGCGCAACAAAATACGTCGGGGCTTTCACACGTTGCGCTCTTTACCCCATAAAGCGCAGGTGATGTCACAGAGGGGAGGAAGAATCCTGCTTCCTCCCCTCTGTGACATGTTACAACCCCCTTAGATTTTGCAGTGTATTAATATACACTGCGAAATCTAAATTAAATAAAGTCAAATGTATGAAAAATAATAAAGAATCAAATACTTGCCTCTCCAGTGCAGAGGCAGGCGATGTACCGACCTGCCAGGGCCTGCCGTGATGTCAGCGTGACGTCACGGGCGCTGATTGGCTGCTCGCTGTCATGTGATGCATATCACATGACCGCAACAGCCTCTGACATCATCACAGGTCCTAGCAGGGCAATTCCAGCGGCGGCTCCCGGACCCCAGAACACCCATCGGAGGGTAAGTATTTAATTCTTTAATATTTTTTCATACATTTGTCTTTATTTAACTTTGATTTTGCAGTGTATATTAATACACTGCAAAATCAAATAGGCGGTCACAGGGGAGGAGGAAGCAGGATTCTTCCTCCCCTCTGTGACGTCAGATGCAGCAGCTCCGCCCCTATGGGGAAAAAGCGCTGCATAAAAAATTGACAAGGTCATTCTTTTTAGCAGGCGCTTTTTCCTATAAAAGTGCAGCGTATTTTTACGCACTTGTCTGCACGGCAAGTGAATTTCCCATTCACTTTGCCAGCAGACAAAAAGCAATGTGTGAACGCAGCCTTAATTTCACTTTAGCAGTGTATGTAGATACATGACTAAAATGAAATTACACAGAAACAGAGCAGTTTTAGCGTACGGAGCATGCTCAGTACACTAATACCGTGCCCATAGGGACACATGGGGCCAAATCGGATCCGTGGCTATCTGTTTTACTACAGAGATAGGCTGGGGTCACAGTTGACATGAGTTTTTTTTTTTTTTTTTTTTTTTTTATAGTGATTTAACAAAACTCATGCTTTTTTTTCATGTCGGCATGATTTTTTTAAGGTGTGTGATGGCTCCCTGCGTTTTTGGCTGCGTTTTTAAATCTGCACCCAAAAATAGTGCATGTACTATTTTTTGGTGCGTGTTGAAAAACGCAAGCGTTTTTATAACATGGGCCCCTATGGAAAACGCATGCAAAAACGCATGTACAATTAGTACCATTCAAAAACGCATGCGTTTTCCATAGGAGCCCATGTTAAAAAAATCCATGCGTTTTCTTAACATGGGCTCCTATGGAAAACGCATGCGTTTTTGAATGGTACTAATTGTACATGCGTTTTTGCATGCGTTTCCCATAAGGCCCAATATTAAACGCATGCGTTTTTGGAAATGCACCAAAAACGCATGGTACAGTCACACATGCATTTTTGCTATTAGGGCATGCGTTTTTTAACATGGTGGGCGTATGGGTGCGTTTTTACATGCGTTTTTGAAAACACAGGTCTCCAAAAACGCTTGTAAAAAATGCTACTGTGACCCTAGCCATAGCCACAGATCCCCAAAAACGTGATGTGAAGGGGGCCTTAAACACTGGTAATTCCTATTTATAATAAGCTCTGGAGTTATCTTCCAGGCAGCATCTGCCCCATAGCCTTACACAGCTCATTTATGTAAAGTGATGAAAGGATGACTTCTCCACAACAAGGCATCTGATAGGAGCCACATTTTTGAGGCGTGTGTTGTTGTTGTTGTTGTTGTTTTTGTTTTGTTTTTTGTCTTGTTTTTTTGGCCTTCTGTAACCTGCATGCTCAATAGCTTAGATGGGTCAAATGGGGTGACAGATTCTCTTTAAGTGGTCACTGTACAATTCTAAGGTTAGTTTCACTCTGCGGTTGGATCAGGTCAGGTCAGGTTTTGTGTTTCAAAACCAGGAGAGGAACTTGCAGAGAAAAAGTATAATTGAAAGTTTGACTCCTGTTCTAGGTTTTGGAGTCACTCCTGGTTTTGAAACACAAAACCTGACCTGATCCAACCGCAGTGTGAAACTAGCCTTATGGTGTAATTAGTTACTGATGAACAAGAAAAACTTTCATCAGGTGAAGTGATCATCTGTGCAACCTTTTTTTTCAGTGACCAATCTATTACCAATTGCACAGTGCACATTTTTTATCCTGGTAAACCTGCCCTGGTTTTCACAGGCTGATGCACTGCCAAGAACGTTGATTTTCTCCTTTTCTCACAAGCGCTCTTGCTCATTCATTGTGTGATCGGCAGCCTGTTTACTTGCCTAGATAATTGTGATATGAGCTTTGTAATGATGCTTGTTCACAATTATTTTGCAGTGTAAATGTCTCATATTGTGGCCATAGCTTATCAGCCTGCAGAACAAAGAGGTTGAGTGATTTTAAATGTAGGTCGCCTCATTCTTTTCTTCCCTCCACATTCTCTCAGCAGGCACCCATACATAATAGATGGTTCAGCGGACTAGAATCTAGTGTGTATGGGGGCCTTAAAGGAATTTGTACCGTGCTAAGTCATTCTTCATAGGTAAGGCTATAACTTCCTAATCACTGATACCCCACGTTTTCCCAGCACTGTCTGAAGCGTAGTTCGAGCTTCTGCTGCTTCACTCAATTTATTCTTAATGGGACCATTGATATGGCCAAGCTCGCAATCAAGTGTTCATTAAAAATGAAGCTGCATATTTTTTATTTATTAATTTTTTTTTTTCATGGCTGGGACGGCCTAGTTGCTGTATCTAAATGCATTTTTTTTGTTGTGTGTTGTTTTTTTTTTTTTTTGTTTGTTTGTTTATTTAAAGAACAAATGATTAAGAAATGCAAATGTTTGCTGCTGCCCTATATCTGGTGTTTAAATCCGAAAAGAGAGATTTTCTGTGTGGGCTTGTAATTTATTTTTACCAATATTTATACATAAAATGTTAACCCCCCACTGGGGTTATTTGTCCTTGGGTTGAAGGGTTGGAAATCGTGCCAAATGGGATAACATTGCCGGTGGACTTCCAGGGGAGGAGTACGGGGGAGGCCTTCGTGCAGTTTGCTTCACAGGAAATAGCTGAAAAGGCTCTAAAGAAACACAAGGAGAGAATAGGGCACAGGTGGGGATGGATGGTTGGATGTCACTTTTCTTATGGTATAGATGCATAACTTTGACAATATTTTAGAATTTGTAATGTGTATGAGTTAGTTCTAAAGTGAATTTATTGGCTTAATGTTATCATGAAATTAGATTAGTACTGCCATAAGAAAATGTGATTGACTTGTTTTATTTCTGTATAGTATATGGTATCAAATGCAATTGATAATTTGTCACAATGGGTTTACTTGTACCTGTGACTATATACAGACCATGTGTGCTGAATCCAATGTTATCTATTTAACTTTTAATGACTCATGCACCATTACTGACATACACCATCTATGGTCAAATTTAAGATTACAGTAAGTGTTGACTACGTTTTTTTTTTTTTTTTTTTGTTAAAATATATCTAGATTAAATTTATACTGTCACAATTCAAAATTTAATTCTTAGCCTGTGAATGTACTATATATTTTACTTTCCTTTTTAATTTTCCAGGTATATAGAAATTTTTAAAAGCAGCAGAGCAGAGGTTCGTACACACTATGATCCTCCCAGGAAGCTCTTTGGAATGCAGCGTCCAGGGCCCTATGACCGACCTGGTATAGGAAGAGGCTACAATAATTTGGGAAGAGGTTTTGATCGAATGAGGCGTGGTGGATATGGCGGAGGTAAGTTATGTAGCTTTGTGTTTTTGCTGGACTCTGCAACCCAGTTTGATCTAGTAATATGGAGCTTCACACAGTATTATTGGCAGTTAAAACACCAGTATATGTAAAAAATAATTTATAATTTAAATCATGAAAAACTTACTCAGGCTGATGTAGTTATTTTTTTTCCCTATTAGGTGATTTAAAAAAAAAACAAACACATTTTTGACATGTGAAGGGAGTACTTAAGATCCATGACTGAAAAAGGAGACCTTAAAGTCACCCAGCATCATGGTGAATTGTCTGCTGGTTGTTTTAAATACCATTTTCTGTTCTACAGGTTACAGTGGTTATGAGGAATATAATGGATACAGTGAATATGCATTTGGTGCCGACCAAAGGTTTGGAAGAGGTATGTCTCGTGGCTTTTTGCATTCCCTGCAACATCCCTTTTACAGTCTAGTTTCTTAGACCTTGAGTAGAAATGGGCGAACTATTTGGGTTCGTGACCGGGGTTGCGCAATTAAAGTAAGCCAATAGTTAATACTTTTAATATACTTAATGGGTAGGCGTTCTCCCTTCCTGATGTGACGCGTTGCTGCATCACTTACGGGCCGCTCCTTATCTTCTTGGTGTATGTGAATGGCTATTGGAGCCAGTCACGTGACTATTCCCCTTTGAAGTGACACAGTGCCGCGGCACAGTTGTAAAGGATAATGTGGACGCGGTAAGTATAAACAGTATGGTTACAACCATTTACTTGCTTTAACAGAGCAACCCCAGTCATGGACCCCTGAAAGACAGAGCAGTTTGCCCATCCCTAACTTTGACATTTTCATGTTTTTTCATTTATTTTTTTTTATCAACAGTTTCAGATAGTAGATATGCAGATGGATCCAGCTTTCAAAGCACAACCGGTCACTGCGTACATATGAGAGGTCTCCCTTACAGAGCAACCGAAACAGACATATACACAGTAAGTATAATAAAATGCTTAAATGTCAAGCTTAACCTTCATTTTATTTCATAAATAAATAATACACAAGTTCTATTACAAATATGCTTACTTTTATCGGAGAAATTTGCTTCTTTCTCTGACAGAATTTATCATTCATTGATAGATGGCAGCTGTTACTGATGAGTTTCTATGTAGAGAAGAGGGGGAAAGTCCCCCTGGTTACACATTACACCCACTTTTTCCCTGACCAGTGATCTTTTTCCGGACAGCTTACATGCCATCCCCACCAGGTAGCTGTACTAATCCATGCTTCAGTTTTTCCTTCATACAAGGCACCCTTGCAACCTACCCTACTTCCTTCAGCTTAGGTGGGTTGAAGCGCAATGGGACTTTCCCCATGTAGGTTCTTTTCATACTTTATTTTTGGTGGGGTTTCTTTCCTGGACTCTTCACTAGTAACACATTTGCTGCCTCTTTTTTTTTTTTTTTTTTTCTTCTTTTTGTCCTGACAATGGAAGACTTAGATCCTAGATGCTTTTCGTTGCAAGACCCATTTGAGGACACGCATCTCTGTACCAATTTGCTCACTTTTGACCCTATTTCTCTATCGCCTCATTGAGGGACACACTCTTCCAAGCCCCCTACTAAACACTCATTACTAGGCTTGTTGCCTTATGACAAATGTCTGGCAGTTCTTCGACCATGGTCATAGTTGATCTGATCATTCTCTCACAATTTATAGTTGGTTTTCTGCAACGCTGGCAAGCCTAACGTGTGCAAACTGAGTAGCTTACTGTGATGCAGATATTGATGACCCTACTGCTTCCCACATCCTGTTTGGCCTTTCTGGATCACTCCTTCGATAGATGGTATAGCTTTTCCTTCTTCCCAATCTGAATTCCTTGTGAACACCCCTCATTGTAAGCCTAAGCTCGCTTCGTCTGTGTAGGATCTTAGTTAGGCAGTGTTAGACACTATCCTGGTCAAAGATTTGTCCTTCGCTCCAACTTTGCCACTTTTGATCCACCGTACCTTAAGGTACAGTCCCACACGGCAATTTTGCTAGCAATTTCACTGCCAATTTGCTGGTTGCAGTGAAATCATGGACACGTTTTATTTTGTTGCCGTGTACAAATGGAACAATGTGTCCATGATTTCACTGCAACCAGGAAATTGCCAGTGAAATTGCTAGCAAAATTGCCGTGTGGGACTGTACCTTAAAAGATCACTCCTGAGGTATCCCAAGGATTCATTTGTTCCTGTTCCAGACCTGGAACCCTTCCAAGGATACTACTGACCTGTAAGGATACTACTGACCTGTACAATTTCCCTCCTTCCCCCAGAAAGGATTGCAAGGTCAGACCTACAAGCAATGAAGTTTAGTATTGCCAATATAATTTTCCCAAATACAGCATAGCAAATGGTATGCTACCTTTTTATTATACAGCTTTTATTCTAAACATGGAAAAGCAGAAGTATCATACCACAATATGACATTTAAAAAAACACCAACCTGAAATTCCAGTGACTCATTTAACTGGGAATTACATAGTGATCAAACATGCACTGGTGGACTAGTTCAGATACAAATTATTATAAGACAAGATGATGAGGAAAGCTATTTTCTTAATCGCTTCATTGGGGGACACAGGAAAACCTTGGGTGTATGCTTGCTGCCATGAGGAGGCTGACACTATGCAAAATAACAGAAAAGCAACTCTTCCCCAGCAGTATACACCCACCTACTGGCACAAATGCAACTCCATTCTAGCTTAGGGTCATAGGAGGCAGACACGGGTCTCTCTCTTTCTGTTTATTTTCATCATTCAAATTCATCAGGGAATACGGAGCAGTTGAGCCAATCCTTAACCCCCATAGAGATCGAGGGTCCAGTGTACACTGGTTGCACTGTTAACTCTCCCTCTCTGGGCCAGGGCCATCCATCACTTCCTAGAAGCGGATCCTGGAGAACCCTGAGGCCGGACACTGGTGCCTGCCCTGGCCCGTTCACTTCCCTACCCGCTCGCCCACCAGAGCCGGTCGGTAGGGTCATCAGACGCCCCGTGTTCCTGAGGAGAAGATTCAGCGTCTGGAGCTCCACACCTCAAGGATGAGGTAGGGATCTGCATCCTGATGGCAGCAAGCAGATACTCCCTAATGGCCTGGTTACCCACATGAGGCTATGCCCCCCCTGATCCTCCCCATATCAGATTCACTCCTGGTAGCCCTCAGTTCCCCCTCTGGTCCTCCATTAGGACACCCAGGCGCAGCAGCCGCAGTACACCGAACCTGTGTGTTGTTTTGCCTGCACACAGCTTTAGTCAACTTTGCTACACATGCTGCGGCTGCAGCAGGGTTTGCCTTAAACAGGCACAAGGAGGTCGGGACTGTGGATGACACATTATCTGGAGCTCAAAGGAGCTCCTGGTCAGTTTCTGGGCCTGTATGCCCCTTTATTCAAAGCTTCAAGGCTCCTGGGCACGTTTTGTTACCATCAAGGGGCTCCAAGCCTGTTTCCAGGACTTGTAAGACCCCATACACAGTTTCCAGGCCGGCATGGCATTTGCCAGGCCGGCGCAACTCCTTTCCACCCAGCCGCGTCACGGGCCTCTCGATCTGGGCCACCGCATAAATTGAGCCCCAGGCTCCACTGTGGCCTCTGGGCTTCTTTTGCCCGCCCACAAAACGCCCCCTGTCCAATCAGTCATCCGTGGGCGGGCTTTGGTATGGACCTGCCCCCTGGCGTTCCCAAACTCCGCCCCCGGGGCCAAGACACATTAGAAGAGGCCGGTCTCCTCCCTTGTGGCCACGCTCAACGCCATTTTGGAACAACGTTCTGCCTGCAGCACAGCCCACTCGTCTCCTACTCCAATGGAAGCCGAGCGCAGGCTACAATCGCGCCGTTTTCGGCCACGCCCACCATCTCCCGGCAAGAGCCCGCGCTTTTAATTAAGGGGATCTCTTGCAATTTGCAGGCATCGGCACATGCGCACAAAACAATGGCAGCAATTTATCTGCACCTTGCAGGGCTGCATCAAGGCGAACATTGGAAGCCTGGACTCCTGGGACACTGGCAGACAGGAACCTGGTAAGCAAAGCCTCCCCAGCCCCGCACACTGCTGGCACTCTCACTACTGGCTATAGTAGATGCCTCACACAAGGAGCACCCGTATAGCCCCCACGGTGTACTATGCCTGCTCAGAGTGCAATAAGAAGCTACCCTCTGCTCAGAACTCTCCACTGTGCCTCACTTGTAGCCCAGAGACCATGCAGGCAGTTCAGGAGCCTTACCATTGACCCGTCCGTGGTCTCTGTCCCACCTAAGGTGATACTTTCCCTATCTCAGTCCGCCACTACTCTGATTAAATTCTCAGAAAACCTGATGGCAGCCCTAGAGCACCTGCCCACGCAGATTGCCTCCGTGATTAGGCCTAATCCATCGGAGCAGACTGACCCTAGCCCACCAGGGAACGCTGTCCCTGGACCACCAGACCAATCCACCTCCAAACCACCTTCGGAATCAGAGGGTCCAGACCGCTCACAGAGGAAGCGGATTCGCTCGTCCCCCTCGTCCCAGTCCCTCTTCCTCAGAGACCTCTACTCAAGGCCTTCTTCTCCAGCACGCTCTGCACCTTCCAATTCCGCATCGGATTTGGACCCGATATAGACTCTGACCAACTTTCGGGAATCAGGGACACAGTAGACTCCCTAATTCTAGCAGTGAATGACACCCTTAAAGTCGACTCTGATGACAAGCCGCCCACACTGAAAGTGTCGGTTAAACTACTAAACCAGCTCCTCTGTCTTCTCTTACCTAGAAGACTGATGACAACTTTACCAAGGAATGGCTACACCCAGAGAGGTGCTTTAAATCCAGAAAGCGTATAGAGGCTCTTTATCCCTTCTCTAAGGACGTTCGCCAAAAGTGGACCACCTCTCCAGCAATGGATCCCCCAGAGTCATGTCTAGCTACCAACACCATCCTACCCCTGGCAGACGGCGCTTCCCTTAAGGAAGGACCAGACAAGACACATTAAGGTCATGCCGAAATCTGCTTTCGAAGCCTCGGGTGCTTCTCTTGCCCTTCATTCGCAGCCACCTGGGTCTTCCTGGCTGTGGCCTCCTGAGCCAAGAACCTCCGTACGTCTATTCTGTCCCAAGCACCTCCCGCGGAACTAGCCGGTCTGGCTGATCAGATTGCTAAGGCGGGAAAATACATCGCCACAGCTTGCCTCGATGCCGCATCCTGCAGCGCCCAGGCCTTCAGCAACATGATCTCCATTCGCAGGGCCCTTTTGGCTGAAGGCCTGGAATGCCGATTCAGACTCTAAAAAATCACTCGCCAATCTCTCCTTCGAGGGCTCTTGCCTATTCGGCAATAAGCTAGATAAAATATCAGACGCCACTGGCGGGAAAAGTACTTCCCTTCTGCAGGCAAAGCGCAAACGTACAATTCCTAAGAAGAGAAATTTCCAATTTTGTTCCTTTCGTCCCTCAGTGTCCAAATCCTCCAATCGACGAGACTGCTTCTCCGCCCGCCAGGATAGAAAAAGGCCCTCCTACAAGCCCGCCCCTTCCTGGCGCCCTCGTAACGCACACACTCAACCCTCTGGTTCCCGGACCAATCGCTTATGACGCCAACCCCAACCTCAGGGGCCACCTCAGGACCTTCGTCAGTTTGGCCATCAGTAATCGATGACGCCTGGGTCCGAGACGTCGTCTTGGTGGGGGTACAAGATCGAATTTGCTTAATTTCCCCAAGACCGTTTGTTTTTTTTTTTTTTTTTTTTTCTATCACTGCCACTGAAGGACCCCAAACTCATCTCCGTCTTTCACCAAGCCATTTCTTCCCTCGAGGAAGCAGGCTTTTTCATCCCCGTTCCAAAGCATCAACACTATTTAGGATTTTACTCCAATCTTTTTGTGGTCCCAAAAAAGGGAGGCTCCATTCGGCCCCATTTTGGACTTGAAGCTTCTCAACACCAAGCTCCGGTTGAGACACTTCAGGATGGAGTCCCTTCGTTCAGTAATGGCGTCTATGGAGTCAGGAGAATTCATGGCCTCCATAGACATCCAGGATGCCTACCTCCACATTCCCATCCTTGCATCTCACCAACGATTCCTGCGCTTCGCAGTAGGGTCCCAACATTACCAGTTCACCGCTCTACCAGTCGGCCTTGCCACTGCTCCCTGGGTCTTAACAAAAATCATGGCAACAGTAGTGGCCATCCTTCGGTCCAAGGGAATTCTAGCAGTACCCTACTTGGACGACATCCTGATAAAAGCCCCCTCTCGCTCAGGGTGTCCCAAAAGCCTGCAAATATCTCTGGATTTTCTCCGTCGCCTGGGCTGGATTATCAATGTCAAGAAGTCTTGCCTTGTTTCGACTCAGCAGATCACCTTTCTGGCATGATTTTCGACACAGCCCAGTCCTGCATTTTCCTTCCCCCAGAGAAGCGGGCCGCCCTGCTGTCCGGGATTCATAGTCTCAGGCGACCCTCTCCTCTGACACTCCGATTCTCCATGAGGATTCTGGGCAGAATGATGGCCTCCATAAAAGTGGTTCCATTCGCCCAATTTCACACCAGGCCCCTCCAGCGCTTTCTGCTAGCGACTTGGGACCGCTCCCTCAGCAGTCTCAATCGCCCAGTCCACCTCTCCAGGTCAGTGAGACAGTCACTCCTCTGGTGGATCGAGTCCAACCCACTTCTCTCGCGCGACAGATCCTTTCTCCCGATCACACGGACAATCATTTCCACCGACACCAGTCTCTCCGGCTGGGGCGCCACCTTCCTCGGCCACAGGGCACGTGGAGCTCCCAGGAAGCCTCCCTGCCCATAAACATCGTAGAACTCAAGGCGATCCTCTGAGCACTCCTGTACTGGCAATCCTACCTGACAGGCCGACATGTCCGAATACCAGACGAACAACGCAACGGCAGTGGCTTACATAAATCACCAGAGGGGGACTCGGAGCTGCTCAGCCATGTAGGAAGTGACTCAAATCCTCCAATGGGCCGAGCTGCACATTCCCGCAATTTCGGCAATCCACATTCCAGGTGTGGAAAACTGGGTGCCGACTATCTGTCGCAGGGGGTTGGACCAAGGAGATTGGTCCCTGAACCCAGAGGTATTCCACCAAATTTGCCTCAGATGGGGCTTCCCAGACGTAGACCTGACGGCCTCCAGGGACAATTACAATCTCCGTCCCTTCGTCGCCAGGTCCAGGGATCTCTAGGCCCTCGACGCGGATGTTCTTGCGATTCCATGGGCCCAGTTCTCCCTCCCTTTTGTCTCTTTTCCCCCCCCATCCCTCTCCCAGGATTCTCAAGAAAACCCGAGCAGAAGGAGTAACTGTAATCCTCGTAGCTCCAGATTGGCCCAGACAGTTCTGGTACGCAGAGGTAGTCAACCTCCTCGTGGACTCTCCATGGCCACTCCCCAATATCCCGGACCTCCTTACTCAGGGTCCTTTTCAACACCCGAATTCTTAGTCGTTCAATTTAACCGCGTGGCTGTTGAAGCCGCGGTACTGAGATCGTCAGGTCATCCAGACTATGTTAAAAGCCAGGAAACCATCCTCATCACGCGCTTATCACCGCACGTGGAAGGCTTTCTTCTGATTGTGTGAGGACCGCAATCGATCCCCAATGTTGTTTTTTTTTTTTTTTCTCTTCCATCTCTCTTGGCTTTTCTCCAGTCTGGCCTTGATGCACACCTATCCCTTAGCTCCCTGAAAGGCCAAGTATCCGCCCTTTCGGTACTTTTCCAGAGGCAGCTCGCCTCACTTCCACAGGTCAAGACGTTCCTTCAAGGAGTGGCTCACGTCTCCCCCTCCATTTCGTCGTCGTCGTGTCCCCCCCCCCCCCCCCCTTGATCCCTGGGATCTGAATTTGGTACTAGACGTTCTCCAAGATCTTCCATTCGAACCCCTACAAGAGATGACTCTACCTCTCCTAACGTGGAAGGTCGCCTTCCTTGTGGCGATCACCTCCATTCGGAGGGTGTTGGAACTTGCGGCTCTCTCGTGTTGTTCCCCTTACTTGATCTTCCATCAGGACAAAGTGGTACTTCGTCCCATGGAAAAGTTTCTACCAAAGGTGGTCTCCTCTTTCCACATCAATGAGGAGATTGTCCTACCCTCCCTTTGCCCAGTCCCATCTCACTCTCGAGAGAAGAGATTGCACAATCTGGATATAGTCAGGGCTCTCCATATCTACCTTTCATGAACCGCTTCCTTTCGACGAGTGGACTCCCTCTTCGTGGTCCCTCGCAAGGGTCTGGCAGCCTCTAAGGCACAATTGCTCGGTGGATTTTGCTCCACTATCTCAGAGGCATACCACATTAAACAGGTACCTTGTCCATCCAGACTAAAGGCACATTCCACTAAAGCAGTGAGGGCTTCCTGGGCTGTCAGACATCAGGCTTCGGCAGCTCAGCTTTGCAAAGCGGCCATCTGTTTGTTAATTTTTACAGAGTTCATACTCAAGCATCTGCCCCCCCCCCCCCCCCCGGCCTTAAAAGGTAAGAGACACCTTCAGCAGCACTAAGGCTGCATTTTGTGAAGGTGGCTTTTATGTGTATTATCCCCAGGTACACTGAAATAATCACTTGTATAAATTTGCCTCCATACCTCTACTGAGACCGGGAGGTAAATTTTCTCCCCACGTTTGAACTGCCTCGCTGCTGTTCATCATCACCCCGTCCCCCAGGTGCCGCCTCCTCTCTGTTCCCCGATGTCTGCGCTGTGCAATAATTTTCTCAGGCACGCGCAGTGGTAGGCTGCTTAACAACTGAGATTACATGATCTCCTCACATCGCGTCTGTGTATAGGTTTATGGCAGCATAAAGCTGCCTGGTCACTGTACTAAGTGGGCCACTAGACTGGGAAGTAATACATTTTACTCCTCCGAGCTGCTGCCAGACTAGTCACCAATCACTGTCCTGAGAGCGGCAGCAGTGAGCGGGTCCCAGGACTAACAACCTGATCTGTACTGTTCACTGCCGAGTGAGCGGTTAGCGCTGGAGCAAGCTTACAGCCACCACCCAGTGCTCAACGGTGACTGAAGATCGGGAGCTCCCAGGAGAGATGCATTTACTTTTCCTGGGGGGGGGGGGGGGCAGGGGCATGCACTTTCAGTCTTGGAGACGGGCACCTAGATAACATGGTTAAGTTGGAGATTAACCGAGCATCTGCAGAGTGTTGGGGAGCGTGCCTGCGATCAGTGGTGGCAGCACTTTGGCGTTTCGCAGGCAGCCTATTTCTGCTCTGTCAAAAACACAGTACAAGCACAGTGGATGGATGGCTATGAATCCTGTGCCCACTGTGCTTTATTTTTTATTTTTTTATTTATTTATTTATTTTTTATAAATCCTTCCCCCTCTTCTCAGCGCAAAGACAATAATGTTCTCCAGAATCCTGATTGTAGGCACATGCATTGCGTTCTAGGACAGAACACTAGTGTCTCTGAAGGAGGAATAACTGTCTTGAACGCAGCGTCTCCTGATAATGGTCCCTTACCTTTATTGGGCCTAACAGGTTCCCTTTAACTGTGGAACAAGTTTATGTAAAGACTGCATCCTTCAACCTGTCTTTCAGAACTTGCTATGGAACAGTCACATCTACTGCCTACCCATTATATGTAATGTGGAGTTCGGTGCTCTTAGTAAGGCTTTCTTTCTTGCAGTTCTTTTCTCCATTGAATCCAGTCCGAGTTCACATAGAAATTGGAGCAGATGGCAGGGTAACCGGAGAAGCCGATGTGGAGTTTGCTACTCATGAAGATGCTGTAGCTGCAATGTCCAAAGATAAAGCAAATATGCGTAAGTAACATATATTTTGTACCTGTCTCTGGCAGAGCTGAATAGATCACATGAAGACCATTGTTCAGCACAAAGATCTTTCCCAAAACATGTGTTGTATGAGGTTTTTGAGTGAGATGGCAATGGCATTTCAAATTGAAATGCTTGTCTGGGCAAACAATAACTCAAAAGGCATGGTATATTTAAAAATATAAAAGTAATTGCAATGTGGCCGGTTCTATAGTCGCGTGGTACTGCCACGGTCAGGAAAAATTGTGTAGCAAATCGAAGGCCGCTAGGTGTTTTTTTTGTTTTTTGTTTTTTTTTTTTTTTTTTTTTCTTTTGCTCATACAAACATCCCCCTGAGAAAATGTAAAATCGGTGGCTAAAGCGATATTTGTGGCAAAAAGTTTGCTTTTTCTTCACTGTCCAATGATCTAGTTCTGTGACTTCTGTGTTGGTGTTGTGATCACTGCTGTACCCCTTGATGAATTCATTGAGGGTGCAGTTTGTAAAATGGGATCACTTGTGCGGGGTGTTTTTCTTTGTTTGGCATCTGAAAGGCTCTCTTGAAGAGACACAATACCCACAATCTATTCTGGTCAAAACTATACACCAAGATTCAAGTGGTGATCCTTCTCTTCCGAGCTTCGCTGTTTCTGACCACGTGTGATATATTTTTGTACTAAAAAATAATAGCATGCAAAATTGTGTTCCAGTTTCTCCTGTTATTCTTGTGAAAATGAGAAATCTGGGGCTTAAAACAGCATTTTGTTTAAAAGAAAATATTTTTATGCTCCAGTGTTGTAACATTTGTAAAGTTGTCTTGGGTTCAATATGCTCACCACACTCCTAGATTAATTCCTTGAGGTGTAGCATCCAAAATGGGGTCTCTTGTAGTTTTTGTTTTGGCATGTCGGAGGCTCTTCAAATGTGACATGGTGCCCACCTTCTGTTCCTGCCAGAATTCAAATACTGCTTCTCAAAGCCTTGCTGTGTCGCAAAATAGTAGTTTCTGACCACGTATCACCGTACTCAGGGAAATTGCAGCAACAAATTTTATCGGCCAGTTTCTCTTGTGAAAATAAAATTATTTGGGGCTAAAGCAACGTTTTTGTGGAAAAAGGCACCTATTTTTTTTTTTTGCTTGCATCTAGTTTTTTAATTTCTCTGAAGCACCTAAAGGGTTAAACTTCCTAAATGTGGTTTTGGAAACCTTAAAGGGAACTGACAACCAGTATTTTCTTGTCGTCCAAATCTGGGAGACCCTGACATTGGGTGTTATATGCTGCCCCCTGGAGGTCACACCAAATATAGAAGAGATTTACTCCTCCTTCTCCCCTGCAGCATATACGCCCTCTACAGGAATACTGCCAGTTTGTTATTTGGTGTTGTTGGAGGCACATCTCCACACTGAAGCTCCTAGCTACAGATGAAGTTTAGGGGACCATCGGGGTCCCCCGGCATGGGCCTTCGGCCCCATATGCCGTGCTCCCTCACCATACTCTTTCAAAGAGCCTCTGGTGAGGTGGGAGCCGACTGAGGGGTTCACAGTTCTCTGTGCCCCTGGCCAATACACAGTCACTGTGTGGCCCCTGTGACGGAGTTCAACTCCCGGTGGTCACAGGTGAAGGATGCATGCTCCACCACAAGGTACCGAGCTGGCCCCCTATCTTCTCCCCCTCCGGGGATCCAGGTATGTGCTGTGCACTGGGGGCCCCCTGCATCCACAGCAGGATCCAGAAGGACCTGCTGTAGTATCCCTGCAACAGGCCCTAGCCGGGCTGTAAGTCCTCCAGCAGTCCCTCCCTGCCTGTCTTAGCACAGCAGGGGGACGGGACATAGGACTCAGGGCATGGGGCTCCGTTTTCCCGCATCCGCGGGCGTTTTCGCGGGACTTCCGCGCCGGACCCCTCACGCAGGCCGGCCGCGGCCTCAAATTTAGTCCCCGGCTTCGCCGGAGGCCTAGGCCGCGATTCCGCCCCCTGCTTGTCTATCAGCAGCGGGGGGCGGGGATTTGCTCTGAATAGCCCTGGGAGCTCAGGGCTTGGTCTCTGGCCTCTCCCACTCACTGGGCTCGCCCTCCCCCTCCTGTGTACACAATGGGGCCACAGAGCCCGCGTTTTTACAGGCCCTTCCCTCTCTGACTCCCCCCTCTCTCTCTGTGGGGGCCATTTTGGCCTCATTTGCTGCAGATTCACACGTGCTGCTGGGAGAGCTGCTGGGAGACTCAGACTTGGGATCAGGACTTGAAAGTGCGGTAAGCCACACCATTGGTGTGGATTCTCCTCTGTGGCATATCCCTGCTGCTTATTCTGTCTTTTTGGTAGTTTGTACACAGGACTGGGTCAGACTATGTCTTCTGCAAAGAGCAAGGGTAAGGCCCATAAGGCTGCAAAGTTGTATGCAACTTGTACAGTGTGCAAAGTCACATTGCCTGCGCAGAGTGTCAATCCCCTCTGCACGACCTGTGAGCAGCATGGGTCGCCTGATCTCCCTGGCACCCGGCCCCAGGTGGATGTCCCTGCCCCCTCTGGGGATCAGGCCTCTGGGCCCCCGGTGTTAACACCGGCCCCTCAATGGACTGACGTCTTATCTCAGTCATTGTCTGATTCAGTGGCCCTGGCTGTGTCACGAGCTATGTCGCAATCCGTAGCCTCCATGACTAAGTCCATTATTCAGGCCATTAACCAGAGTCCGGACCAGGACATGGAGGGTTCCTCCTCGGCCCCGGGTCCGTCTCTTATTCCTGGGCGTCACGGACTCTCTCCGTCCCTTGGGGAGCCCAGCTCCAAAAGGCAACGCCGAGACCCTTCCCCCTCCTCGCCCAGATCTCAATCTCGGGCTCCTCTGGAGGAGGGTGAGGAACAGGACTCTTCCTCTGATTCAGAGGCGGCCTCGGACTCTGTCCCGGAAGGGGACGTTCTGGCCGACAATATTGTCTCCATTATTAATGACATTTTAAATATTCCTGCTCCCGACACTCAGTCTGAGCAGCGAGCCAAAGTCTCACTCAGGGATCCGAAAAGACCTGCCAACATCTTCTCCGATCACCCTGACTTTTCAGACACGGTGCAAAAGCCTAGGGCTTTTCCGGCCAAACGTTTTATACCAAAGTCCACGGATCCCAAGTATCCGTTTGCCCCGGCAGTACTATCGGGCTGGTCTCAACCTCCTAAGGTAGACCCGGCTGTAGCCAGATTGGCTACTAGAACCACAATCTCCATTGCCGACAGCTCGTCTTTAAAAGACTCGGCAGACCGTCAGGTTGAACTGTTGACCAAGTCTATCTATGACGCGGTCGGCGCTGCGTTTCCTCCCGCCTTCGCAGCAGCTTGGTCTCTTAAGGCACTCTCTGAGTTCACAGACGTGGTCTACGCCAAAACGCGCCATACAGTTCCTGAGGTGTCTCCCTTTCTAGACCAAATGGCAATGATCTCGAAATATGCTCTTAACGCCGTGCTGGACTCAGCCGGGCGTTCCGCAGTGGCTGCCGCCAATTCCCTGGCCATTCGGAGAATTCTCTGGCTCCGGGAGTGGAAAGGTGATGCCTCTTCCAAGAAGCATCTCACAGGGATTCCCTGTACCGGGGATCGTCTTTTCGGGGAACGTCTTGACGAACTTATTAAAGACACAACAGGAGGCAAAAGTACTCTTCTGCCCCAACAAAAAGGCGGAAAACCGGCGCAGCAAAAGTCTGCCAGGTTCCGTTCCTTTCGCTCCTTTCGTTCCCCTGGCTGGTCTTCCAGATCCTCGACCAACAGACCGTTTCGTTCCGACAAGACCCAGTCCTCCCGAGGCCAGGGTCTGCCTGGCGCTCTCGCCAACAAAAATCCTCTAGTCAGAAGCCGTCCAAGACTGCCTCTGCATGACTCGCATGGCTCCGGCTCCGCACCCAGAGTCGGGGGCAGATTGTCCCTCTTTCGGGACGTTTGGCTCTCCGACGTTCTAGATCAATGGGTGCGAGATATTATCTCTCACGGCTACTTCATAGAACTGAACTCAGTTCCCCCAAGCCGATTCTTCATGACGTCTCCCCCTCCCGCAAAGATCCACGCGTTTTACCAAGCGCTGGAAGCTCTGAAGCGGGAAGGAGTCATTGTCCAGGTGCCACCCGGGGACCGGTTTCAGGGATTTTATTCAAATCTCTTTATTGTGCCCAAGAAGGACGGGTCCGTCCGCCCTGTACTGGACCTGAAACTCCTCAACAATCACGTCAAAGTGAGGCATTTTCGCATGGAATCGCTTCGTTCTGTGATAGCCTCAATGTCTCAAGGGGAATTCTTGGCATCCATAGACATAAAGGATGCATATCTACACATCCCAATCGCCCCAGCTCACCAACGGTTCCTGCGCTTTGCGATTGGAGACGACCATTTCCAGTTCGTGGCTCTCCCCTTCGGCTTGGCCACCGCTCCACGAGTATTCACCAAGGTGATGGCCGCCGTAGTCGCGTTACTACACTCACAAGGTCTGTTGGTCATCCCTTACTTGGACGACCTCCTGGTCAAGGCTCCCTCACAGCAGGAATGCCAGCAAGCAGTGTCTGCGACTTTGTCGACTCTTCGGAGGTTCGGCTGGATTGTCAACCTCCCGAAGTCGGTTCTCGTGCCCACCCAGAGCCTGGTGTATCTGGGCATGCTGTTCGACACTCGTGCTGCGCTGGTACTTCTGCCTCTCGAGAAGGTAATCTCTCTCCAAGCAGGTGTCCGCTCCATCCTCCCACCTCGCTTGTTCTCCATCAGGCATCTGATGCAGATCCTGGGAAAGATGGTAGCTTCAATCGAAGCAGTACCATTTGCACAACTCCATCTGCGTCCCCTTCAGCTGGAGATCCTTCGGGTCTGGGACAAGAATCCGAGGACCCTGGATCTCAAGATTTCCCTGTCCCCCGAAACAAGGGAATCTCTCCAGTGGTGGCTGACAGATCAGTCCCTGTCTCAGGGTCGCTCCTTTCTCCCACCTGTTTGGGCGGTGGTCACTACGGACGCCAGTCTCTCGGGCTGGGGAGCGGTGTTTCTTCACCACAGGGCCCAGGGTACTTGGTCTCCATTGGAGTCCTCCCTTCCCATCAACATTCTGGAGATCAGGGCAGCGTACCTGGCTCTCCTAGAGTTTCAGCCGCTCTTATGCGGCCGCCAAGTGAGGATCCAGTCGGACAACGCGACGGCCGTCGCGTACATAAATCATCAAGGAGGCACTCGCAGCACCTTAGCGATGCTGGAGGTTCAAAAGATCCTGTGCTGGGCGGAGGCCACAGGCTCCGCCATCTCCGCGGTCCACATCCCGGGGGTGGACAATTGGGAAGCAGACTATCTCAGCCGTCAGGGTATGGACCCGGGCGAATGGTCTCTCAACCCAGACGTGTTCCAAGCCATTTGCAGGCGGTGGGGACTCCGGATGTCGACTTGATGGCGTCTTTCCTCAACAACAAAGTTCCGGTGTTCATAGCCAGGGCTCACGACCACAGGGCGTTGGCGGCGGATGCTCTGGTCCAGGACTGGTCTCAGTTTCGCCTGCCATACGTGTTTCCACCGCTGGCTCTGTTGCCTCGAGTGCTCCGCAAGATTCGGGCGGAATGTCACCGGGTGATTCTAATCGCACCCAATTGGCCCAGGAGAGCCTGGTTTCCGGAACTAATCCGCCTCGCCGGCGGCGAACCTTGGGGTCTGCCAGATCGTCCAGACCTTCTCTCTCAAGGTCCATTCTTCCGCCACAATTCTGCGGCGCTCAGGTTGACTGCTTGGCCCTTGAATCCTGGGTCCTGACACAATCGGGTCTTCCCCGGGAAGTTCAGGACACTATGACGCAAGCGCGTAAGCCTGCCTCGCAAAAGATTTATCACCGGACGTGGAGAATTTTTCTCTCCTGGTGCTTTACTAAGGGCCATTCTCCGTGGCCTTTCTCCTTGCCGACATTACTTTTGTTTCTCCAGTCAGGGCTAGACTCTGGCCTTGCCTTGAGTTCCCTGAAAGGACAGGTGTCGGCTCTCTCCGTACTTTATTCCAAAAGGCTGGCGAGGCTCCCACAGGTTCGCACATTTATGCAAGGGGTGGCCCATATTGTCCCTCCTTACAAGCGTCCTCTAGATCCTTGGGATCTTAATTTGGTTCTCTCGGCTCTTCAGAAACCTCCGTTTGAACCTCTCTCAGGTATCTCTTTGTCCACCTTGTCACAAAAGGTGGCATTCTTGGTGGCTATCACCTCGCTCCGGCGGGTGTCGGATTTAGCGGCATTGTCATGCAAGCCTCCATTCTTGGTGGTGCATCAGGACAAGGTGGTCCTGCGCCCCGTTCCCTCTTTTCTACCGAAGGTGGTCTCTCCATTCCACCTCAATCAGGATATCTCTCTTCCGTCCTTTTGCCCAAACCCAGTCCACAAGGTGGAAAAGGCCCTCCACACTCTGGACTTGGTCAGGGCCCTGAGGGTGTACTTGTCTCGCACAGCTCCTCTCCGGCGGACGGATTCCCTGTTCATTCTCACGACCGGACGCGGCAAGGGCTCTTCCGCTTCCAAGGCCACGATTGCCCGTTGGATCAGGTCGGCTATCTTGGAGGCCTATGCGGCCTCGCACACGTCTCCCCCAACGGGTCTCAAGGCGCATTCCACCAGGGCCGTGGGCGCCTCCTGGGCTTTGCGGCACCAAGCCTCGGCCCAACAGGTGTGTCAGGCTGCCACTTGGTCGAGCCTCCACACATTCTCAAAGCATTACCAGGTACATGTTCATGCCTCAGCGGATGCAGGTCTGGGCAGACGCGTTCTCCAGGCGGCTGTTGCCCACCTGTAAATGTCTGAGTTGCCTTTCAGGGTGCAGTGGTTTTTTTCCCACCCAGGGACTGCTTTTGGACGTCCCAATGTCAGGGTCTCCCAGATTTGGACGACAAGAAAAAAGAGAATTTTGTTTACTTACCGTAAATTCTTTTTTCTTTAGTCCGTAAATCTGGGAGACCCAGCACCCTCCCCTTTAATTTTGCCCTTCGGGCGTACCTGTGGCTCTTTTCAGCACATAATCTTACTGTTGGCCATGGTTCTGGCCTTATATCTTCCTGTTCGGGCCCGTTGGCCGGAATTTGGTTTGCAGTGCAATGTTTTCCTCCTACTGCTCATATACCAAACTGACAGTATTCCTGTAGAGGGCGTATATGCTGCAGGGGAGAAGGAGGAGTAAATCTCTTCTATATTTGGTGTGACCTCCAGGGGCAGCATATAACACCCAATGTCAGGGTCTCCCAGATTTACGGACTAAAGAAAAAAGAATTTACGGTAAGTAAACAAAATTCTCTTTTTTTACATATGAAGCAAAGCCAATACCATACGGACACTAGCATGCTGAATCTAATCATACTTTTAGTTGAGAGGATGCTTGATTGCATAATCAAATTTCCAGAAATGCTCTGAGTAACGTGCGTCAGGACTGGGACTGGGTCTTGCGTATTAATTCCACCCCTGTATTCCGCCTGGCCTTTCTCCCTCTGTTGCCGCCATTACAGTAATATGCCGCGCTGTAGCATCTTGAAGTATTTCCTGAACTCTTCACTAAGATGGCGTCTGAGTCTGCACCTGCACAAAGCACCATCTCCAGCACCATCTTAATAAAAAAAAATACTGTCCTCCTGTTTCAGACATGCCTGATGCTTGTTCTGAGGGTGGCGCATCCTTTGGCCTTGTTGACACCACGGCTCAGGAAGATTGCATCTTCATTAAGAGTGCACAGACTCCACTAAAATAATGCCGAAGAGTTCGGGAAACACTTCAAGATGATACTGCATGTGCGCAGACATTATTGTATTGGGTTGGGTGGAGAAAGGCCAGGCAAGCACACAGGGGTGGAATTAAAATGGAAGACCCATATAGTACCACCCTGATGCACATGCTGCAAACAGTGCATTTCTGGAACTTTACACTTTTTTTGTGCATCAAGCAGCCAGTCTCTCAACTAAAGGTGCGACTGGATTCCGCATCCTACTGTCACTATGACACTGATTTTACTTCTTATGGAAATCCTGCTGGTTAGTTCCCTTAATGGGTACAGTATTTATATATTGGGATCACTTTTTTTGGCTGTTTTCTGATGTAAAGACCCTTAAAAAAAATCACTTAAATATGGCGTGGTCTCTAGTAAAATAGGCTTTGTGAATTTCTTTAGGAGAACTGAAAAATTGCTGCAAAATTCTATTTTTTTTTTTTTCTAAAAAAATATGATGCTGCTGTATAGTAAACATGTGGGAAGTGTATTCACTATTAAATGTTGTGACTATAGGTTTCCAAACTTTTACTTTTTATGCTCTTAAAACAAAGTGTTTTACTTTTTCCTTGATCTCCAATCACATTGACCTAAATTTCCCTCTAACATGAAGTATGAGTCACGAAATACAATGTAAATTTTCTGATCATGTTGAAACTTTTGAGTTCTCAAACTGCCGCTGGTCACTTTTAGTGGACTTTAAACACATGTTCAATCTCTTGTACTGTATAATTAACCCTATAATGATGTGTGATGTACATTTTGAGCTGAGTCCACTTCCCATGCAGCAAAGCTGGCTGTCGTCTATCTGTTGTATCAGGAGCAGCTGCAGTATCCAGTCATTGCTGTTAACAATTTAGATGATGTTGTCTGTTGCATATTTACTTTTAGAGCAGGGGTCTCAAATTCTGTTGGGCATATGGACCACACATAGAAAAAAAAAGGATTTTTGTGTGTACTCGCTGTAAAATCCTTTTCTCTGAGCCTCTAATTGGGGGACACAAGACCATGGTTTTATGCTGCAGTCAATAGGAGGCTGACACTAAAGGCCATGTTACACACACAGATATCTGTTCAGATATTGGTCACAGATCTCTGGTTGCGGTGAAATCATGGACATATTGTTCCATTTTGTTGCCATGTACAAATGGAACAATGTGTCCATGATTTCACTGTAACCAGAGATCTGTGACCAATATCTGAACAGATGTGTTTAACGTGGCCTTAAGTGGAATCTGAAAAAAAGAGCAACTCCTCCCCTGCAGTATACACCCCCTGGCTGGCACAAGCTGAACCAGTTCAGTGACCAAAGCAGTAGGAGACAGAAAATATATGCCTGTAAGAAGGCAACCATAAGACAACTCAAAGAACTGTAAAGAACACAAACTGGCAACAGGGAGTGTGCTGTTTCCCCCAATTATGGTGAATACGCACAAAAATCCCCTTTTCTCAGTCGCCTCATTGGGGGACACAAAATCAAGGGATGTCCTAAAGCAGTCCCTGGGTGGGTAGAAAGAAAAAAACTGAAAAAAAATCAATAGCCTTTTGCAAGGCATACATTCTAGAAATAAGCTACCGCAGCCTGCAAGATACGCCTACCCAGACTCACACCTGCAGATGACTGAGTTTGGACATTGTAGTGTTTAGCAAACGTGTGCAGGTTGGACCAGGTGGCTGCTTTGCACACCTGCTCGGCGGATGCCTGGTGTCAAATGGCCCAGGATGCTCCCACCGCACGTGTAACTGGAATGGGCATGTTTCTTAATCTATATGCTTCCTGAATAGTTGACTTAATCCTTCTGGCCAATGTGGCTTTGGACGCCACCATGCCTTGAATGAATAAAGATTCGGACTTCCGGAAGGGTGCTGTCCTAGATACTTAGTACATAAGAGCTCCAACCAGATTCAGTGTGCATAGCCTTCTCAGCACGGTGCGCCAGGCAAAAGGAAGGGAGAGAGATCTCATTCAGGTGGAAGGAAGAAACCACCTTTGGAAGGAACGACAGCACCGGCCGGAGTACAACCTTATCCTGATGGAAAACCAGGAAAGGCACTCTGCAAGAAAGCGCTACCAGCTCTGGGACTCAACGGATAGAGGTTATCGCCACGAGAAAGGCAACTTTCCAGGACAGGAAACAAAGGGAGACCTCCCTAAGAGGTTCAAAGGGAGGTTTCTGAAGGACATCCAAGACCAGATTTAGGTCCAATGCCTCTTGCGGTCTCCGGTAAGGGGGAACCAGACGGGAGACACCCTGAATAAAGGTCCTGACTTGAGGTTTTACGGCAAAGGAGGTGCTGGGAAAGCACTGAAAGTGCAGAAATTTGAACATTGAGAGCCGGGAGAAACACTGGCATCCAGTCCTGACTGAAGCCTAGAATTACAGGGAGAGAAAACAAGAGGCGAGTGGTTCCGAGCCTTGCACCAAGAGAAAGTCTTCCATGTGCGGTAGTAAATGCAAGCCGAGGCAGGCTGCCTAGCCCTGACCATCGTATTAATCACTTTTGAGGAGAAACCGGCCTGGGTTAAAACACAGTTCTCAATATCCATGCCATCAAATACAGGCCCGTCGAGGCATATTGGACCTTGAGTTAGCAGGTTCGGAAGACGCCAGGGTGTGTCGGTGATGAGCCGTACTAGGTCAGCGTATCAGGTGTGCCTAGGCCAATCTGGCGCTACTAGAATGACAGGGATGCCCTCTGTCTTGCTTTTCCTCACCACCCTCGGTATTGGAGGCAGAGGGGGGAAAGATATAAGGCAGACAAAACTGAGTCCAAGGCTGGACTAGTGCTTCCGCTCCTACAGTCAGCGGGTTGTGAGACCCAGCTATGAATGTGGGCACCTTTGGCGTTCAGTCGCGAAGCCATGATATCCACGTCCGGTGTCCCCCAGCGATGACCTATCTGCTGGAAGACCTCCGGATGAAAGGCCCATTACCCTGACTGGTGAGGAAATCCGCCGCCCCATTGTCGACGCCCGAAATGTGCACTGCTGAGAGCGCAGACCGGGTCGATTAGGCCCATTGGAGAATGGGCTCCACTTCGAGCATTGGCTTCCAGCTTCGGGTCCCTCCCTGGTGATTGACATATGCCACAGCTGTGGCATTGTCCTACTGGGCACGAATGTGGCAACCTGCCAGAAGATGATGAAAGGATTGCAGGGCCAAAAATATGGTCCGACTCTACAGAAAGTTGATGGGCAGAGTGGGTTCTTGGGGGACCAACAACCTTGTGCCGTATGGTGGCGGTAGACCGCTCCCCAGCCAATCAGGTTGGCGTCGGTGGTGAGCAGTGAGGAAGGACCTCCCCTGCAAGAGGGAAGCTGGTCGCAGCCACCAGCGAAGGGCCTGCTTGACCCTGGAGGAGAGCCAAAAGGTTCAGTCTAGGGTGAACGGTTTCCTGTCCCAGGCTGGGCAAAAGGAACCGCTTTCATTGCCGCAACCATCTTGCCTAGAACTCTCATCCTGAGGCGGAGTGAAGAACAGCTGTGACACCCTGACCCAGAGTATGGGACTTGTCTTGGGGAGAAGTACCAACCCAAGAGAGGTATCGAAAACCATCCCCAGGAAGGTGATCGTCTGATCCGGAACTGGAGACGATTTGGACAGATTGACCAACCACCCCAAACGTGAGAGCGTGTCTATGATAATTTGAATGCTTTCTTTGCTGTCCGCGAAGGAAGGGGCTTTGATCAGGAGCTAATCTAGATAGGCTTGGACAACTTACTCCCTTGGAATGAGGAATCGTCATGATGGCCGCCAAGACCTTGGTGAAAACCCTGGGAGCTGTGGCGAGGCCAAAGGGCAGTGCACAAATTGGAACTGGTCCTCGTGAATTGGAAAGTGCAGGTATTGTTTATGCGCTTGGGATATCCGGATGTGCAGGCACGCATCTCAAATATCTACTGAGGCCAGGAATTCTCCCTCCTCCATCGTTGTACTGATGGAGCAGCAGGCATCCATGCGGAAGTGCCTAAAGGCCGCTTCACACGCTACGATATCGTTAGCTATGTCACGTGACCCCGATTCTTCAGACATCATTGGTGCGTTGTCACACGCATGGATATCGTTAACTATCTTAAATTTGGCAACGCTCCAGCTATTTGGAGAAGATCGTTTGAACGATTTTACAAAGCGGCAGGAATAGGAGAAATATGAACGACATTGTTCATCATGGTGTCACACTGAACGATGTTGCTGCTTCACAGATCCTTAATTGGACGCCGGATAGATTTGAGGTCCTGCTCTCAAATTTGAGATGTCCGATCCAACGATTTCTCGTTCAGATATCCTGCGTTGACACGCAACGATGCATAAACGAGATGGTAGGAACGATCTCAAAAGCGTGACGTTTCAACGATATCATTTCAGATATCGGAGCGTGTGAAGTGGCCTTTAGAGTAACAAATCTGTTCAAATGCTTCAGATCCATGATGGGATGGACAGAACCGTCCTATTGGAGACTACGAAAAGGTTGAAATAAAAACCTCTGACGCACTCGCCTTCTGGGATAGGGACGATGACTCCCGCTTGTAGAAGGGAGTCGACAGCCTTGAAAAACGCGCAGGCTCTTGATGGGGATCGTGGGGAAGAACTGAAAGGAAAAATGATTTGGTGGGCCAGTAACACTGTTGTAACCGGAAGGCACCAGTTCCCTGACCCACATGTCTGTGACAGCGAGCCAGATGAAAGAAAGTCGGCCGCCTACTAAGGTGGGGGTCGTTCTGTCAAGTGAACCAATGATTATTACCTCTATATCTTTAAAGAGGACTTGTCACCAAACCAGGCATGGTGATCTAATTACAATTATGTCTGCTGCATCCAGCCAAGGGGTCCCCCAGCCCTTGAGCCCCCTGTACCCCGAGATAATACACTTTGATGGTACACTGGTGGAGGGGTCCTGCAATAACTGCGGACGCCCAGAAGCCCGGACTGGCACTGCTGAGGCAGCAGCTCCGGTGCTGTACCCTGAGGTTCAGGTGATCCCAGGACCATGGGAAACGCAGAATAGGATCAATGAATCCCTGCTGTCCCAGATGTCCTCCATGTCGCAGTCACTGGAGGCACTTCATAGGAGACTGGACAACCCAGCTACTCCTTCCAGTTACCCCCGGGTGTCTCCCTCTTCTGCTGTGAGACCCCTTAAGCGAGCTCGTCGTGAGGAGTCACCCGAGCTCCAGGCTCTCTCTGAGGAGGAGCTTTCCTCTGATGGTGAGGAAGATGATGGGGGTTCTACTCTCGGGTCTGTGTCTGAACCTCCAGATGGGGTGGAGGATCTGGTGTCCTCCATCAATGAGACCTTACGTCTCGTGACTCCCCCTGAAGAGGTGATCGTGCACCCGAAGGAGGTCTATCAATGGCTGCGGCCAGAGGCTAGACCGAGTGGCTCTTTCATGGACCACACTAATTTTGGAAGGGTGGTTAGAGCACCCAGGTTACATCCTGGGCGGCGCTATGTCCGTAAACCTAAGGACAATCGCTTCCCCTTCTCCCAGGAGGTGCTTCAGGAATGGTCGCAGTCTCCAAAGATGGACGCTTCCATGACTAGAATTGCTGCACGCTCCCTGTTTTCTGCCTCTGATAGCTCCTCATTGAAGGATGCGACTGATAGACAGGTCGAGCAACTCGCCAAGTCTTCCTATGAGGCTGTGGGGTCTTCATTTGCCCCTAATTTCGCCACGGTCTGGACCTTACAAGCGATTACTACCTGCTTGGATGGTATCACGGACCTGGCAAGATCCAGTCCAGAGGTCCTGGCACTTACCGAAAGGGCAAGGGCCTATGCGGATTATGCCAGGACGGCATCTTTGGAAACTGCCACTCGCTCAGCTGTGGCTTCGGCCAATGCGATAGCGATCCGCAGGTTGTTGTGGCTACGTCTTTGGGACTCAGATGCCACGTCTAAGAAGATTTTGCAGAATCTTCCGTTCGCTGGTGACAGGCTTTTTGGCACCGAGCTGGACAAGCTGATAAAGGATTCTGCTGAGTCTAAGATACCGCAGAATAAGCCTAAGCCACGGTATACCGTTAAAAGGAACCCTAAACAGTGGTCCTTTCGCTCCAGCTCGCAGTCATCCGCGACGTCTGCTCGCGCGGACCGAGGGGGCAAGCCAGCTGCTCAGTGGCGCTCCAAGAGTCGTCAGAAGAAGCCGGCGGGGGCAGCAGCTGCCACCCCCAAGCCTGCCTCGACATGACTCGCTCTCTCATCCTGCCTCCCCACAGGTGGGGGGCCGCCTGTCTCGATTCCAGGACAGGTGGCTACTTCACGTTCAAGATCAGTGGGTTCGAGACGTGGTCTCGCAAGGTTACAGGATAGAGCTGACATCAAAACCGTTATCCCGATTCCATCGGTCTGTTCCATCCCCAGAAAAGGCTCAGGCCTTTCACCGGGTGTTGGAGGGACTCCGCAGAGACGGAGTAGTGGTCCCAGTGCCCACGGCAGAGAGGTTCAGGGGTTTTTACTCCAACCTCTTTATTGTCCCGAAAAAGGACGGCTCCTTTCGACCGGTCCTGGACCTCAAATTGTTCAAACCGTCACGTGTTGGTTCGGAAGTTCCGCATGGAATCCCTGCGCTCCATGATCGCGGCTGTGTCGCAGGGAGACTTCCTAGCGTCCATCGATATCAGGGACGCTTACCTTCACGTGCCCATTGCACCGCTCATCAGCGCTGGTTACGATTCGCAGTGGGGGACGAACACTTCCAATTTGTGGCCCTACCCTTCGGGTTGGCCTCAGCACCACGGGTGTTCACGAAGGTGATGGCCTATATGATGGCTCTCCTGCATGTGCAGGGTCACGCCGTCATACCCTATCTGGACGACCTATTGGTCAGGGCGCCATCGGAAGACCTTTGTCGGGTGAGCCTGGAGGTGACCATGAGGTCTCTGGAACAGTTCGGGTGGCTTCTCAATACTCAGAAGTCGACCCTGGTTCCGACCCAGTCATTGACATATCTGGGCATGGACTTCCACACGGACTCGGCCCTGGTGTCTCTACCTCAAGCCAAGCAGCTGGCGATCCACTCAGGAGTACAGAATGTTCTCCTGTCACCACAATCATCCCTTCGGGCGTTGATGAGACTGGTGGGACGCATGGTAGCGGCGATAGAGGCGGTGCCCTTTGCACAGTTTCGTCTCCGTTCTCTCCAGCTGGAGATTCTCCGCCGTTGGGACAAGAGAGCGATATCTCTGAATCGGTTGGTGGCACTGTCACAACCGACCAGGGACTCCCTGCAGTGGTGGCTCCAGCCACATCACTTGTCACAGGGACGGTCGTATCTCAAACCATCATGGTTAGTGGTGACCACCGACGCCAGTCTGAAGGGCTGGGGGGCGGTGTTCTTACACCACAGGGCTCAAGGCCTCTGGACTCAGTCGGAGTCAACGTTGCAGATCAACGTACTGGAGATCAAGGCGGTCTATCTGGCGCTCCTGGCGTTTCAGAAATTCCTGACAGGACAGCCCATTCGGGTACAGTCCGACAATGCGACGGCCGTCGCCTACATAAATCATCAGGGAGGGACCAGAAGCGCTCAGGCCCTCGCCGAAGTCCACCGCATTCTGTCGTGGGTAGAGGAAAACTACTGCCTGATCTCCGCAGTTCACATCCCAGGGGTCGAGAACTGGGAGGCCGACTACCTGAGGCGGCAGGGGTTGGACGCCGGAGAGTGGTCTCTACATCCAGACGTCTTCCAGGACATCTGCAGCAGATGGGGCACTCCGGACGTGGATCTGATGGCCTCGCGGCTGAATCATCAGGTGCCGCAATACATGGCGAGATCCTGGGATCCTCAGTCTCTGGGGGCGGATGCCCTGATCCTGAGTTGGTCCAGTTTCCAGCTGCCATATGTGTTCCCACCTCTGGCTCTGATTCCCAGGGTTCTGTGAAAAATCAGGTCGGAATGCAGAGTAGCCATTCTAGTGGCTCCGGATTGGCCCAGGAGATCCTGGTATCCGGACCTGTGGCAACTGTCAGGCGGACACAGGTGGGCTCTTCCAGATCGCGCAGATTTACTCGCGCAAGGCCCATTCTTCCACCTCAATTCCAAGGCCCTCAGATTGACTGCATGGCTCTTGAGGCCTGGCTGCTGACTTCCAGGGGTTTCTCTCCTACAGTGGTGGCCACTATGAATCGGGCTAGGAAGCCCGTTTCCAGGAAAATGTACCACAGAACGTGGAAAATCTTTTTTACCTGGTGTGCCTCTGGTGGACGGTCCCCGTGGCCCTTGTCCATCCCGACGTTGTTGGCCTTCCTACAGTCGGGTTTGGAATTGGGATTATCCCTTGGCTCTTTGAAAGGTCAAGTATCAGCACTTTCTGTGCTGTTTGACAGGCGATTGGCGCTCCTCCCGAAGGTCCGTCAATTTCTGCAGGGGGTGTCACGGATGGTTCCGCCCTACAAGAGACCTCTGGACCCTTGGGACCTTAACATGGTCCTGGCGGCATTGCAAAAACCGCCGTTTGAGCCTCTGAGGGATGTTTCTCTATCTCGTCTGTCCCAGAAAGTGGCCTTTCTGGTGGCGATTACATCTCTGAGGAGGGTCTCAGAATTGGCTGCACTATCGTGCAAGTCACCCTTTCTGGTGGTTCACCAAGACAAGGTGGTGTTGCGCCCTCGGCCAGAATTCTTGCCGAAGGTGGTTTCAACTTTTCACCTGAACCAGGAGATTGTTCTCCCATCATTTTGCCCTGCTCCCGTTCATCAGGTTGAGCGCGATCTCCATACTCTGGATCTCGTGAGAGCTATACGCATTTATGTGTCCAGGACCGCCTCCTTCAGGAGTTCGGATTCCTTATTTGTTCTTACGACAGGTCGCTGTAAGGGGTCCGCGGCTTCGAAGTCAACCTTGGCCAGATGGATTAAGGTTTCCATTCAAGAGGCTTACTGGTCTTCTGGTTTGCCTCTCCCGGTGGGATTGAAGGCTCACTCTACCAGAGCCGTAGGTGCCTCCTGGGCCTTGCGACATCGAGCGTCTGCTCTACAGGTGTGTCAGGCGGCCACTTGGTCCAGCCTACACACATTCTCTAAGCACTATATGGTGCATGCCCATGCCTCTGCGGATGCTAGTTTGGGCAGGCGGGTCCTCCAGGCGGCGGTTGCCCACCTTTGAGGGGGACCATGTGTTATCCGTCTGTTGAGGAACTCTTCCCGCCCTGGGGTATTGCTTTAGGACATCCCCATTGTCTGGGTCTCCCATTATGATGACCAGAAAAAAGAGAATTTTGTTTACGTACCGTAAATTCTTTTTTCTTTAATCATCAATGGGAGACCCAGCACCCACCCAGTTGTTCCGTTGCATGTTTTGCAGTTGATCTGTTCCCTGTTGGGACAGTGTTTGCCGGGTTGTTGAACCGTCTGTGCACGGCTTCTTCCCGATGTTTCGGGTGTGGTTTATTTCCTCCTCGCAGCTTATGGACCAAACTGAGGATGTTCCCTGCGGTAGGGGTTTATAAGCGGAGGAGGCGGTGTCTACAAACTTGTAGTACCTAGTGTGACCTCCGGAGGGCAGTGCCCTAAACCCCATTGTCTGGGTCTCCCATTGATGATTAAAGAAAAAAGAATTTACGGTACGTAAACAAAATTCTTTATACCTGCCCGGCTCCATGGTTAACTTTAAAAATCTGTAAAAAAAAAATTAACTGATATACAAATAAATTTTAGATTTTTTTCTTTATCAACTAAAGTTGTTATGGTATGGGAAGGGTCTGTGTGTGGCATCGCTGCTGGATTGGGGGAGTGCTGCACCTGCACTATGCCCCCTCTGAGGTAGAAAGGGGCTCCCAGCTGCAGTGGCACTGCAGACCACTTTGCAGGCATCGTACCTCAAGGTCCCTGGATGATACGGAGAACCAAGAGGCATTACCTGGTGCTGGTTCCTGCAACCCATAATCCCTGTGACGGGAGAAGGGGGAAGGGCAGTGGATCAGTTGATGGCAGCGGCGCCTGCAACCCAGGGTCCCTAGGGAGGAGGGATGGGGGTCCCAGACGTGGCAACGGGCACCTTCAACCCAGTCTCCCAACTGTGGGAGCTGGGGAGGGCCATAAGGTCTCTGTAAAGGCATCGGGCGCCTCGACTAAATTTCCCAGGGAGTAGGATTATGGGGAGAGCAAGCATGAAATGACCGCTGCAGAGGGGGATACGGGGAGGTAACACTCCGCGTGCCCTTCTGATGGATTGTGGAGATCACAACACAAAGGAACATTCGCCAGGGTGAAAAGTAGTATAAAAAATACTGTCCCTCGTCGCAGAAGGGGGTACGTGGAGGTGACACTCAACGTTCTTGTCTATTGGTGGTTGGGGGAGAGCAGTGCTCGAGGGCACAGTCGCCTGTCTAATCTTGATCCAGAGAGAAAGCAATATAAGAAAAAAAAATGTGGGTCTGTAGACCACATCTGCCTCCTACTGACACTAAAGGCCCTGTCACACACAACGATATCGCTAACAAGATCGCTGTTGCGTCACAGAATTTGTGACGCAACACCGATCCCGTTAGCGATATCGTCATGTGTGACACGCACCAGCGATCTGGCCCCTGCTGCGAGATCGTTGATCGTTACACTGCTCTGGATCATTTCTACGTTGCTGCGCTCCCGCTGGGAATGCTGCATTGTTGTGTTTGACAGGGACCACGTCCAACTATCTCAATGCTACGCTATGGAGTGACCATTCCCAACGACCTCGGTATAATTCTGGATCGCTAGTGCGTCGTTTTTTACATCGCTGGTGAGATGCCTGTTTGACATCTTACCAGCGCTGTGAAAAACGACGCACCAGCGATCTCTGCACATTATCGGATCGCTGGTGCATCGTAATGTGTGACTGGGCCTTAATCTGAAACTGGTTCGCCAGGAGGTGTTTACTGCAGGGGAGGAGTTACTGTTTTTTTCAGATTCCACTTAGGGTGCTTTCACACAGCATTTTTCTGGGATCCGTGGCTGTCCGTTTTACAACGGACAGCCACGGATCCGATTTTGGCCCCATGTTAGTCTATGGGCACAGATCAAATCGGATTTGCCCTTAGTCGGATCCGATTCTGTCCGATTTTTAGCTGTGCCCAAAATTGCAGACTGCTGCGATTTTGGGCACAGCGGATCAAATTGGATCCGACCTGATCCGCACCAAATAACATGGGACCTACGGATCACGGGTCCGAGGAAACAGCTGATCGTTCCTCGGACCCGATTTTAGTGTACTGAGCATGCTCAGTACACTAAAACTGCTCTGTGCCATCTAATATTACTTCTGCAATGTATATTCATACATTGCAGAAGTGACATCCAGTGAAAAAAAGGGTTAAAAATAAGATCCAGCGATGCCTCCTGCGCTCGATGCTTCTAGGACCTGGCCTGACGTCAGTCACATGACCGATTACCGCGGTAACTGGTTATATGACTGACATCACGCCAGGTCCTGTGGATCAGAAGAAGACGGCTGGAAGCACCGCGGGAGTCGTGGATAGGTGAAAATAAAGATTTTTTTATTTTTAAAGGTCTGGTAAGGGGGAGAAAGAGGGGGCGAAAGGGGACAAAAGAGGGATTAGAGAAAGGGCTGTGGAGTCGGAGTCACTGCCCTTGCCAATTTTGGTGCAGTCGGTAGAAAATGTTACGACTCAGACTCCTAAAATATATAGTAAATTGGGTCCAGTTGTTCAATGCAGAATGTGCTGAATATTATCATGAATTATTATTTTGTTCTATCTAAATATCTTGATTATTATGTCATTATGATGATTAAAGAATGTTACCATTGACCTACAATAATTTTATCACATAAAAACGAGCCATGAATGAAGGAGCCGGAGTCAAAGGAGTTGGAGCCAGGGACATTCAGGAGAGGGAGTCGGAGTTAGAGTCGGTGGTTTGATTTACCGACTCCACAGCCCTGATTAGAGAGAGGAGGGGAGAAAGGTGACAGGAGGGGCAAGGAGAGAGGATCCAAACTGAAGCTGCAAAATATTGGAATCGGATGCCTATTTGGTATCCGATTGCAGGCATCAGTTTGGATCCGTTGCTGTCCGAGGGGTGCTGCAAAAAGTCGGATTCCCTCGGACAGCACAATAACGCTGTGTGAAAGCAGCCTTATGGCCACTTTACACGCAGCTACAGGTAACAGGTTGTCCACAGGTAACTTACTGGCTGCAGTGAAATCATGGAGACATGGTTCTATCTTGTTGCTGTGTACAAATGGAACTATGTCTCCATGATTTCACTGCAGCCAGTAAGTTACCTGTGAACAACCTGTTACCTGTAGCTGCGTGTAAAGTGGCCATTAGTGTCAGCCTCCTAGTGACTGCAGCATAACAACCATGATCCGGTGTCCCTTCCCCCCCCCCCCCCCCCCCCCCCCCTTAATGAAGCGACTGAGAAAAAAAATATTTTGGGGAGGGGGGGGCACATTCTTTGCAGGATAAAATGACACTATTGATACATATTAATAATTTTTTTTTTTTTTTTTTTTTTTTTTTAATGGCACTCTTTGGGTTTTAGTACAGTGTTATAGCTTGGGTCATTACAGATGTGGCGTTAACAAATTAACCTTTTTTTTTTTTTTTTTTTTTTTTCCCCAGAATAGATGTAAGGCTGCTTTCACATCTGGGTTTTTTTTTTTTTTTTTTTAAATGCGGCATTTGCGGTTAAAAAAAAAACGCATCTGCCACATTTACTGCATAACGGCCGCACTTGTGGCAAGACTCATGCATTGTCTATGGGGCTTGCGGCAAGTGCGGTTTCGGTAGTTGCGGCAGGTGCGGGCGCGAAAAAAAACAACCCGCAACTAGCATGAAGCATATATCCTGAAAAAAAAACAACCTTAGAATCACTAGGATCCGTTTAAAGGGAACCTGTCAACCTAAGCCCCTACCCTATCTCTAGCTGTCCCTACATCTTCCTAGCAGCTCCCTATCTATCCCTTTCTTATCTAAAGTGTCCTATTAAAACGTGTAAATGAAGTATAAACTTACTGCAGTCCCCGTGGTTGGGGACTGGGTAGGCGTGGCCACGCTTCCTTCATCACACCTCTGTGGTGTAATGCACACCCCATTGGGCGGCATTATTCTGTGTCCTCTCTGCCCCCATTATTTGGAATCTCCTGCCCTCTGTAGTTCTATACACCAGCCGGACGTCACATCCGGCGCGGTGCATTATGGGGCTGGTCACGTGATCGGTCCCAGTGCATTATGGGCTTGATCGCGTGATCGGCTCCGCGCATGCGCAATGCTCTTATTGAAGCTGGGCCGATCACGTGATCGGCCCCATAATGCACTATGGTCGATCACGTGACCGGTCCCATAATGCACCGCGCCGGATGTAACGTCCGGCCGGTGCATAGAAATACACAGGGCGGGAGATTCCAAATAATGTGGGCAGAGAGGACTCAGAATAATGCCGCCCAGCGGGGCGTGCGTTACACCACAGAGGTGTGATGAAGGAAGCGTGGGCCCGCCTACCCAGACCCCCAACCACGGGGACTGCAGTAAGTTTATACTTCATTTACACATGTTTTAATAGGGACACTTAAGATAAGAAAGGGATAGATAGGGAGCTGCTAGGAAGGTGTAGGGACAGCTAGAGATAGTGTAGGGGCTTAGAATCAGGTGACAAGTTCCCTTTAAGCATTTCAGAATTATTACTAATAAAGGTCTGGGGGAACAGCTATTCTCCATGTGGAGGGTATTCTGCCAGCCAGCAGTGATGAGACTTAAAGCCGCAATGCTCATCTGGTAAATTACATATGGAAATTGTCACTTAAGTGAGGAAGTACGCACACTCGAATGCCACCTAATAAAGGTAGGTAGGATTTGTGCCAGATCAGAACCCCCAAAGTCATATTAAAAGGCTTTTGTTATGACTTTCAGGATTGCTACCTTTATTAGGTGGCATAAGTTTGTCTACTACCAATAAAGGGACATTGGTCAGAATTGAAAAAACTGGCCGTGTCAGGAATGTGAAAACAAGCTGGGGGTAGAAGAGGTTAAAGGACTTAATGTGTATAAGGGTGCTTTCACATCACTATTTTGGAGTATCCGTGGCTGTCCGTTGTGAAACGGACAGCCACGGATCCGATTTGGCCCCCATGTTATCCTATGGTGGTCAGATCGGATTTGGCCTAATTGCCACCCAATTTTGTGGGATCTGATTTGTGTACGATATTTTTGCTGTACCCAAAATCGGAGACTGCTCCAATTTTGGGCGTAGAAAAAAAACAGATCCCACAAAATCGGATGGCAATTAGCCCAAATCTGGTGCGATCCTCAGGATTTAACATGGGGGGCCTTTGAGTGCGGGTCCGAGGAAACAGCTGATCGTTCCTCGGATCTAATTTTAGTGTACTGAGCTTGCTCAGTACACTAAAATTGCTCCTAACCCTCTAATTTGACGTGAAATTAAGTAAAAGAAAGGGTTAAATAAAAAATAATCTGTATTCTCACCTATCCGCGATCCACCGCTGCCTCCAGCAAGGTCCGGATGCTTACAGGACCTGCAGTGATGTCACAACCCGGCAGCGTCATCTGGTCACATGACCACGGTAACTGCGGTCATGTGACCTGATCAGCTTGTGACGTCACCGCAGGTCCTGTAAGCACCCGGACCTTTATGGAGGTAGCGGTGGATCGCGGATAGGTGAATACAGATTTTTTTTTTTTTTTTTTTTCCCATTTTTAACTTTACTTTTACTATATTTAACTTCTGCAATGTATATTATACATTGCGGAAGTGAAAGTGACCCGCTGTGTCCAGATCCATGATAATCACGGACTCTGACACAGAATAGGTCACCCCCTGTGGTGTCCTTTCCTGTTCATGGGGTCCTACAAAAAGTAGGATCCCACGGACAGGTAAAAAACCTTGAAAGCTGCCTAAAAAGAGTACAGATCTGTATTGCACAAGCACAATTCTGTAAATGCACCCAATAAAACAATTGCAGGATAAGCTTTTGTCACCTTTTTCATCCCATTTGGAAAATTTAACAAACTTCACTACATACGATAAAATGTCGTTGAACACTACTATTCCACATGCATAAAAAAAACGAATGAAAAGTTAAGATTTTGGAAGGAGAATAAAAAGAATAAAAGTGAGTGATATGAAAGATATCTTGGTTAGTAAAGGTTAGATATGTTCATGTACATTTTAAATGATTATTTTTGTTTCTACAGAACACAGATACGTGGAGTTATTTCTTAATTCAACAGCAGGTGGATCTAGCAGTGCGTACAGCAGCCAGATGATGGGAGGACTCGGTACGTGCTCAGCTATGTTTGTGCTGGAAGTTGTAGGGTCATTTTTTAAACTATTGATCAAAACCACTACATAAATATCACTGGGCTTCAGGTTTTTGTCTTCTGTTTAGTGTTGTATTAACGGTTCCTTTGGTTATTGCACATTATAATATTATGCTAATAATCTTGCAGCAGCAGGTGCACAGACAAGTTATGGCAGTGCTGGCTCACAGGCCATGAGTGGCAGTTATGGTGCAGGATATGGAAGTCAAGCCGCCTTAAGTGGTTATGGTAAGTTTTTCTTATTAATAATTACTGCACAAATATGCCCCCAAGTTGTCATATGCTCAGTTGTTGAAGAGAAAATTTTCATGATTATTATTGAGGGGAATATCCTTAAAATAAAAGGACACTTCACCAATGAGTTCTGATCCACAGATTGTGGGAGGCGCTCTGTCTCTTTAAAGTAAGAAATCCAATAGAAAGTTCTCTAAGGCTGGCTTCACACTGCGTTCAGGTCAGATCAGGTCAGGTTTTGTGTTTCAAAACCAGGAGAGGAACTTGCAGAGAAAAAGTATAATTGAAAGATTGACACCTGTTCTAGGTTTTGGAGTCACTCCTGGTTTTGAAACACAAAACCTGACCTGACCGCAGTGTGAAGCCAGCCTAAAACACCACTCCAACAATTTCTTTATTGCACCACCTGATTGGTGCTTTAAATCAAATTCTCCTGACCCCTGTCTGATACTCCCTTTCCGGCGGCATTACTTTTTTCCAGTGACGCTTGGGTCGGTTGGCAGCTCTAGTGTTTCATTGAGCACACCAGAGTTACATGTCAATACATCTGAGAGCCTCATTGTGCTCTCATAGAGATGCATTGAGCATCAGCGACATAACTTCTGGCCAGTCAGAAATTATGCTCACAAGCTGGCGCTGCTGTCCCAGAGTGGTGTTGGTAAAAAGTGAATATGCTGGATGGGGAGTATATGATCGGTGGCAGGGGGCTTCCATTTAATGCACCACTTCAGCAGTGGGGGAAAAAAAGTGATCCTTTACATAATGCAATCTGCACACAGCTTGTCTTAGGGCAGGGGGAGCTGAGCAGCAGATTGCTATACAGTATGTCAAAAAAGTGAGTATACCTCATATATTTGTAAATATTGTATCTTTTCATGCGGAAAATTAAACACGCAGAGTCAATGTACAATAGTACAGAAAAAACTCCTTCAAAGACCTCACTAGAAATTGATGTACATTAAGCAAAAAGTGAGTAATAAAACCTAACTTTTAATCTTAACCATTAAATTAGAAAAATGTGGGTCTATGTAAATTACCACCTAGGTGCTTACAAAGGTCCTCTGATAATGATCAGTATTTGAACAATATTAGGAACCATCTCACCCAATCTGATGTGCAAGGATTGGAGACCAAGCGTGGGGATGAAAGATTCACCTTGGGCTGCAGTCCTATGTGGCTAACATATTTATTATCAAAGTAGTGGCCCTTGAGCCCATTTGTTTTGTGCAATCGTATTTCCTTATGAATCCATAAGGAAGAAATGAGCCCGGAGGGAAGCACGCAGGGCGCCCAGAGCAAGGGTCAGCTTTGACCTGCCCTTGTTTGGGTGGGAGACTGGGGATGAAGGCCATTTAGTTGATTGTGGGCCTGATAAAATCTTCAGGAGCTCCCTTATGTGGCCTGGACAGGATCTGTACATGACTGCAGCCTACAATGAATCCCTCATCCCCACATACGTTCGGTCTCTAATCCCTGGACGTCAGAGTGGGTGAGATGGTTCCTAATATCTCACCAGATATTTCTCTTTCGCCTCATTGGGGGACACAGGACTGTGATGAATAAACAATATTCCCTAGCCACCATTTTGTATCAGAAAGCAATATTCTTACAAATAACCATCTTGCTCAGAGCAGCCATGTTGGCTCAGAAGCTGCTAGATCCACTCGTAGGAGATAAGCCGCCTAGAAAAGGTACATGTCAATTAATTAGGAACAGCAAAGGGCCCTTCCTCACCTGTGATATGCTAATCAACCTGAGGAAGCACCCATTGTGGTCACACAATAGGGCTTCCAGAAGGGATAATTAAGGGACACCAGAGTGTGAAAACTAATCTCCTTCCAAGGGTTGGAAAGAGATTTTCACTTGGCTCAGACCGAACGGAGCCGAGTTATAACGTTTAATTTTTCATAAGCCATCCCTTCTGTGAGGATGTTGAGTATAAATATGAAATCTAGACATTCAGACGGTCACGTACATGTTTTTACATGTGTGCGATGATAGTAAGCCACCTAAACTCGATATTGTCCAGTAGGATACCAGCAGAGGGGTCATGTTTCATATCCATACAAAGAAAAAAGGGGAGATAGAGGTGCAAGTGGGTCTTATCGTTTTACGGATAAGGTAGTACTGTCATAGGTGTATGTGTTCCCCTGATCCAGTTGTGTGTTTCCCCGCTACTGGTAAATTAGCTCAGACAGCTGCTGCTGGATCTGCACTCCCACGTAACAGTGGTGGTGTATCCAAGGCGGCCGTCACACTCCTCAATATCGTGAGCGATATTGTCGATCACGTGCACCCACGATCGCTAACAATATCGCTCACATCGTTGGTGAGCTGTCACACAGACAGACTCACCAGCGATGTGGGCCAGCGAGATCGCTGGTAACTATGGTACACATCGGGTAACTAGGCGCCGCGCGGCGCTTAGTAACCTGACGTTTACCATAGATACCATCTCCCAGCATAGGCTGTGCCGCTGGGAGATCGTTCATCGTGGTGTCATACACCACGATGAAGCAGATTGAACAAGCGTTTATCGCTTGATATGAGCTCCGGCTCTCATATCTGCGATGTAACGATCAAGCGATTTTACATTTTAAAATCGCTTGATCGCACGCAGCGATGCACAAACGATATCGCTTAAGCGATCAAAAAGCAGATCGCTTAAACAATATCGTGCATTAAATTGAAGCGTGTGACGGCCGCCCAAGAAAAAGACAAGAGAGAGATCGTGCTTTAGTGATCCGCGCTTCCGTCCCACCGTACCTGAATAAATGCCAGGGAAGCAAGAGTATGCAAGCTGCTTCTTTATTCCATTAGTATTTCCATCCAACGTGTTTCGGTACAGACCTTGTACCTTCCTCAGGGATATGCTCTGAGGGAGTACAAGGTCTGTACTGAAACCCATTGGATGGGAAATACTTATGGAATAAAGAAGCAGCTTGCATACTCTTGGCTTCCCTGGCATTTATTCAGGTACGGTGGGACGGCAGCGCGGGTCACTAAAGCACGATCTCTCTGGTCTTTTTCTTGGATGTTTCATATCCAGGCAAAGATCATACCTGAAAATGAGGGCACTGTCTTCCGCCTGTGACGCTCACAGACAAAGCTATAGCGGATAATAAGTTTTGGATATCTATATCTCCACTCAGAGGGGTGGGAGTTATGAGACATCCCAGAAGTGTGAGATGGGTGGGGACAGCCTCATAATGTATAAAAATCTACTGCCCATCTCCATTTTGGTCTTCGTCTGAAGAGACATAATTAATCACAGCCAGCGTATACCCTGTAACCAGGTGGTTCCTTGTGGCACCATCAGCATTAAGGTAACTGATCACATGTGTGTGTATTCCATTTATCCTTTATTTGCATAACTGACTGTAATATTTGTAACATCTTAAATGTATCTAGTGTACCAATAGGGTGATTTAAATATATAAATTGACTCTTGAGTTGTCCTTTTATCTTGATCACGCATTCCCACATCTGTGAGCTCGCTTAACGCTACCTTGGTTGGTTTCTGACCCGATCTAAACCCGATCACGGACTGGACTTATATTAAACAAGAAACTGATGGCAGCAATTAGTGCTTAGGGTTATTTATGGCCTCTTATCAGTGACTGGGTGGAGGTTATTATATGTGCTTCTGTTGCGAATCAGAAGGCATATACCACACTCACTGAGGTGCCTTAATAAACCAGCACTGACAGGGCAGCTGGGGCCCTTCTGTTATCCTCAGGCAGTTTTCTGACCTGGGTTTAACGGGAGGCTCTGTGTAGCTGCCAGGTTCGGTGGCCGATTCACCACAAGGACCATGGGTGTTATGCTGCGATATGGTTCAAATACCGATCACGATCAGAGAACCTTTGTAAGCACCTAGGTGGTTCTTTATGCACCCTCATGTTTCTAACTTTTAATAGTTCACTTTTTGGTGTGTATTTTACATATTTTTAAATTAAATGTTTTTGGCCAGGTCCTCATCACGTTTTGGCTTTCCGTCTGGGCAGTGCGCCTAACAGCAGCATTAGAGATTTATTGCTGAACGCATCTAAACGGAAGTCAAGCGTAAGCAAAAATTTGCTTGCGTTAACCTGTGCGTTAAAAAAAAGCATACTTAACGCAAGCACATTTTTGCTTCCGTTTGACTTCCATTTGGGTGCGTTCAGCAATTAATCTATGGCAGCGTTAACGCAAGCGTTGCAAACGGAAGGTAAAGGAGTGCAATGTCTCTACGACTTGCATTCACATGTTCAGTTTTTCACATCAGTTTTTGTAGCCAAAACCAGGAGTGGAGTAATCAGAGTACCACTTCTGTATTTATCACCCACTCCTGGTTTTTGGCTAACAAAAACTGACGTGAAAAACTGACCGTGTGAATGCAGCCGTAGAGACATTGCACTCCGTTACCTTTCGTTTGAGCATGCTCCACTGATGCTCAATAGGATTGTTTAAATCTGGAGATGGGCTTAGCCAGTCCTGCACCTTTTCCCCTCAGTTTCATCAGCAAAGCAGTAGTTGTTTTTGGGGTTGTTGGGTTGTGATCATGCCCTGCAGCACAGTTTCTAAAGGGAGGGGGGGGGGATCATGTTCTGCTTCATTATGTCACATTACAGTTTGCCGTGTTTGCCTCCCTCAATGAACTGTAGCTCACCACAGCCAGCAGCTCCAAACCATGACATTCCCATCACCATGCTTGACTGGAGGCAAAACACTGTTGTCTCTGAACTCCTCACCTGATTGCCACCACAAACGCTTCACACCATGTGAACCAAATCAAGTTTCTTCGTTGTCAGACCACAGCGCACAGTTCCAGTAATCCATGTCCTTAATCCGATTGCCTCAATTAAACTGTTTAGCAGGCTTGTGCATCATTTTTAGAAGAGGTTTCCTTCTGGGATGACAGCCATGCAATGTGCAGCATATGGTATGAGCACCGATAGGCTGACCCACCCACCCCTTTAACCTCTACTGAAATGCTGACAGCTTTCATACATCTATTTGGGACAGACAACCTCTGGATAGAAGACTGATCACTTGCACTTAACTTCTTTGGTTGACCATGGTGAGGCCTATTCTGAGGGGAACCTGTCTTGTTAAACCATTGTATAGACTTGGCCAACTGGCTGCAGCTCAGTTCCAGGTTAACTATCTTCTTATGGCCTACTCCATCTTTATATGGAGCAACAATTCTTTTTGCTCTACGTAACCAATATGAGAGCATGTGAGCGATTAACACCAAATTTACCACAACTTCCCATTCACACCTGAGACCTTGTAACACAAGTCACATGATTGAGGGTGGAAAATAAAAAATTGGTCACAATCTGCCACTTCCCTGTGGACTCTGACCATTTTCCCCATTCCCGCTGCTGAAAAACCTTACCACAGCATGATGCTGTCACCACCCTGTCTCTCTTTATGGTGTTCTTGGGGTGTTGAGCTGTTGGTTCGGTACTAGACGTAGTGTTTACCTTGGTGGCCAAAAAGTTAAGTTTTGATCTGACCACAGTACCTTCCTCCATATATTTGAGGATCTACCTTTTAAATGAGGCTTTATATGCACATATGCTTTTGATTAATTTGGATCCATCCTCCCTTCAGGATTGGTTTTGTTATTTTGAGGCATGTGTATATATAGTCTTTGTATCTTTTGGTCATTATTGGGTTGTTTTTTTTTTTGTTTTTTTTATGAAGGTTGTTTGCACTAGAAGTTTTTAGGGGCTTCACAGCACAAGGGGGTCAGTACATGGCAATTTTTATTTTATCCCATAAATTTAATTTTTTCCATTTCCCACTTCACTTCCCCAATTTAAGACTATTTAGTGATGATGCGTCACACATCAGATTAGAAAAATATACACAGGTTGTAAAAAAAAAAAAAAAAAAAACTTTCAGTTTTAATTCTTACATTCTCAGCTCTTTAGTGGGATTTTCGGTCCAGTGGGTCCTATCAGTGAGTGTCAGCTGTTTATGTGCACTCCCATTTATCGAAAACTATTGTTTTATGACTTCCCCCACAGGACCGAAAATCCCACAGAGAAGAGGTTTTACCAATATGGCCATATACAGATGTTGAGTATTTGGTGGGTCTCTTTACCTCACTATTTGTAGTCAAAATCAGGCAGGAGTGGCCAAGAAATGTAGAAGTGCTGATTTGTTTCTACTATACTTTTCCTCTGATTGTTCTGCTGGTTTTGGCTGCATATACTGACGTAAAAAAAACTGACCAAATACTCAACGTGTGAACGTGGCCTAAACACAAGTTATATTGAAACTTTTCTCACCGCTTCATAACAATCTGCTCTGCTCCCCTGTAAGACTGGAATTAATTGTCATGAGTCTCCCTTTAAATATGGTCGTTATCACCAGAGACACCTACTAAGGGCTATGAATGTTAAGATTGTACTGAGAAATCTGGTGACTTGATTCCCCATCATCTCGCTTTTCATAAATGAGATGGTTCTAAAATTTTTTTTTCCTTCTTTTTATAAATCAAGGAAATCAAAGTGGCCTAAACAGCAGTTACTACAGCAGTGGAACGCGCGGGTCACTAGGAGTGAACGGAATTGCCGGGATGTCCAGCAGCATGAACCTGAGCGCTGCATGGGGAATGTGAATTTAAAATTGTTTTTTTTTTTGTTTTTTTTTTTTTATTTGTTTTTGTTTTGTACTCCATGTACCGTGAGACCATTTTAATAACTTAATTTTTTTTTTTTTTTTTTTTTTTTATTATTATTATTATTATTAGTTTTCAGTTTAAGATGCTATTAAACGTTGTAACTATAACATGCAGCATTTCTGTAGGAATTTTGAGTAGCTGTGTTTTTATATTGTGTTTGCTTATACTTAAGGGAATTGTGCCTGCCATATTCTGTAATGCATAATGATTATTTGGGGTTGGTTTGTTTTTGTTTTTTTTTTTTTTGTATTTTTTTTTTTTCCCCCCCTCGTCTCTTCCTTTCTTCCATCTCTGGCATATGTATAGCTGTTTCTCACTCTTGACCAATAAATTTGAAAAACATATTGTGATGTTTTTGATTGTTGTTCTATATATTTTCAGTACAGTATATGAAACATTCAATACAGCCTAGTTAGTAATTGTTCAGTGTGGTTCTCCCAGAGATTCCGGCAACTCCTATACAATAAGGACAAACACCATTCCATGCATAAAGCATACATTAACAGGGAAAGAATACCACCATATATGATGTAACTGGTTAATTCAGGAAACCATATGGACTATAAACTGTATACTCACCTTCTGTGGATACATCGTTGTCTCCTGCCTGCTCTGACCTTTTACTATTTCATCAGAATATACAGAAGCTGCAGCCAAGTAGTGGTTGCTCATTGCCTGCAACTGGCACAACAATGTCCTGTAACCACTAGGAACAGTTGACGCAGGTGAGAACACCATTTAATTTTTACGTGGTTCTGATTTGATTAATCTGGCATTGTCCAGTAGTGGACACTCCCTTTTAAAATGACCTGAAACTGTAAGCATACAAGTCAAACAATACAATGTGGCCAGAGCTTTATAGAACCAATCGCATGCATAGAAGACTTGCAATAATTCCCAACATATGAAAAGAGAGAGTATAAATATTCAAGGGAGACCTTCCAGAGGAGTAAACAAGTAAAGAGACAAGCCTAGCATGGAACCGCGCTAGGGAGGCAGCATAAGAGCCGGGTCACACTGCAAAATGGTAATGACACTTGGCTCAAACTCTGCTGCGAGTGTGAGCAGAGTCCATTCTACTGCAATCTTATTCTCAAGTGTGTGATAAGTGGATAACAGGTGCTGAGAAGATGGAGAACTTACATTTCCTATGGCCACAATAGCAACCACCGAGAGAGGGTATCTGCCCATAAGAACAGGAAACCTACAGATTAAAGGGGGTGGTCCCCCTCACCTCTATTGGATGTGTTTTTTTTTTTTTTGTCCTCATAGGAACCTGCAAGAAAAAAAGGTTTTCTGGGTCCAAACAGCCTCTTGCAGTGTCTGTGGGAACGGCAAAGCCTGGGATGCCAGATGCAGCGTCGGGAGATCCCTGCCTGTCAGACTTACCCCTTGTCTGTCATGGATGGCGCGATCCCAGGAACGGGTGGTGCCTCCCTGGGGCATGTGGGTGCAGTACAAGTGGAGGTAAGGCACCCCCCTGTATTCATTCTATGGGATGCGGACATCAGCCACCCTGCACCCTCTAGCAGGCAGAACGTCCGGGTTCCTGTGCGGCACATGTGCACTGGCCAATTGCGTCCGTGACTCAGAAGTACATAAAAATGTCTGGGAGGGTGCTCTCCAGAGAAAGGAAGGTGGAGGCATGGCCAAGCATTGTAAGAATTGTGTCCCAAAGCATGTCTTCCCATGGAGTAACTGAGGAGCACCCACCTGCAGTGGTAGTGCAAGAATAACGCAATAAGAATGTGAGCAACAGTGGACACTCCAGAGGAGGTGATTTCATTGACGAGCGAGCAGAGGCTTCATACTTGGCATCCTCAACATCAAGTACTCTACCTCGATCTTCAGATCTGGTACCAGATTAAAGGGAACCTGTCAGCTACTTTATGCCCCAAGTCCCAGCTATTACTGTCTGTACCTGCAGCTTCATAATACTATTTTACAATCATTCCTGTCTGAGTTAAAAATGTAATGTTAAAGGTGAAAAAATGCATTTATACAGTTGCATTTTCTTAGGCAGTGACTACACCTTGGAGGAGGTAGTCACTCTGGCAGGTTAACTCCCTATTAACTTCTCTGTATAAAGGACCTGTGTGATGCACTGATCATGTGACCATAGTGGGTGGACCTAGGCAAGCAAAATCATGTTCTAAGGACACTAAGCTCTGCCTATTCACCTGCGCACAGATCACATATGGGAGTGAATGGGTGCGCACGGTCCTGTGCTGTCAAGCGCAGCACCGTGCGCTCCCATTATAAAGATAGGAGCGGGCGGCCGCTGCGTACACATTGCGGACCCCTCCGCAGAACGCTGCGGAGGGGTCTGCAAATGTGAAGGCAGGCTAAGAAAGTGATAGTTTATAAATGCTTTTTTTTTTTTTCATCTTAAGATAACACTATGAGCTCAGACAGGGATGCTTAGAATAGTGCTATGAAGCTGCAGATACAGTGATAGCTGGGGGGGCATAAACGACCTGACAGATTCCCTTTAAGGAAGCTTCAGAGGTGACTGTTATGTGTATTTTTTCTTCGCATTGTAATGGATGCCCTCCACACCTTTCGGGTGGGCTATCATCTTAAGTGTCTGCCACCAAATTGGATGCTTTGTGTGCACGCCACCGTAAGAACCACGCTGACAACCATGTCAAAGTAGAGCTTAATGACAAAGACCTTTATTTTAGGAGGGGTTAGCAGTTTTATTACTTAAGGGTGTTACTAGGTGATTGCATCATATTATGCTGAATCTACATTTTATTCTGAAAAAACATTCAATTCTGTGGGTTAGTATTCCAATTCAGCCTTGATTAGTACATTTGGTCCGGGAACATTCTGATAAGAGCAGTGTGTAAAAGATAAACACTGGGCACTAACCAAGTGCTAGCAGATTAATCAGGTGTATACATGGGGTAATCCAGCGGCAGTAATCACATAGGTGGTGCACAGTCCGTATAACAGCAATGTATAATAGTATAGCGGGAAAATACAAAAAAACGGCAGCACTCACATGCTTGGGGGGGAGGGGTGGAGGACATCAGATGACAGCTTGCCGTTTCGTGGAAGTGGCAACTGCCACGAAACTGCAAGCCGTCGTCTGATGTCCTCCACCCCTCCCTCCCCCAAGCATGTTCATGGATCCTTTGCTACTGGACCTTGAATAAAATCGTCACAAGTTGGTGAGTGCTGCTGTTTTTTTGTATTTTCCTGCTATACTATTCTGATAACTGCTTCCACACTGCTACATCAAACTCAAAACATTATGTCATGAAAATGAATATTGCTCATGATTTTTTCTGCAGAGACAGATCTACTCCCTCATCCCTCCCCCCTCTTTTTTTAGCTGGTTTGTAAGTAGCTTACAGAGAAACACTGTTGGCCTCCCCCCAACCAAACTATTTACGATGGGTTGTAAACCACTTCCAGGAGAGCCAAAGCTGGACAAACCAGTCCAAACCAGTTTTGTTTCTACCAAAGAAACCAAATCCTTTGTCTAAAATTCACCGTGGTTTCAATATTGAATTTAAGACGACCCGATCAGACCACAAACACATAATGCATATTTTTAGATTACTTACCGTGTTGTGTATTCAATGATGTATTTTGTACAGTTGTACAACGTTCAGGAACCTGGGAAGGGATTGCTGGCATTCCAAATAAGACCATCAAGTCATATTTGGTATCAAACTTCTCAGAATCACCTGACCTGGAAAATGAGCCATATCTTATGTCTGTGAGCCCCCCCCCCCATCTCTAGATATGGAAAAATGGGGATTTAGGAAGCATAGTGAGAGAGGTGGTACTCGAGGATCCTCCCAGGGAGGAGGGATCACGGTGGGGGTCACAGATTGCCCTGGTTTAATAAAAGCAAAGAAGGATTTTTGGGTGATTCTGGTCTCGAGGTCTGACAGTCAACACCAGCTAACTGTCGACAGAATCTACCCATCCAGGAGAAGGGCCTCCTCCAAGAAACTAAGTACCAAGCCTGACTAGGTCTGAAACTTTCATACTTTATTCCTTTTATTTTTTATAACTGTTATTCATACATGTAATTTGTCTCTTATATAATATTCTGTACATCTTTTATAATCACTGCCTATTTCTGAGGAGTAAACTATTTTAATTTACTAGTCGCGATCTCCTTGTCCTATGAACGATTTATCACGTCCTCCCTGCTCATTTTTACGCTATCATACAGGTACCCGGTCTACCTTGAAGACCGGTGGTGGCAGCATATCGTTTTGTGTATTTATGTGATATTGTGGGCGTGAGGGTGACTGGATCGAGGTATATATATGTTCCTGGAAGGAACTGGAGGTATATATACATCCTGTCACATCACGGGCCGCAATAGACCACATAAAGTAGAGCAGCTGGGCTCCCTCCTTATCCTCTGGCAGTACCGGATTTGGCCAGCAGTCTAAGGGGGCGCCAGAGAGCTGCAGGTCCTGACTAAGCTAATCCTGACAATTGGTGGCAGCGGTGGGATCATAGGACATTAGTGATCTGGTTTGAGCAATCATTCCTCTCACTAAAAACTTGCACAGTTCTTACAAGAGCTCTGCGCAAAAGTTTTGAAGATCGAACTCAGTGGTTATTAGATCTGAGACAATACTGTGTGTGTAGCAGTTTCCCTCCCCCGTTTTTCTTTCTATTTTTTATTTGGCAAAGGCTGTTCATTGATATGGCCGCCCAATACAAGAAGAAGAACCTGCAGACTCTGATCAACCTCTGCGAGCAAAGAGGGATAGAGACTGCCGACAAGTCCAAGGATATGCTGGCTCACGCATTGGCGGAGCACGACTTGGCGCAGACTGATGAAGCACCTGATCAAAGACAGAGTCCACCTCTGACAGGCCAAGGAATGACAGTTCTTGCACCGGAGATGCCCTCTGGAGGTGCCAGCAATGCCGGTTCTGAGGAGTCCATGGACTTGTCTTTACAAATGGCCTTACAACAGCTGGGAACAGGCGATCCCAATCAGCGCCGGCAGCTTATTGTTCAGTTCCAGCAGGCTGAGAGAGAGAGGCTGCTGAACGCCGGGCTGAGAGAGAGGCTGCCCAGGCTGAGAGAGAGGCTGCCCAGGCTGAGAGAGAGGCTGCTGAACGCCGGGCTGGGAGAGAGGCTGCCCAGGCTGAGAGAGAGGCTGCTGAACGCCAGGCCGAGAGAGGGGCTGCAGAGCGCCAGGCCGAGAGAGCGTTCAGGCTTCAGATGGCCCAAGTAGAGAGGGGTATCAATCCTCAGACAACCCCCTCCCAGGACATAAACCTAAGGAGACCGCGTTTGGAAAACTTCCCGGTGATGGAGAAGGACACGGACTTAGATACTTTCCTTCGGGGATTTGAGAAAACCTGCAGACAATACAATCTACCCCGTACGCAGTGGGCATTGTATCTAGCCCCAGGACTGAGAGGCAAAGCTGCGGAGGCGTTTGCTGACCTCCCACCAGACCTAGATGGTGACTATGATGCAATCAGAGAGGCTCTGATCAGGAAATACAACCTGACTCCTGAGGTGTACCGTAGAAAGTTCCGGAACCTCCAGCGTGGACCCCACGACAGCTATAGTGATGTGGTCCACGGGCTCAGAACCAACTTTGAACGGTGGATCCAAGGACTGGAAGTGACCACCTTCGAGGAGATAAAGGATCTGATGGTGAAAGACCAGTTCCTGCATCTTTGTCCCTCTGAGGTGCGACAGTTCGTGATGGATCGGGAGCCACCAGATGCGAACAAAGCAGCGCAGATCGCGGACACCTACGAGGCCAACCGGAGACCGGAGGTGCGGAAGTCGATCAGCACCAACTGGAAGGGGGGTAAGCAGATGACCACCATCCCTGCCCCTGCCAGCCGACCTTCTGGAGGCCTTGGCCCCCCTGCCAACCCCACTCGGCCGGTATCCGATCTCCGCAGGTGTTACTTCTGCAACCAGACCGGTCATCTCAGTGCCACTTGCCCAGAGAAGCAGAGGAAGAATCTACCACCCAAGGCTCCAGGGCAGAAGGCATCAGTTTTTTTTGTGGGTGGGTCGGTTGGGAGGGCCTGTGAAAATTTGCAGTCTGTCACTGTGGGGGACACTGTCACTGTGGGCCTCAAGGACACTGGGGCCGAACGAACCCTCATCCGACCTGAACTGGTGTCCACGGAAGAGTTTATCCCAGGAAAGACTGACTGTCACCGGGATTGGGGGCGTCCGCTGTCCCCTGCCAATGGCCCGGGTGTTTATTGATTGGGGTGCGGGGAGTGGGGTGAAGGAAGTGGGGTGTCTGAAAACTTGCCCACAAATGTCTTACTGGGGACTGATTTGGGGAAAATGTTCGCTTATTATGTCCCTGACTCCCCTCCCCGATCTGATATGGTCAATAATGTTAATGCTAATGATGGTAAGGTCAATGCTTTAACTGAAGATGTTGATGATGATAATGATGTTGATGATGATGACAATGTATCAGGAGGTACAGGAGAACTCAGCCATGTCACTCTGCGGGGTGATATTGCTGAGGATCCCCTACCAGGAGCAAGTGTTAGGGCTAAGGGTGATGGGAAGAGTCCCGGGGCCCATAAAGCAGGGAGTGCCATGCAGCTGATCCGTGTCACCACAGACGGTGACAGGGCTGATGGTAGCTGCCCCATGATGAGTACTGCTCCTAAGGTAACGGGATGATGGGGAAGTAATGCCCACAGCCAGGCAGGCTGATGGGACGGTGTTATTCCCCGGGGAGACGGCCTACATAGCCGCCGTCACCCGCAGTCAGAGTGCCCAGAACGCCAGGAACCCCCTGCCTTCTGGACCCTCCTCAGCCAGAGGAATAACCGAACCGGTTCCGGACCCAGAGCAGGTCCCAGAGAGTCCCGAGGAGGATGTGGCCTTAAAGTCCCTCCTGGCTGCCTCCAGCCAGGAGTTTCAGGCAGCTCTGCATACAGATGCTAGCCTAGAGACGTTAAGGATCCTCGCCAGTAAGTCCCCCTCTGAGACGGATAAGGAGAGGGTACTCTGGGACCAAGGAAGGTTGTATCGGGAGACTGTGCCCGGTACACCCCAACAGGATTGGCCTAGAGAAACGACAGCTGGTCGTTCCCTACCAATTCAGGGAGGAGTTGTTGCGGATTGCCCATGAGATCCCCCTTGCTGGACACTTGGGGGTTAGCAGAACCAAGGCCCGGTTGTCGCACCACTTCTATTGGCCCAAAATGGGGACAGATGTGAAAAACTACTGCAGCTCCTGTATCACGTGCCAAAGAGTGGGAAAGGCAGGGCCGGCTCCTAAAGCACCCCTGAACTCTTTGCCAGTGATAGAGGAGCCTTTCCAGCGGATTGCTGTGGATATCGTGGGACCACTGCCCATACCCAGCAGTTCTGGAAAGCGATACATCCTCACTGTGGTAGACTTTGCTACCCGGTATCCAGAGGCAGTAGCTCTGTCTTCAATTAGGGCAGATAAGGTGGCGGATGCCCTGTTGGCCATCTTTTCCCGAGTAGGATTTCCCAGGGAGATGCTTACCGACCAGGGGACCCAGTTCATGTCTGGCATAATGAAGGCCCTCTGTAAGAAAATGCAGGTGCAGCATCTGGTATCAAGTGCGTATCATCCGCAAACAAATGGTTTGTGCGAACGCTTCAATGCCACCCTCAAACACATGTTGAAAATGCTGGTTGAGTCCCAGGGACGCGACTGGGAACGTTACCTCCCACACCTGCTATTTGCTTACCGAGAGGTTCCACAGGCCTCGACCGGGTTCTCTCCCTTCGAGCTCCTGTATGGCAGACGGGTCCGGGGACCCCTTGGTTTAGTAAGAGAATCCTGGGAAGAGGAGCAGAGCACCCCAGGAGTGTCCATCGTGGAGTATGTCATGCGTTTCCGTGACAAAATGCAGACCTTGACGCAGTTGGTGAATGTCAACAGGGCGCAAGCCCAGGCTGACCAGAAGCATTGGTACGACCAGAACGCCCGCGAGCGGACCTACCGGGTGGGTCAGATGGTGTGGGTGTTGGTCCCCGTACCAAAAGACAAGCTTCAGGCAGCCTGGGAGGGCCCTTACGTCATTCACCAACAGCTCAACTCAGTCACCTACGTGGTCACCCTCGACCCCGAGCGGGGTAGGCGGAAGGCCTTTCACGTCAACATGATGAAGGCTCATCAAGAACGTGGGCCCTGTGTCCTACCGGTCTGCAACCTGCCCGAGGATGGGGAGGAAGATCCCCTCCTGGACATGTTGGCCCAAGCGAAGGCCAGCGGGTCCATTGAGGATGTGGAGATAAGCACCTTGCTATCCACAAGCCAGCGGTCTCAGATGCGAGCGGTGTTGGAATCCTTCCAAGTCATGTTCACCAACATACCTGGAAGGACGGCGGTGGCGGTCCATGAGGTGGACACCGGTAATCATGCCCCACTCCGGCGGACAGCCTATCGAATCTCCGACGAGGTGCAGCACGTCATGCGCCAGGAGATCGATGAGATGCTGAAGTTGGGAGTGATTACCGAGTCCAAGAGCGCGTGGGCCTCACCTGTAGTCCTGGTGCCAAAGAAGGACCGGACCACCCGATTCTGTGTGGACTACAGGGGGCTCAACGCTATCACGGCCTCCGATGCACAACCAATGCCCCGCATTGAGGAGTTGCTGGAGCGGTTAGCTAGTGCAAGCTATCTCTCCATTATGGATCTGAGTCGGGGATATTGGCAGATCCCCCTGAGGCCCAGGAGAGGTCAGCCTTTATCACCCCCTTTGGATTGTACGAATCCACGGTCATGCCATTCGGCATGAAAAATGCCCCGGCCACTTTCCAGAGAATGGTTAACTCCCTGCTCCTGGGACTGGAGAGGTACGCGGTGGCGTACCTGGATGACATTGCCGTCTTCAGTCCCACCTGGGGGGATCACCTCAAGCATCTGCGGCAGGTGCTTGGGCGCATCCGCCAGGCAGGCTTGACCATTAAGCCAGGAAAGTGCCAAATGGGCATGAACGAGGTCCACTACCTGGGGCACCGGGTAGGCGGGGCACGCTGAAACCAGAGCCCGGGAAAGTGGACGCTATCGTGTCCTGGCCCACCCCCAGGACCAAAAAGCAGGTGCTGTCCTTCTTGGGTACTGCAGGGTACTATAGGCGCTTTGTGCCAAACTATAGTAGCCTTGCGAAGCCTCTCACAGACCTCACCAAGAGGAACCTACCCCATGCAGTCGATTGGACCGAGGCCTGCGAGGTCGCCTTCCAGGCTCTGAAGACGGCCCTGAGCAGCTCCCCTGTGTTGAGGGCGATTGACGGCAAGCAGCCATTCCTAGTCCAGACTGATGCTAGTGAGTTTGGCCTCGGAGCTGTGCTCAGCCAGGTCGACTCAAGGAACCAAGAGCACCCAGTGTTGTACCTCAGCCGAAAGCTCCTCCCGAGGGAAGTGGCCTATTCCACGATAGAGAAGGAGTGTCTGGCCATTGTATGGGCCCTGCAACGCTTGCAGCCCTACCTGTATGGGCGCCCCTTCACTGTCGTGACTGACCACAACCCCCTGAGCTGGCTGAACTCCTTGTCCGGTACCAACGGGAGGTTGCTACGCTGGAGCCTCACGCTCCAGCAGTACGACTTTACCGTGCAGCACCGAAAAGGCAGCGAGCATGGCAATGCCGATGGGTTATCCCGGCGGGGAGAGCCCACAGGGACACGATTGGAGGAGTACCGAGAGGTTCTTCCTCCATAGCGTCATCGAAAAGGGGGAGGTGTCATGAAAATTAATATTGCTCATGATTTTTTCTGCAGAGACAGATCTACTCCCTCATCCCTCCCCCCTCTTTTTTTAGCTGGTTTGTAAGTAGCTTACAGAGAAACACTGTTGGCCTCCCCCCAACCAAACTATTTACGATGGGTCGTAAACCACTTCCAGGAGAGCCAAAGCTGGACAAACCAGTCCAAACCAGTTTTGTTTCTACCAAAGAAACCAAATCCTTTGTCTAAAATTCACCGTGGTTTCAATATTGAATTTAAGACGACCCGATCAGACCACAAACACACAATGCATATTTTTAGATTACTTACCGTGTTGTGTATTCAATGATGTATTTTGTACAGTTGTACAACGTTCAGGAACCTGGGAAGGGATTGCTGGCATTCCAAATAAGACCATCAAGTCATATTTGGTATCAAACTTCTCAGAATCACCTGACCTGGAAAATGAGCCATATCTTATGTCTGTGAGCCCCCCCCCCCCATCTCTAGATATGGAAAAATGGGGATTTAGGAAGCATAGTGAGAGAGGTGGTACTCGAGGATCCTCCCAGGGAGGAGGGATCACGGTGGGGGTCACAGATTGCCCTGGTTTAATAAAAGCAAAGAAGGATTTTTGGGTGATTCTGGTCTCGAGGTCTGACAGTCAACACCAGCTAACTGTCGACAGAATCTACCCATCCAGGAGAAGGGCCTCCTCCAAGAAACTAAGTACCAAGCCTGACTAGGTCTGAAACTTTCATACTTTATTCCTTTTATTTTTTATAACTGTTATTCATACATGTAATTTGTCTCTTATATAATATTCTGTACATCTTTTATAATCACTGCCTATTTCTGAGGAGTAAACTATTTTAATTTACTAGTCTCGATCTCCTTGTCCTATGAACGATTTATCACGTCCTCCCTGCTCATTTTTACGCTATCATACAGGTACCCGGTCTACCTTGAAGACCGGTGGTGGCAGCATATCGTTTTGTGTATTTATGTGATATTGTGGGCGTGAGGGTGACTGGATCGAGGTATATATATGTTCCTGGAAGGAACTGGAGGTATATATACATCCTGTCACATCACGGGCCGCAATAGACCACATAAAGTAGAGCAGCTGGGCTCCCTCCTTATCCTCTGGCAGTACCGGATTTGGCCAGCAGTCTAAGGGGGCGCCAGAGAGCTGCAGGTCCTGACTAAGCTAATCCTGACACATTATATATAAAACTAGAGGCAAGTGCAAGGATTCACATAACCATGCATTTGGAAGGTTTCTGAATGGCTTCAATAAACTTATGGCAATAAATAGTTAATAACCTATATAACATTCCCCCTATTTGGAGACATACAAAATCTTACCTTAAATCTTTGCCCGAGGCAGCGGAGGGGAAAGGGGAGGAGACTTCACCAACAATGAGACAAACAGTAATGTCGGAATAATCCCTTTGCAGTTGGCCGTAGCCGCACCCTAAACTGTCCCTACTCTATCTTCTAAGATGGGTCTCAAGTGCTTGTATTTCTCCAAGGGATCTAATGGCAATGGCATCATTTTCAGTCATATATTTCTCCATCATCATCTGCATACATTGTGGTCACTGTCTCCTTCATGGCGTGAGACATAATCTTCTTGATGCAAGGTATTACACAGCATGAAATTAGAGCCACTACGAATAGAACACAAAGGATTATTATACCTAGTTTGATAAGTGCTCTCTGCCATCCATCCCACCACCCAAACCAAGTGTCCCATGGATCCTTAACACCAGAATTATGATCTAATTCTTCTGACAGGTCAGTGAGTCCTTTTAGGGCTTTGGCTATGCTCCCATCTACCCTTGGTCAGGATCATGTGGTCTGGCAGTCTTCTACCCCATTTATCTTTGCGTTCTTTTGCTTGGACTGGTCTATATCCCCCATATTACCCATAGTTGTTGTAGATCTCGTGTTGTGTGCATCTGTTTACTATGGTGCAGAACTCAAACTGATATGTGACTCTTGTAGCTGTGGTACTAACATGACCTCTCGTATGATCTCCCATGTTCTCTCCTACATGACCTTCCACCATCTTGTGACCTGCTCCCCTCTGCTTTATACTGAGTATATATATCAGGATTAAGGAGCAAAACAACCATTGTTGGCTTCTGGATCTGGTGCCTTCTTGCAGTGGGATGCATGGATCCAGGTAGGCCTTCCTTCAACCTTCACAGCCGTGGAGGTGACCAGTAGGACTTGGAAGGGACCGTCTTATCTGGGATCAAGAGCACGTCTACTGAATCTTTTGATGAGAACCCAATTTCCTGGCTGGATCTGATGGGTTCCTTCCAAGCTTTGAGGACCTGGGAGAGAGGAAAAAACTCGAGAATGTATTTTTAGTCAAATGCTTTGTTAATTCGGTATCAAACTTAGTCAAACTATCATACTGTAGGGTCAACTGTTGGGGGGAAATACAACCCTAGTCTGGGGGCACTTCCGAACAGAATCTCATAGGGACTTAGCTTAATTGCACTAGCTGGGGTGTGTCTGACACTGAACAATGCTAGGGGAAGACTTTCATGCCACGGCTTCCCTGTTTCCTGCACTGCTTTCAGCATTTTTGCCTTTAATACCCCGTTTCCTCTCTCGATCCTCCCTGAATTTTTGGGATGATACGGAGTATGAAGAGCTAACTCTGTCCCCAGGGCCTGCCATATCTCTTTGGTCAGATTGGCTGTGAATGCTGGCCCTTGGTCACTCTATGGTTTTTGGGACCCCATATCTGCACATTATCTCTGAGAGGAGTTTCTTTGAAGTGGATTTAGCAGATTGGTTCTTCACAGGGAAAGCTTCTGGCCATAGAGAGAATATGTCCATGACTACCAGTGCATATCCAAATCCTCCTGAGGATGGCATGTGAATGTGGTAAATCTGTATGCGTTGGAAGGGGTACAAAGGTCTAGGTGTATACTTCTGTGGAGTTTTCCTGGGTTATACCGGGCACAGACTAGGCATCCTCTGGTGTAATTTGCTGCCATTGTTGAAAAGCCAGGTGCGTGGTAGTACTGTCTCACAAGATTGTGCATCTTCATTTTTGATTGATGGGTGGGGCCATGGGCCCATCTGGCAATCATTGGGTAGAGGGCTTGTGGGAGGCATGGTTTTTCTTTCAGTAGTATCAGATGCTTCTTATCTTGCACAGCTCCATCTTGGATCCATTTTTCCTTCTCTTCATTGGAGGCTTGCTTCTGCAGGGTCAGAACCATGTTCTCCCAGGATTGTTCGTCCATCTTCTTCTGGTCTGGATCTTCTTCTTGTCTTGAGCCTTCTTCTTGTCCTAATCTTCTTCTTGTCCTGAGTCTTCTTGTCCTGAGTCTGTCAAGAGATACAAATTGGAGGGTTCTGTGATGAGTGGCTTCACTGCTGCTTCCTTAGCTGCCCTGTCAGTTAAGTCATTCCCCACGGCTTCTCTTGAGGTCCCTCCAGTGTGTGCCTTTACCTTAAGTACCGCAACTCTTTCTGGCATCAGCAAGAACTCCAGCAATTCCTTCAACGCTCTATGTAATGAAGTATGTCGCCCTCCAGATAGGCCTGTAGTCATGGCAGATGCCACATCCATAGCGGGAATCGGCATAAATGTTCGCTTTCTTTTGGGCTGCCATCTTGCAACCTTTGGTCAATGCAGCCAATTCTGCTTCCTGTGCAGACATGGACCGCGGGTAGTGGTTTGGCCATCAACACAGTATCTTCTGTGACCACCGCCATACCCGTGTGAAACCGTCCTTTTCTCCATTCGCCTTCCACGACAGCATTGGAGGATGTCGTCCACGCCCTATTGGGGGACAGGAACACAGAGAGGTTAAAAGCCCCTCCCCTTCCTCAGTACTCCAGTGTCTTCCTGTCCCCCTTGGGGCATGGAGAGGTTCCAGTGCTGTCAGGCCGGCAGAGGCAGCATTGGGGTGTACTTACAGCCGGGCCAGGGATGGACGTCGGGGGCGGCCTCCTCCTCCTTCTCGGGGCTCCCGTGGTGGGACCATCCGGCCTTCCTGCGTCCTACGGGGCAAAGCAGGCCGTGTATTGCAACGCCGGAGGCCTGTTCAGCTCTCCGGCGTCTCCCTCCTCCAGCTGCGGTCCCTGGGGCATGCATCAGAGGTGCCGCGGAGGCACTTCCGGTTTCGGGTGCGGCACTTCCGGTTCCGGGATGGCACTTCCGGTTTCGGGCGGCGGCTCCTGTAAGGGCTGTGGCAGGCTGGGCGCGGCTCCAGGGAACCCAGCAGGACTTTCGCGCGCTACTGCCCGCGGCCGGTGACCAGGAGGAGGGAGGGAACAGGTGTTCCTCGTTGGGGGCACGGTACTTCTGGATAAGTACCCGCCGGAAGCTACACCCAGGTAAGGCTGATCCCTGACACATGGAGGGTGATAGGCTTCCACCTCTGCTTCTGCAGAGCCCAGCGTTCCCCCAGCTCATGTAAGTGTTTCTGGGGGTGGTCACAAGGGGTAGAGTTATTTAAGCCCTGCACTCACACTGGGACCCCCTTCTCTTCCCTTTTTGTCTATAGGGAGACAAGGGCCGTCTGTGAAAGGGAGCAATAATCTTGCTGCGGCACAAAATTTCCCTCTTCATACAACAAGGTGTCGGCCATGACTGACAGGGTTGTCAGGATGGACTCCCCATCCTTGCTTGAGGAGCTCCAATCCGTTAGGGAAGAGGTGCAGGCTTCTATCTCGGCACTGCGGGGGTTTGCTGCTGCGTCCGGGCCTTCCCCTCCGTAAGAGAGGAAGCTCCAGGATTGTGACTCTGTGGATCTCATGGAGGCTGGCCAGAGCTCAGCGTTAGAGGACGGCGAGGATATTGCCGCTGTTGCCTCTGTCCAGACACGAGAATCTGGACACTACTATTTTTTCCACGGAGTCCATGGGTGCATTGGTGGACACTGTCCATTGTACCATGGGAGTAGAGGTGGTAGAATCCCCTTCTTCTGTGCAGGACTAAATGTTCAGAGGCCTGACGGCTAAGCGGCTCACCCCATCCGAGTGGATTGGAGGGTGATGACTGTGTCTGGGAGGTCCCGAAGGTGGACATCCAGGTGGCCAGGGTAGCAATCAGCTGCTATTGTAAACCCATTGTGCATGCCCTTGACACACTGTTGAAGCTAAGCAGCAGGAGCCTCAGTCACGGGCTGGATGGGAGACCTCATGAGAGACCCAATGGGAATCTCTATGGAAGTCTCTATAAAGTCAATGGGACTTCTAACATGAAGGTCTATGGCAGTATTCCATTTGGGAAGCTTAGCCTATAAGACCGCGTTGCCTTTTGAAGATTCCTCCCGGTTGAAGGACCCCTCGTTCGTAAAATGGAGTGTCCTCAAAAAATCCTGAGAGGCGGCAGCTATGTCTTTAACGGTGTACATTTCCTCTACATGTGAGCAGGTCTCTCTTTACGTGGCTCACCCAGCTGGGAGTATTCATCCTGCAGGATACTCCCAGGGAGGAGCTTTGGACTCCATTCCACTTCTGAGACGTGCTGCGGGCTTCCTGGCCGATGCCTCTGCTGAGTCGTTCCGCGTTGGCGCCAGGTGCGCAGTGTTGGCTAACACAGCTCGCAGGGCAGTGTGGCTTACAAGGTGGAATGGGGAGGTCACGTCTAAGCTCCAGCTGTGTGGCCTGCCCTTGCAAAGGACATTGGATGACATACTGGAAAAGGTGTCAGACCGGAAAAGGTGTCTCCCGGAACAGGAGCCCTTTCGGAGGCAGTCCTTTTGGCCTGAGCGCAGCCAACCCTCCCAGTCTGAAGGGAAGGTTAAGTCTGGTCGCTGGGCATTCCAGTACGGGAACAAGACCCGTAATATCTTGCTCCCCCAGCAGCGGCATCACCAGCCGCCCCTAAACAAGGTCGCCTTCCCCATTGCGGGGCGGCTCCTGCGGTTTCTGCCACAGTGGCAAGCAATCTCCTTGTGCCCTTGGATCCTCTCGACCATTTGGGAGGGTCTCCGCTTGGCATTCGAGAGCCAGCCCCTCCGTGTCTTCGAGTCCTCTCCCTTCCTCAGGGGGACTCTCGCACGTTTTTTCTTGTTGGGTCTGCGACACCTGTTGGATTCGGGTGTGGGGTCCCCGGTTCCTCCTGGAGAGGAGGGACAGGGGCGCTACTCCAGGTTGTTGTGGACCTCCAGAACGCGTATTCTCATGTCCCCATTCACCCGTCCCACAAGCGCTTTCTGCGATTCACGATCTCCGGGGCATGCGGGACGGTCCATTCACGGCTTAATGTGCTGCCCTTTGGGATTTCGTCGGCCCCAGAGGTTACCAAACTCATGGGGGAAGCGATCACATTCATCCAGACCCAGGGGATATGTGTGCTTCCCTATTTAGACGACATGTTGGTGGTGGCTCCTTCGGCAGTGCTTCTGCGCACAAAGGACTCCAACACATTGGAGATTCTTCAGTCCCTGGGATGGGTACCCAATCTTCAGGAATCGGAACGGGTACTTGCAACCCGACGTCAATTTTTGGGAGTCTTGCTGGCCTCCTCCAGACAGACCTCGTTCCTTCCTGCGGCATATCAGCTTTTGCGCCGCGTGAATCTGACCTGCTTCCGGGCAGGGAGGTCGCCCTCCTTGCGGGAAGCAATGTCCCTGTTAGGGGCCATGATGGCCTGCATTCAGTCAGTCACATGGGCTCAGGCTCCTTCCCAACTGCTCCAGGAACACATACTTAGTTCCTGGGACAGACGTCAGGATTCCTTAATCTCGCGGGTCCGAACCCCGGGGCGGGTGGTAACCTCGCTTTCCTGGGGATGAATCCCAGACACCTTCCTGTGACCTCCGTTCCCACTGATGCCAGCGGTTCCGATTGGGGCACGATGGTAGTTCGCACGCCGTTCCAGGGGATTTGGAGTCGCTCGGTCAGTCGCCAGTCTTCAAACTTCTGGCAGTGGAGGAAGCGCTTCTTGCTGCAGCTCACGTTCTCCGGGGTCATCATGTCAAGGTCCTGTCAGACAATGTGACTACGGTTGCTTTCTTGCGGTACCAATGCGGTACTCGTGGCTTACACTTGCAGGGGCTGGCAAGACTGTTCTTTTTGTGGGCAGTATGCCATCTTCTCTCCTCCTCGACAGTACATCTGAAGAGAATGGCCAATGTACAGGCAGATTTCTTGAGCCGCACGGAGGTCCACCCAGGAGAATGGTGCTTCCATCCGGAAGTATTTCGCTCTCTTACGGACAGGTGGGGTGTCCTTTCGATCGACCTGTTCGCTTCGGGCTCGAATACAAAGGTGCCCACCTTTTTCTCCCTGACGCGGTTGGCATCCTCGGGGCTGGACGCTTTTGCCCATCCCTGGGACTTCCGGTTGGTGTATGCATTTCCTCCAATCCCACCACTTCCCAAGACGTTGCAACGGATTCGGGCGGAGGGGGTGACACTATCCTGGTGGCTCCCCTGGGGCCCAAACTGGCGTGGTACGACGCCATCCGAGACCTGGGCCTGGAGGGACCGATTATGTTAGCCCAGTCTTAACCTGCTGTCCCAGGGTCCTCTGTTTCACCCGGGTCCTCAGTGGCTCATTCGGGCGGCCTGGCTGTTGCGGCCGGGATCCTGAGGACCAAGGGTCTCTCCCAGGCAGTGATCCGCACGCTTCAGCAGAGCAGGAAGCCTGTGACAAACGCTATTTACGGGAGGGCTGGAATCGGTTCCTGTCCTGGTGTGCTCCTTCCATCCCGACCATGCATCATCCTAATGTGGCCTAACTCTTGGATTTTTGCAGCGTAGCTTGGATTTGGGGCTTCGGCCGAGCACTCTTTAAGTCCAGAGGTCGGCACTTGGGGCGGTTTTTGCCCAGGATCTTGCTTCCCATCCGTGGCTCAAGCAGTTTTTTACTTCTGCTTGGGGGTGGCGTCCCCGGATTCGGCCTTCTGTCCCTCCCTGGGATTTGATGCTTGTTCTCCAAGGGCTTGCTCAAAGTCCCTTTGCACTCTTGTCTGCTGCATCCCTTACGTCTCTCTCTCACAAGGTGGCGTTTTTGGTGGCCATCACTTCTGCTCCAGAGTTGGAGAACTGCAGGCGCTCTCTGTCCGGGCTCCTTGCCTCATGTTGTCCGTTGTTCGCATTACGCTTCGGTTGCATTCATCTTTTTTTCTGAAAGTTGTCGGCTTTCCATCGGTCCCAGGATGTGGTTCTGCCTTCAATTTGTCAATCTCCTGCTAATGCGGCTGAGGCCGTGTTTCACTCCTTGGATGTTCGTCGGACTGTCCTCCTCTATCCGAGAGTCTGCTTCCTGCAGGTTAGATCAGAACCTGTTTGTTCGGCTTTTAGGAATAATACAGGGAAGAAGACCTCCCAGGCTGCCATCACTTCCTGGATCACGAAGGTGATCTGGGAGGTCTACGTCGCTCCGGTCCTTGCTCCTCCGGTGGGGTTGAAGGCTCCTTCAACTCGGGCTGCTGCTACTCCCTGGACGGAGCAGGCTGGAGCTTCATCGGAGCTGATTTGCAAGAGCGGCTACGTGGTAGTCTCTCCTCACTTTTTCTCGCCTCTATAGGTTAGATCTGTCCTTCATTCGGGATCTGTCCTTTGGTAGGAAAGTCCTACAGACAGTAGTCCCACCCTGAGGAGTATCGGTGGTATTCCTCCAATGCTGTCGTGGAAGGCGAATGGAGAAAACTGAATTAGTCCTTACCGGTAATTCCTTTTCTTGGAGCCTTCCACGACAGCATCAGTTCCCCCCCCTTGTTGGTGTTTGATTCCGGTTTGTATCAGGTAATCCATGGCTAAGTGTGATCTTGGTAAACACTGGAGTACTGAGGAAGGGGAGGGGCTTTTAACCTCTCTGTGTTCCTGTCCCCCAATAGGGCGTGGACGACATCCTCCAATGCTGTCGTGGAAGGCTCCAAGAAAAGGAATTACCGGTAAGGACTAATTCAGTTTTTGGTCCGCATATCTTGATCCATCCACGAAGCGAGTCAAATCTGGGTCTTCCAGCGGCGTATCTGTGACTGTGTCAAATCCTGAAGTTTCTTGTCTCATAAGCGCCAGACAGTCGTGCTGAGCCATTTCAAATTCAGCTTCCTCTTCCACTGAAGAGACGTCACATTCCCCCCTTGGAAGAGAGAGGAGAGTTGCAGGGTTCAGGACATCACCCCTGGAGATTGTCACGTTGTCTGGGAGTAGAAGGGAACATTGTAGCCGTAGGTGCCGTGCAGCTGAGAGATGTTTAGGTTGGGTCTGGGCCAGAATGGCAGTGATATCATGTGGACCCTTCACCTTCAGACAGTGGCCCAGAATAACATTGCAGTCTTGTCCATCAGTAGGTGTGTAGCAAAGACAGCTTTCAGGCATGAAGGTGTTCCACGGGCAACTGGGTCCAATCTGGCAGAGTAGTATCCCAGTGTTCGCCGTCTTCCCCCATGGAACTGTGTTAGGACTCCAGTGGCATGTCCTTTCTTCTCCATTACAAACAGGCAGAATGGTTTCTTGTAGTCAGGGAGTCCAAGGGCAGGAGAGCATATGATGGCATCCTTCAGCATGTAGAATCCATCTATGGCTTCAGTTGTCAGACAGAAAGGAATGTCTCTGAGGCAGTCATAGAGAGGCTGCATGTGTACTGATGCATCCAGGATCCAAGGACGGCACAATCGGAGTATCCAAGACTGTGGCTTCATTCACTGCCCGTAGATCTTGCACCATGCGAAACTTAGGAGGTTGTCCCTTTGGTGTTTTCTTCTTGACTGGAAACAGTGGGGTGGTGCATGGTGACTTGGTCGGGATGACTGCTCCATTCTTGACGTAGGGCGTCAGTTGTTGTGTGATAGCATCCGATTGGGCGATGGAGAGAGGATACTGGGGCTCACGGGGTAAGCGGGCTCCTGGTTTAAGCTTGACTTCCACTAGCTGGACTGGGAGCCTTCCAATGTCTTCAGGGCCTTGGGCCCACAGGATGTCTGGTATCTGTGAAAGCCAGGCTGCATCTGTATGTTGTATTGTCTCAGCAAAGTGAAAGAGGCCGAAAACCCGTGAAACTTCTTCCTGGTCCAGAGCCGTAGTAAGTCTGACAGTACCATTTTCCTGGAAGGAGATGTTGGCGTGTAACTTCGTCAGTAAGTCAGCTCCCCGTAGATTCACTGGACAGGTGTTGGACACCATCAATCGAGAGAACATGCTCTGTGTGGGTTGCAGGCTGACACGCAATGGGCGGGTCATAGGGGTATATTTGATGACTCCATCAACACCCACACATGGGATGGTTTCTTCTGTGAGGCAGTCTGAGTCAGGTAAGTCAGCAAATCTTATCACGCTTCTGGCTGCATCAGTATCCACTAAGAAGAGGATGGATCTTCCTTCTACCTCCATACATACAGTCGGAGTCGGGCCGCAAGCTTGTCTGTTGGTTTTGCAATATTGTAAGTTGGTGGATCCGGCTTGCCTATGTCCTATAGCTGGGTGGAGGGGGCGGGTGGCGGTTGAGGGAAATCCTGTTCCTCCTTATGTGGCCTATCTTCCCACGATCGTAACAGGTGACTCCACTTCTTGGTCCTCCCCTGTTTCCTGGGTTCTGCGATACCATAAAATTATGGTTCCGGGGAGGTTTTGAAGGCCTGTTCATTTCTATGCCCCTTGCCACCTGAAATATAATATCTGGCTATGGGACTTCTCATGCGGATCAAATCCCAGATCTGTGAACATCTGATTCAACCGGTAGTAAAACTTCTCTACACTTTCTCCTTTTTTTCTGCAGAGCCACCTTCTTCTTCCAGAGCCGGTCCCGCAGCTCCTTGACACGCTTGTCCATGGCGGCCACCTCGGATTTGCGCTTGTTCAGGCTCTCCCGCTGCTGCTGCAGTTTAGCATTCTGCTCCTGATTCAGCTTGTTCCTCAACTGAAACTCTTTGAAGAGGCGGTCGAGTTCAGCGACAGCAGACTAGTTGTCGTGATAGCCCTCGATACGTCCGTTCTTCAGCATTTCCAGCTGGCGACTCATTTCTTCCAGTGGTGCCTCCACTTTGGTCACGGCCACCATCAGTTCTTTCTGCTTCTGTTGGAACATGTTATTCATTTGTTCGATTTTCTCAACTAGCCTGCCATTGCTGAGCCTCTTTTGCTCCACGTGGCCCTTCCTGATTTTCTGCAATCTCCCACAGACGTTTCAGCTTTTCCTGCTCACTGGCCTGCTGCTGCTGACGCTGGTCTTGCTGCTTCAGGTACTTCAAGCGCTGCTCCCTTGTAGCCAGCATTAGCTGCTGGGCCTCGATCTGCTGCTCTTGTCTCGCCGCTATCTCCTGCAGTTCAGCCAGAGTCATGTCCATTCTGTGGCCGTTCACCCCATTTTCAATCCTCCGCTCAGCAGGTTCTTTCACCTCATTTCGTTTCACATTAGGATCATGGGCTCTTTGTAGATTTCCGAACTTTCTGGAGGACGGGCCCTTGTGGCGCAGGTAGAAGCCAATCCCATAAGATCTTCCCATGAGGCAGCGTGAGTCTTCTGAATCTGGCTCATCTTCCGATGAAAGGGCATCGGTTGCTTGTCAGGGTCCGGTAAGGTGTTCACCAATGTGGCAGCTTCCTGAGGCTTCCAGGAGACATATCTGCCTCGCCTAGGACGGGAAACATGCGGTGGAGGGTCTTCATACTGTGCCAATCGGTGTGATTTATCTGAGCCATGCGTAGAGCTGCCTGTTGTGGCCTGCGTACCCCCGTACATTGATAAGGTCTGTCTCCCACCTCCCCTATCCTGGGGAGTGTGCTGTGTCGGGGAAGTAGACTGTAGCCAGTGATGTGTCTGCTCGTCTCCACCTGCTGCTCCCAATTGTGACAGTTCTGTCTTCATTAAAGGCATGCCTTCATGATTTCCTAGTGCTGAGAGGGGATCCATTAAGGCTGGGGAGAGATACTGTATTTGGCCTAGCTCCAGGCCCAACTGGGAAATTCTCCTGTCCCCAAGCCATCTGGTATTCTTCTTCGGCAGCATCCTCCTCCTCTCCATCTCCTGTTTCATCCCCGTCCCTGTTCATGTATATTCCAGATACTGCTGCAGAGCGGGGTCTGGTCTGTGCCAAGACGACAGCTTGAGACTAAGTGGGTGCACCCTGGTTCACTGGAGTGTAATGTGTGCCATCCATATTGAGAACTGGACACAGGGTGGTGGGTCTGTGTGGGTAACTGGAATGTGTCAGCATAGGCACGGGTGCAGCAGCTTCTACCAGTGTCATCTTGGGGTGGTGCAGTATACGTGTATTCACCAGTAGCAGGGTCACGATGTTCAATCCATATTAACTTCCTTGTATCCTTATACCATGCTTCTGCATCTTCCAAAACCTTGGCTTCCTTCAAAAGTCCTCTTACTTGTTATCACTTCCTTCCACTCCCTCTCATCTAAGCGTCCTCCATGTGTTCTGGATCCCATTAGTTTTAAGAGGACCTTCATATTCTTCACATACTAGACTTCTTCCCTTTTTCACATACTTCCCTTTCCTTCTCTGCCACAAGGTCTCTTGGGGGTAACTTGCTGAGGCTTTGACTGATTAACACCCATGTTATAGCTTAAACACAAGTCTCTATGCTTCTATCTTTGCTATAATTGCCCACCCCTCAAGGTCACCACTGTCAGCAGGGTTGTATAAAGGGGAGTCACCTAGGATACCTTCAGTGAGCCGGGCATTAATGTTTATTCTGAACACTCTAAAGCTTGGGGGAGGGAAGAGAGGTGAAATTGGTCTGTAACCAAGTCAGCAGAAATACCAAGCTTCACACCTTGCTTACACTGTGTGCACGTTATGGAAACTAGTCAGTGGTGTTAGGAAGGCAGTTAGTCAGAGTCAGTCTGAGGACTGTGACTGGAATGGTTGTCACCAAACAGATAAAACATCAAACTATGTCGGCCCCCTCTACACCTCAGTGGGGCAACAACTGGCTCATATAACTTTCTAGCATATACTTCTTGCAACAAGGACCCCTTGTGGATTGACTATCGTTAGCTGGGCATGTATATTTTGTCTGAACACCTTGAGTACTGGAGAAGTGCCAGGGATTGCTATATAACCAGTTTCTTCATGTGCATATGGCACGTCAGTAACACGATTTATTATCCAGCCAGCGGGAGTAATTGCTAGCTCTATACCTTGTCTACACAAGGGGCACGTTATCTGGAGAGACAACAATAGAACAATATCGTCACTACAATCATTTACGTAAATTACGTACCCGTCCACCACCGCAGCCAGGACTACTAACACTACACTCCATCCTTGGTTTTCTCACCCCGCATGTGCAAGCTATCAGCCGTATCAGAGGCTGGAACCAGGCGCATCAGCCCCCCTTTCAGGGGCCGGAAAACCATCAACCCTATTAGGGGTCGGAAAACCATCAGCCCTATCCACTGGGAATAGAGCTGGAAAACCAGGGAAACAATCTCCCCACTCAGCCCTGTATCTCTGTGCCTTTCTCTCTCTTTCTCTATACTGAAACTGCAGCAATGATAGCACTGAAATAAACACAGATAAACTCAGGACCGGGTTGCTTGCAAGAGCACAAATAAGGCAGACAATCAAGGAATTCTCAGGACCGGGTTGCAAGGGCTAGGATGTCTCAGATCCGGTCATCTATGTCCAAGTCTGATAGCCAGCTACCTCCATCCCTGCACGAAGACACAGGAGGGTCTTAGGTAAGATAAATCATTTTCTTACTTCTTTGTAGCCTGCAGGTCTACCCCTCGTGTATGGTCCGTCCTGGGAATGAAGGATCAGGTGTGGCTGTCGTCCCCTGGATGTCTCGTCCTAGCACCACGTTGGGCGCCAACTGTAATGGATGCCCTCCACACCTTTCGGGTGGGCTATTATCTTAAGTTTCTGCCACCAAATTGGATGCTTTGTCCGTGTGTGCACGCCACCGTAAGAACCACGCTGACAACAATGTCAAAGCAGAGCTTAATGACAAAGACCTTTATTTTAGGAGGGGTTAGCAGTTTTATTACTTAAGGGTGTTACTAGGTGATTGCATCATATTATGCTGAATCTACATTTTATTCTGAAAAAACATTCAATTATATTCCGTGGGTTAGTATTCCAATTCAGCCTTGATTAGTACATTTGGTCCGGGAAAATTCTGATAAGAACTGCTTCCACACTGCTACATCTAACTCAAAACATTATATATAAAACTAGAGGAAAGTGCAAGGATTCACATAACCATGCTGTTGGAAGGTTTTTGAATGGCTTCAATAAACTATAGGTTATTAACTATTTATTGATATAACAGCATCATTGGGGGGACACGACCATGAGTGTATGCGTTCTTACCACTAGGAGGTGACATGAAGTAGAGGGAACGTTTAAGTCCTCCTTCTTGCAATATACACCCATCAGTAGGAGTAGTTAATCCGTTTAAGCTTAGTGTCGCAAGGCGGCACATGTGCTCTTTTTACTCAGACCACATTTACCATTTTAATTTTACTTTTTATTTTTACCTTTTATTTTTCTTTTGTTTTTACAACAGGCGATGGCTCTCTTAACCTTCATCCGGCTGAGTAGGTACAATTGTAACTATTCCGTTTTTAAAATTGCAATAACTTTTTTTTGAAAAGCCTTAGAGGGCTGAAATTTCGTGACATCTCTGCAGTTTTGGTCCAGAATAGAAAGTCTTCCCACAGTGGAGGTATATATGAATGTACAATTGTACCTCTGCAGCCTGTTACGTTGTAAAATTATGCAGCTTGACGAAGGTTAAGGGCGCTGCTCTCCTTTAACAAGGGGATCGTGCAAAACAGCATGCATCCCCTATAGGGGCAACGGATCCCTTAAGGGCTCCGCTCTCCCCACTCGGCTACAGGACCAGCCCTGTAGCATTTTTTTCTCCCCTGCTGCACAGCAGTCTGCCACATCCTCGGAGGCTCAACCCCAGCAGGATCCGCAGACATTCAGCTGGCAGCTACACACATCCCTCTGCATCTCCCTGTATTATAGCAGCATGGCAAGGAGTGTAACCCTCTCACCTCCATTTAAGGAGCAGGTAATTGAGGGCACAGCTCATAGCACTACACGGTGCTCAGTAATAGCACCCTGCCACTGGCAGCCACCATCCCCTCAGGGTCCTGTGTCCAGTCCTGCTGCGGCGGCTCCATGCCAGGACGCACACCGCTGGTAAGGTCGGGGTGCTCGTCCGGGGTATGGGGCCTGGGGCAGGGGGGATGGAGCACAGGAGCAGCACAATCCCGCTAGTATTGTGGCTCTCGCCGCACACCGGGGCCCGTGATAATCCAGACCCCAGTCTGGGCATTCAACCCAAACTCCACCCAGACTATGATTGGCAGCTGAAGCTACCAATAACGGCCGCGTCACCGACCTCACTCCCCGCCCATTTCCTATGACACAGGGCAATGGATGTCTCGGGTCCCGGTAACCGGAACAGCCGGCGGATGGGTAAGTATAATATTCTTTAAATTTTTAATACCTTTTGATAACTTTTATTTAGCTTTCACAGTGTATAGTAATACACTGCAAAAGCCAAAAGGCCTATCACACAGGAACACAGGATTCTTCCAACCCCCCCCCCCCCCGTGTGACATCACATCCCTCCTGTGCTTTTGGGGGACGAATGCGGCAGAGTCATTCCATGTCAAGTGAACCAATGATTTTTACCTTCTATATTTTTAATTCTTTTGAGTTTTTGTTATTTAATAATAGCATGTCAGACAATGCAAAATGTGAAAATAAAAAAATTCTAAAAATTTCTTTTTATTTTTAATTGATTTTCAAAGTTTGGAAAAAGTGTGAATTTTGGTATTGCCTGCCTTTACATTTCTCATCATAACTCAGGCTAGGAATAAGATAGATAAACACAATAAACACCATTCTACTCAGAACTGTACAGGCTTTCACCAGATATGTCACACGAGTATATTTGTTAATATTTTACCCATGCGAACGCAAACGCAAAATTTGAAAACACATTTCTGAAAAAAGTGTATAATTAAAAAATTCCCAAAAATGCACATGTCTGCTATGCTCTTTGCCATATCTGTACCAAAATTCAAGTTGGGATCGCAGTGGGATCATATTTTAAAATATTTAACTATTATAGCGTCAATGGGTCATTCCATATGAAGTTATCTAAATATGAATTTTTTTTTACCTGACGTCTTTAAATTTTTAAAAACATTTTTCTATATGTATATAAGTACTACTTTAGTAAATTAAAAGTTTTTAATTTTTTTTCTTCATCAGTTAGTTTTTTCTCATCGACACAACAGCACCCACTGAGAGAGGGGATCTGACCCCAGGGACAGGAAACCTACAGATAAGAAGGGGCGGTCCCCCTCGCCTCCTCAGTTGGTTTCCTGTCCCTGATGGGAACCTACAGCAAGCATGAAGATGTGCTTACCTGGGTCCAATCAGCCTCTGTGCAGTCTCCAGTGTGAACGGCAGGGCCTGGGGCTTCAGAAGCAGCGTTGGGAAGTCCTGTTCCAGGCTCTTCCTTAGTCTGAGTGTGCCATGTTGTCAGCGCTGGGGGGGGCCACCCTGACTCGTGGTGAGTGAGGGAGCGCTGTCTTCTTACGCCGGGCTCCTGCTGCGTGGGCGTGGGGGGCATTGGTGAGGTGGGAACTGGCAGGCTGTGTCAGTGCCCACTGTCCCGCGGGCTCCACTGGTGTGTCTGGCGGTGGGAGTGGTGCGAGTCGCGTGGCCGCACTTCCGGGTTCGGCTGGGGCGCATGCGCGGTAGCTCACTCTGCTCTGACCCGGAAGTAGCGTCATTACACTTCCGGGTGTCACTGGGGAGGCGTGCCCGAGGAGGAGGTGAAAAGACCGGCGTGGTAGGAGCCATGCTGGCAGAGGGTCATGTGTTCTCCAGGGGCTTTGGAGGTGCACTCTCTGGGAGAGGATCTGCATGCCAGCAAAACCAAAGGCGCCAGTGGTCGCTCCAGGGATGAGAGCTCCACGGATAGGAGTGAGAGGACCAGGACGGATCCATCTACCACTCAGGCTGGGCCTCCGCCTCGAGGACTGGTACATGGTTTTTTCAGCTTCACTGGTTGAGTGTAGGCTCTGCCTATTAAGCTAATCTAGTCTTTTTCTCCTTATCCGTGTCCCTCTTAGAGCACACTGCTGGCGTTCCACTTTTTTAACCTACCGTATGTCCCCACCTTCTCCCGTACCATGATCAGGGAGGAATTACAGGCTTTTAATCAACGGGGCCATTCTAAGAAACATAAGAAAAAGTCTAAATCAGAGAGGTCCCTGATTGAATCCGAGTCTGAAAGCGGTCAAGTTAGCACTCATTCATCTTATTCTTCCTCTTCGTCATCATCATCTGAGGAGGAGGGAAGATCGTGTTTTCCGTTGGATAGTATGGACAATTTGGTCAAGTCTATCCGTGTTACTATGGGGATTTCTGACTCTAAAGACCCCGTCACACGGGGCGACATCGCCGCCAATTACATAGGCGACGTAGGGAGAAAAACAAGCAAGAAAAGGTCCAAGAAAAGCGATACAACCTCCAAATTAAATCATCAATATTAACAAAGTTTATTACATATCAAAAAAATGCACAGACAGTAAATGATCACACAGAAGGATAAAAACACTTAAAATAGCCTGATATGGCCATCACAATTCATATGATAATAATATATCAATGAAAAATCTCATTGCCAATTGCCCAAAAACTGGTTATAATGATATAAACATTCAGTAAATACACACGTTTTTCCTATGGGGTCCAATATGTCATATATAGAAAAATACAAAAGATTTCACAATAAGGATCCCCATAAGTAAACAGTTCAGTAATAGTGTAACCTGGATTACCCCTATGGATGTAAGTGATTGCAAAGGAATCCCATAGAGCTAACAATGCAAACAGTTAAATGACCATGGCGAAATCTCTCCATCAAACACATGCATATGTATAGGCAGAAAAAGAGGTTCTGTAGCATGACACAGCAAGTACCGTATTTTTCGCTTTTTAAGACGCACTTTTGTTCCCCCCAAACTTTGGGGGGGAACGGGGGTGCGTCTTAAAAAGCGCATGTAAAAAAAAAACATAAAAAATTCAAATAGTACCTGATAAGGGGGGCGAGGGGTGCAGCTGCCCAGTGTGAGTGCCGGAGGCAAGTTCCGGTGGGTGGGGAGAACCGCTGCAGGACCGGAGCAGCGGAGATTTACCGGCAGCAGCAAGCGGTGGGCGCCGCCATGTTTATTGTGGCAGTCGGCCGGTAGAGGTTGAGGCTTCAAAATGGCCGCGGGTCTCCATTATGGCCGCGGCCATTTTGTTGAAGCCTCTACCGCTGGCTGCAGTGTTAATGAATGCAGCCAGCACAAAAACATGGCGGCGCCCACCGCTTACTGCCGCCGGTACATCTCCGCTCCCTGGTCCTGCAGCTGTGTCCCCCCACCCACGAGAACCTGCCCCCCGGCACCCCCGCTGAGCAGCTACACCCCTCCTCGGTGAGCCATGGGGGTCTGGGGGGAAGATGGGGGCCATATATCATAATCAATAATTGTGGATGGGGGCATATACAGAGGATGGGGGGCATATATACAGCATGGGGGCATATACACAGGATGGGGACATATATACATCATGGGGGGCATATATACAGGATGGGGGGCATGTATACAGGATGGGGGGCATATATACAGGATGGGGGGGCATGTATACAGGATGGGGGGCATATACAGGATGGGGGCATATATACATCATGGGGGGCATATATACAGGATGGGGGCATGTATACAGGATGGGGGATATATATAGGATGGGGGGCATATACAGGATGGGGGCATATATACAGGATGGGGGGCATGTATACAGGATGGGGGACATGTATACAGGATGGGGGGCATATACAGGATGGGGGGGCATGTATACAGGATGGGGGACATGTATATAGGATGGGGGGCATGTATACAGGATGGGGGGCATATACAGGATGGGGGCATATATACAGGATGGGGGGGGCATGTATACAGGATGGGGGACATGTATATAGGATGGGGGGCATGTATACAGGATGGGGGGCATGTATACAGGATGGGGGGCATGTATATAGGATGGGGGAACATATACAGGATGGGGGCCATATATACATGATGGGCGCATGTATACCAGGATGAGGGACATACCGTATGCCATGCTGGGGGCATATGTTCCAGGATGGGGGCATATATACCAGGATGAGCAATATACATACCAGGATGGGGGCATTTATACAGGATGGGGACATGTATACGAGGATGAGAGACATATATGCCAGGATGAGGGATATATATACCAGGATTGGGGGGTTTATGTACCAGGATGAGGAACATATATACTGATTGTAAGACGGACACTGGCATTATAAGACGGACCCCATTTAACATTAAAAACTATTTTTTTCTCATTTCCTTCACCAAATTTGGGGGTGCGTCTTATAATCCGGTGCATCTTATAAAGCGAAAAATACGGTAATCAATCTAAGTTTGTAGTAAGCCCAGATGAAATAAATGGGAACAGGTTCCTTTAAATCAAAAGTAAGAGGGAAACCAGGCAGATATCGAAAACACCAGTTTACCAGGCTAGAGAGGCATAGGGGCATGAGAAGTGGCGCTCCCCACGCGTATCGCTGCCTGCGCCTGGCAGCTTCATCAGGGGAAGGTGACCATCTCCTGGTCCGTCCACGCTATTTATAACAGTATGAGGCACCAGCCTCTAATTGTGGATACCCATCTCAGCTGGATGCAGGAGGAAGCCGGGTGGCCAGTCCGTCCCTCCTACATTCAGTATGCGCATGCGCGGTAGCGCTAGTGCGCATGTCAGGCTCCTAATACATGGACGCTCGCACAACGGCGACATACACGACCGCGCATGCGCCGGTGCCTTAATGCACATGTCTATGGAGTCAGGAGCGGTAATGTCATCAGAAAGAGCAGTGTAACATGTTTTAGGAGGGCAAAAAAATGCCCAGATGAGTTCTAGCAACCAACAGGGACATGGTTAGAATATATTGTATACTTTTCAGCAAAAATTAAAGCAATTTGCTCCATAATACAGTAAAATGTTCATGGAGCAGAGATTTTTACTAAGGTGTACTAGAGATGAGGTGATTTATTCAATATTATATCCAATACCAAAAAATTGATTTATCAAGGTGGTATTTTACATATTTTTTATGTTTTTTATGTTTTTTTTGTTTTTTTTATATTCAAAGAGGTCTGCAGCAATACAAACAAAGAAAAAAGCTTTACCAAAAGATTTTTGTTTTAAGGATGTCAAACCTCAATCTATCCCTCCCCCCCTCCTCCCCCGCCCCCCAGAAATTCTCCAAAAAGGAGAGAGAAAAAGGTGAGGGGTAGAGAAGGAAGAAAGCGGAAATGATAAGGGGAAGAGGGAACGGGGAACCAAGTGGGGAGGGCCTTGAAATTCAAGGAATACCAAAGAGGGATGAGGACATTGGAGTGGAGGCAAGACCTGAGGAACACAAAGGCAAAGGCCTCATGTGTAAGATACTAACCAAAGCAAACCATTTCCTCTACTGACCCAAGTCCCCAACCCCCCCACCCCCCCCAGGCAAAAAACCAATGGGGGGGGGAAGGGGGCCAGGGGAGGGGGGGCCAATAAAAAGCCCCAAAGAGCAATTTCAAGGAAAGAAAACCATTTCCCTGGAATAATTCCATCCCCAACCATATGGACCTCAAAAGAGTCAACCAAGGCTGGTTGATAAAGGTCCATATAGGGGGAGTGTTAAGGTCTTACAGAAACGTCCATCTGTTCACGTCTGATTCCCAAATGACCAAACCACCAAGAAAATCCAACCTGAGTCCATAAATTTATGGAGATGTAATTATTTTGCAAAAAATAGTAGAAATAAGACAAAGAGAATATACACCTTATCCAGAATTCAAATTCTTTCAGAACTCTAAATATTTTATGTAAATAAACAAGTAAACAAGAAAGACTCTATGCAGAGGTGCAGTCCCAAAATCTGGGGGATTATTTGTAGAACCCTGTATACAGGAGTTCCTCATTGATTCCATGAGGGGTCAGAGTATTCAGTCTATAGATCCATGCTGACTCCCGCCGCAGAAGTTTCTTCGTTTTATTTCCTCCTCGGATATTGGTCTGAACCTTCTCTAGACCCATGATCTTTATGTTTCTTGTATTGCACAGATGTTTCTCCACAAAATGTGAGGCCACTGATGAAATGCGTTTCTCCTTATTCTCAATGTCCCAATGCTGTCCCAATGTTGGAAAGATGTTGTTGGATTCGTTTCCTCAATTCTTGTGAGGTTTGGCCGATATAGACCTTGGGACACGTACAAATAAGTGCGTAGACAAGGTTTCTTGTTCTGCAGTTGAAATAACCTCTCGGTTTCCTTGCTGTTGGAAAAATTTCAGAAAAGGAAGTGTCATTAGATAGCATCAGTGGGCAAATATTACAATTCCCATAAGGGAAGGATCCCTCCAAAGAGGTACCCCTCCCAAGTTTTACCCCAGGTCTAGTGAAATGGCTTGCCGTGAGGGCATCCTTCAAATTCCTGGCTCTACGAGCAATCAATCGTGGTTGAGTCAGGATGCAATTGGATACTACCGGTTCACTCAGAAGGATATCCCAATTTTTCTTCAAGATTCCCCTTAGGTCCTCCCATTGGTTATTAAATTGGGTGATCACCCCTAATCCCTGATCCCCCAAACCCCAAAGAGGGTTGGGTTTCAAGAGTCTGCCTTTCCATTTTAAGGGAATATTGAAAGGCCTGTGAAATTACCTTTTTTGGGTATCACCTTGCCCTGAAACGTCCTGTCAGGTTCAATGCTTGTTTCCGGAAGTCTGCCATATCACTGCAATTCCGTCTCAGACGGATAAATTGTCCCTTTGGTATTCCCCTTTTCAGATGTTCTGGATGAAAACTTTCAAAATGTAGAAGATAATTTGTCGCAGTCGGTTTGCGGGATAGATCAGTGTGAATCCTTCTTCCTACTATCCCTAGTGTTAGATCAAGGAAATCAACAGATAGAGCAGGTGCCTGTGAAGTCAGATAGATATTTAAGGAGTTACTATTCAGTTCTTCAACAAACTTGATACAGTCTTCTTTAAGTCCCGATCAAAGGACTAGGACATCGTCCAGGTATCTAAACCAACGAAATACATTTTCCTTGAAGATTCTCGATTTGTAGACAATAGTCTCCTCCCACCAACCTAAGAAAATACCTGCGTATGAAGGCGAGCAACGCGCCCCCATCGCGGTTCCGGATACTTGTCGAAAAAAGTACGATCAAAAACAAAATAATTACAACTTAGGATGGTGGACAAAAGATTTAGCAGAAAATTGTCATGTTCCCTCGTACCTGTAGTATTGGAGTCCAGGAAAAAGGAGACCGCTTCCAGGCCCAGTTCATGCCGGATATTTGTGTAGAGCGATTCTACATCTAACATCAGGAGTATAGTGTCCTCCGGGAGCTCCAATTTCTCCAAGTGATCAATCAAATCTGCAGAATCTCTGACATAAGATTTCTGTTGGATAGCTATCGGTTGGAGATAGAGGTCCACATAAGAGCAGGGCCTCTCCAGCAAACCACCAATCCCTGCCACAATTGGCCTACCTGGAGGAAGATGTACCCATCACCTTTTTCTCTCTCCTTTTGGAGAATTTCTTGGGGGGGGGGGGCAGGTGGGGAGGGATAGATTGAAGTTTGTCATCCTTAAACCAAAAATCTTTTGGTAAAGCTTTTTTCTTTGTTTGTATTGCTGCAGACCTCTTTGAATATAAAAAACATTAAAAAACATAAAAAATATGTAAAATACCACCTTGATAAATCAATTCTTTGGTATTGAATATACCGTATATACTCGTGTATAAGCCGAGTTTTTCAGCCCAAAAATTGGGCTGAAAAGTCCCCCCCTCGGCTTATACACGGGTCTATACGGTATGTGCTGTGTGGGGGCTGTGTCCGGGTGCTGGGGAGGCTGGAGGAGGCTCCTGACAGAGCGGCCCGTCACATGGGGCCGCTCATTAGATATGCACGGCTCCCCCCGCCCATCACAGCGGCAGGGGGAGCCGTGCAATACAGCCCCCATATGTATACAGTCCCCCAGTGGGTTATACAGCAGGCCCCCATATACAGCAGGCCCCCAATGGCACTCGCCCCCCCCCCCCACACTGTGCAGAGCCCCCCCCATCCCGATGCATTATATTACCATCCAGCCGCATCACCGCCGGTGCTCCCGTCCATCCTCTCGCGCTGTGTTCGGCTCCCACGTGACCCGGCGCGATGACGTCATCCGACTGCGACCGCCGGGTCACATGAGACCGGGAACGCAGCGCGCGAGGAAGGACGGCAGGACCGGCGGTGATGCGGCTGGATGGTAAGATAATGCATCGGGAGGGGGGAGCGAGTGCCACTGGGGGCCTGCTGTATAACCCACTGGGGGCCTGTATACTACCACTGGGGGCTGCGTGTATATACCCTGGGGCCTGCTGTATAACCCACTGGGGGCCTGTATACTACCACTGGGGGCTGCGTGTATATACCCTGGGGCCTGCTGTATACCCCACTGGGGGCCTGTATACTACCACTGGGGGCTGCGTGTATATACCCTGGGGCCTGCTGTATACCCCACTGGGGGCCTGTATACTACCACTGGGGGCTGCGTGTATATACCCTGGGGCCTGCTGTATAACCCACTGGGGGCCTGTATACTACCACTGGGGGCTGCGTGTATATACCCTGGGGCCTGCTGTATACCCCACTGGGGGCCTGTATACTACCACTGGGGGCTGCGTGTATATACCCTGGGGCCTGCTGTATACCCACTGGGGGCCTGTATACTACCACTGGGGGCTGCGTGTATATACCCTGGGGCCTGCTGTATACCCCACTGGGGGCCTGTATACTACCACTGGGGGCTGCGTGTATATACCCTGGGGCCTGCTGTATACCCCACTGGGGGCCTGTATACTACCACTGGGGGCTGCGTGTATATACCCTGGGGCCTGCTGTATACCCCACTGGGGGCCTGTATACTACCACTGGGGGCTGCGTGTATATACCCTGGGGCCTGCTGTATACCCCACTGGGCGCCTGCCTGTATATACCTCCTGGGGCCTGCCTGTATATAGCTCCTGGGGCCTGCCTGTATATAGCTCCTGGTGCCTGCCTGTATATAGCTCCTGGGGCCTGCCTGTATATAGCTCCTGGGGCCTGCCTGTATATACCTCTGGGGCCTGCCTGTATATAGCTCCTGTGGCCTGCCTGCTGTATACCTCACTGGGGGCCTGCCTGTATATACCTCCTGGGGCCTGCCTGTATATACCTCTGGGGCCTGCCTGTATATAGCTCCTGGGGCCTGCCTGTATATAGCTCCTGGGGCCTGCCTGTATATACCTCTGGGGGCCGGCTGTATATACCTCTGGGGGCCTGCTGTATATACCTCTGGGGGCCTGCTGTATATACCTCTGGGGGCCTGCTGTATATACCTCTGGGGGCCTGCTGTATATACCTCTGGGGGCCTGCTGTATATACCGTACCTCTGGGGGCCTGCTGTATATACCGTACCTCTGGGGGCCTGCTGTATATACCTCTGGGGGCCTGCTGTATATACCTCTGGGGGCCTGCTGTATATACCGTACCTCTGGGGGCCTGCTGTATATACCTCTGGGGCTGCTGTATACCACACTGCTGGGGGTTGTATACCTGTGCTGGGGTCCACCCTCGGCTTATACACGAGTCAATAGGTTTTCCCAGGTTTTGGGGGCAAAAGTAGGGGGGTCGGCTTATACACGGGTCGGCTTATACACGAGTATATACGGTAATATTGAATAAATCACCTCATCTCTAGTACACCTTAGTATAAATCTCTGCTCCATGAACATTTTATTGTATTATGGAGCAAATTGCTTTAATTTTTGCTGAAAAGTATACAATATATTCTAACCATGTCCCTGTTGGTTGCTAGAACTCATCTGGGCAATTTTTTGCCCTCCTAAAACATGTTACACTGCTCTTTCTGATGACATTACCGCTCCTGACTCCATAGACATGAGCATTACGGCATCGGCGCATGCGCGGTCGCGTATGTCACCGTTGTGCGGGCGTCCATGTCTTAGGAGCCTGACATGCGCACTAGCGCTACCGCGCATGCGCATACTGAATGTAGGAGGGACGGACTGGCCACCCGGCTTCCTCCTGTATCCAGCTGAGACGGGGATCCACAATTAGAGGCTGGTGCCTCATACTGTTATAAATAGCGTGGACGGACCAGGAGGTGGTCACCTTCCCCTGATGAAGCTGCCAGGTGCAGGCAGCGATACGCGTGGGGAGCGCCACTTCTCATGACCCTATGCCTCTCTAGACTGGTAAACTGGTGTTTTCAATATCTGCCTGGTTTCCCTCTGTTCCTCTTACTTTTGATTTAAAGGAACCTGTTCCCATTTATTTCATCTGGGCTTACTACAAACTTAGATTGATTACTTGCTGTGTCATGCTGCAGAACCTCTTTTTCTGCCTATAAATATGCATGTGTTTGATGGAGACATATCTCCATGGTCATTTAACTGTTTGCATTGTTAGCTCTATGGGATTCCTTTCCAATCACTTACATCCATAGGGGTAATCCAGATTACACTATTACTGAACTGTTTACTTATGGGGATCCTTATTGTGAAATCTTTTGTATTTTTCTATATATGACATATTGGACACCATAGGAAAAACGTGTGTATTTACTGAATGTTTATATCATTATAACCAGTTTTTGGGCAATTGGCAATGAGATTTTTCATTGATATATTATTATCGTATGAATTGTGATGGCCATATCAGGCTATTTTAAGTGTTTTTATCCTTTTGTGTGATCATTTACTGTCTGTGTGCGTTTTTTTGATATGTAATAAACTTTGTTAATATTGATGATTTAATTTGGAGGTTGTATCGCTTTTCTTGGACCTTTTCTTGCTTGTTTTTCTTGATATCCTTTAATTGGTCCAGCGATCCCCCTGCTATATATTTTTGTATTGATGGTGCCCTCCCCTACCCAATCATTCCATAGGCGACGTAGGGGCGTGACCTATCGCCGGTGACATTGCCCCTACGTCGCCTCATGTAAAGGGGCGATGTCGGCGCCGCCGGGAGGTCGCCTGGTTTCAGAGCAGTGCAACCAGCCGCCGGCGACCTGTCAGGCGATGGGAGCCATAGGCTCCCAATGTCCTGCATCGCCGCTGGGGTTTTCAGGCACCCCGCCGGCGATGCCGCCTGTCAGCTCACCAGTGCGGTGCTGGAGATGTCGCCACATGTAAATGGGGGACGGCGATGCTGGCGGGGCGCCAAAAACGTGAGCGCACCTGCCAGTCGCCGCAGACATCTCCAGCCCCGTCGCCAGGTGTGACGGGGCCTTAAGGATGTTAAGTCATCCCAGGACATTATGTTCGCTGCTCTTTCCCAGAGGAAACGACGTCTCTTTCCTGTCAGCTCTGCGATCAAAGAGGTCATTAAGCGTGAAAGGGAAAAACATGAGCGCAGAGGTTCCCTTCCTTCTTCCTTCCTTCCTTCTTCAAAAAGGCGTTATCCCTTTGAGGATGAGGAATTCTCGGCATGGTCTCAGATCCCTAAAGTGGACGCAGCTGTCGCCTCTGCTTCTAAGCGTTCTTCGCTTCCGGTTGATGATTCAGACCTGCTTTCAGATCCTTTGGATCGTAAGGCGGATATGCTCCTCAAGCGCTCATGGGAGTCCTGCAGCGGTGCCTTTCGACCAGCAGTTTCGGCCACATGTACAGCAAGGTCCATGCTGGTGTGGATTGATCAGTTGGAGGATCAAATTAAGAGAGGTGTATCCAGGGATAAATTGCTCTCTTCTCTTCCACTGATCAGGGGTGTCACGGCTTATATGGCTGATGCTTCTGCAGATTCCTTACGATTGGCGGCCAGATCCGCGGGCCTGTCTAATTTGGCTCGTCGTGCCCTGTGGCTTAAAGACTGGAAGGGGGATGCACAGGCAAAGTCTCGTTTATGTGCATTGCCATGTCAGGGTGAGTACCTGTTTGGCAAGGCATTAGATGATCTCCTTTCTAAAGCAGCAGAAAGGAAGTCGGGATTCCCTAATGCATCTCTTCCGTCCTACAGGATGGCGTTCAAGTGCAGGCCATTCAGTCAGAAGAAGCCCTATAAGAATCGTAACAGATGGGACAACAAGGCATCCAAGTCCAAAGGTGCCCTTTTTGGTTCCTCTTCAAAGAGAGATAATAAGTTCCGTTAGTCCTGCCCCACCGGTTGGTGGCAGGTTACGTGATTTTTCCACGACTTGGCAGACTATTACTTCCAGCGTTTGGATCTTGAATATTGTATCTTCAGGTCTGAAGTTGGATTTTGAGGAATTTCCTCTGGATTTTTTTGTGCAGACTTCCCCTCCTTCCCCTTTGCAGCAGCAGGCACTGGAGTTGGAGGTTAGGACTTTGTTAGAGAAAAGGGTCTTACTAGAGGTCCCTCGGAACCAGGAAGGAAGGGGGGTTTATTCCCCTTTATTCATGGTCCCTAAACTGGATGGTTCTTTTCGTACTATTATTAACTTGAGACGTTTAAACACTTTTCTGTGTTTTTCCAGTTTCAAGATGGAGTCTATTAAGTTTGCCATTAAGCTCTTATTGCCCAGGTGTTTTATGGTGGTTCTGGGCTTGAAAGATGCTTACTACCATCTGGCAATTCATCCCGACCATCAGCGGTTCCTCCGAATGGCATTGTGTTCGACGGTCGGCTCCGGCATTTTCAGTGTGCAGCAATGCCATTTGGCCTTGCCATGGCCCCGCGTATTTTCACCAAAGTGATGTCCGAGGTGATGGCTTTTTTACGGATTCAGGATACTCTTATTGTGCTGTATCTTGATGATTTTTTGATCGTGGGAAACTCAGCTTCTCAGTGCAGAGATCACCTGTCTCAGACCATTTCCTCTTTGCAGAGCTTGGGCTCAGTTCCACACCAGATGTCTTCAACAGGAGATTCTCTGCGCTGAGGAGTCCTTGCAGGGGTCCCTTGATAGTTCCCTTTCCCTCTCTTCAGGGGTCGTGCACTCCCTTTCTTGGTGGTTGGATCCCTGTAACCTCTCTAGGGGTGTTCCATGAGTGGTTTCCCCGTCCCGGGTAGTGGTTGCGGATGCTAGTCCTGAAGGGTGGGGTGCCCATCTGGGGTCGCTATGGGCCCATTGGTCGGCCCTGGAAGAGGATGACTCTTCTAATGTCTGGGAGCTGAAAGCGATCCTTCAGGCTTTGCTTCATTTTCTCCCACAGTTGAAACACCAGCATGTCAGAGTCATGACAGACAATACAACTTGTGTCGCGTATATCAATCATCAAGGCGGTATGCAATCACATCCTCTGATGTCTACCGCATCAAAGATTCTTTATCTGGCCGAACGTCATCTACTGTCCCTCACAGCCCTTCACATCAGGGGTATGGACAATTCCACGGTGGATTTCCTGAGTCGGCATATTCTGCGCCAAGGCGAATGGACATTGAGCAGACAAGTGTTCCGGCAGATGAACAGGGATGAAATCTCCTTTCTGGATATACAGTTAAATTGTAATAGAAACAGTGGGAAGGTAGACTGTAGTCTTTTCCGTAAGAAAATCTCTGGAAACTCCATATTACATGCCTCAAGTCAGCATCCCAAACATGTTATAAAGTATATTCCAACAGGGGAATTTGTGCGAGCTAAAAGGTGCTGCATCAGTAATCCAACCTATGAAAAGGAATGCATTAATATCAAAAAGAGGTTAGTAAGCAGAGGATATAAGGCAAATTTGATTGATGAATCCGAAGCTAAAGCTAATTTGAAAACTAGACAACAATATCTCTCCCAATCCACAAGACAAGTAAAAAATGATTTTTCAAAAGGAGTATATTTTTCTACATCTTTTAATAATCATTTTTATGGGATAACTAATATTATACGCAAATATCTTCCTCTTTTGAATACTGATGATTCCTTGTAAAAAAATTCTAAATGAAGGATGCCACTTTATTCCAAAAAGATCTTTAACGGTGGGAAATTTAATTTCTCCAAGTGAATTTAGAGATGTCTCCACAAATAGAAGTAATAAAACCTGGCTTTCAACAAAAGGGTCCTTTAGATGTGGGCAGAGACAGTGTGGATTGTGCAGCTTTATGATCAATAATAATAAAGCTGTAATTAGTAATGAGGGAAAAGTATTCAAACTGAAAACCTTCATGAATTGTAGCACGATCCACTGTGTCTATGCCATCTTATGCATTGCCTGCAATAAACATTAAGTAGGATCAACAAGTAGAACCATTAGAAAAAGAGTGTCGGAACACATCTATGACGTTAAAAAACACAACTAACCGCAGTTTATCCGGGGCTTCCAAACATTTTTTACATGACCATGGGGGCGATATTACCAGCCTTTGGGTTACTGCTTTGGAAACTGTTCCGGCACCGCAGCGTGGTGGAGACAGGGCTAAATCACTGTTATTTTCTGAAGCATAATGGATCATGAAGCTGAACACTAGACATCCAGCAGGAATGAACTTAAAACAGGAATTGATGTATCTGTACTGAAAAATGATATTAAAAATAATAAAAAGGAGAAAAATTTCCATAGGATATGATAATTATATTGATATAGTCAGAACAGATAAAAACATTTGGTAGATTCATAGAAATATATAGAGCTCATTCACGGATACAATCTAATAATTTAAAAATAAATGAATTTCCTGCTCGCTTCGCTCCGGCGCTTCCTGCCCCTCTCGCCTCCGCTGCCGCTCATTAGGCTCATGAATAAACACTTCATTGAGCTGGTGGGCGGACCGAGGGACGGTGGGGTGGCAGCGCTGGGGCGAGGTGAGTATGGGGTTCACTAAATGTTCTTGTGCTGTCCGTGGATAGTGGCCTTGCACTTATTTTATGGAACAAAGGGGAAAAAAGTCCATCCTGTTTTTTGGAATAAGATTCTACCCTTAGGGTACCGTCACACGGGGAGATATCGCCGGCGATGTCGCCGAGATCTTCCTGTTCAGGCGATGTTGAAGCGACATCGCCTGTGCGTTGCCGCGTGTAACAGGGCGACTGAACGGCGATAAATCTCTGTTTCTGAGTTCAGAGATTTCCCAACAGTGTCGGGAAATCAGGCGATGTTGCTTGAGCGATCCGTATGCCTACTGCCGTGTGACGCGGCGTTAGCAATGGCACAGGCGATGTCTGTGTTCAGGCGATCCATTCTGTATGCCACATTGACGGTGAGGTGGTGCTGTGTGACACGGCGATCTGAAAAGCACACATCGCTTCAAGGTTGTTTCAGGCGATTCCGGAATCGCCTGATCGCCCTGGGTTGCCGGCGATATTGCTACGTGTGACGTCTCACGAGCGATGCAGAAGCGATATGCGCGTTCATGAGATCGCCGCAATATCGCCGTGTGACGGTACCCTTATAGGGTTAACATGCTGATCCTGAGAGACCTCAGTGGATGATCGTTTCTTACTCTAATTACTTTCATTCCACAGCTGATAGGAGGGTGGTTTCCTCATACATAATATAGGTATGAACACATACATATATACTCACTTTCCTCATTATTTCAAGGTACCCAGTGGCAGAAGAGGGGGAGGCCTGAAGTTGGAGTCTTCAGTAGAGGATGGCTGCAAGCACAGGAGTCTCCTGTCAGACCCCTTCTCTCTCCCTCTTCCTGACTGCTGAGGTGGTGGTGACATTACAGAAGGAGGGGGCTCCTGTAAGAGTAGCAGTGGCAACAAATGAGGAGGGCAGGCACTTCTCTCCTCTTTCCTCAGGGCCGACTGCCTTGTGTTCCATATTTCCCACACAGTAAAATATAAAAGGGAGGGGGACAAGAGGCGCAATAGTGCCCTATCACTAGTGACACTAGTTGTAGTGTGGTGGTGCTATGGAGCCGCTCACCTGGTCCATTTGTGATCCCCACAACTGGTTTGAAGGCATTTCGGAATCAATGTTCCAAGCTGCTGCAGGACCTCCACCTACCACTGGATAGTGGTATGATCCAAGAGAAATGATGGCAGTGATGGTGTACCACGGTCCGCGCTGCTCTGGGTTCAAATAACTCACCAAAGAGTCAGTCAGCTTTTCATCCTCTTTATTCCTCCTACGCGTTTCAGCGCCACACCCGGCGCCTTCCTCAGGGATATTCAATTGAATATCCCTGAGGAAGGCGCCGGGTGTGGCGCTGAAACGCGTAGGAGGAATAAAGAGGATGAAAAGCTGACTGACTCTTTGGTGAGTTATTTGAACCCAGAGCAGCGCGGACCGTGGTACACCATCACTCCCATCATATTTCCCACACACACACACACTTGGCCCTGCCCACCTTCTTTCTGCTATAGAACAAAGTGACGCTCCCCTCACTGATTCAGTGCAGTCTCTGCAGAAGGATGGAGGAATCCTTAGCCAAAGCTGGGGTCAGGGAGACCAGTGTGCTGGAGGAGCTGCCGAGGTCACAGAGCTGTGCAGTGCAGAGCAGTGTCAGCAATCCCTGTACGTGTGTGAGTGGCCAAAACTTTATTCAATAAAAAGAAAAAAAAAACTGAACTAGTCACTGAGTGCACTGATGGTATGGGGCCGGGGCCCGAATGTTAGTGCTCGGGTAGCAATAATAATGCGCCATTCTGGTTTTAAATATGTTTTAAAAAAAAAAAAGTCATACTCACCTTCCTGCTCCTGCTTTCACCGCTGCAGGTTCCTCTCCTCACAACTTCTGTCTTCTCCCGCACTGAGAGTGTCACATGACCACAGTCCCATGACTCCGGATGGACAGGCGCTGCAAGGAGGGAGTATCAGACGGAGGAGAAATGTCTCCCTGCTCTGATCCGACACAGCTTTGAACTGCCGACATCACAGCACTGGCAGTTCAAAATGTCAGTGCAGAGGTGAGGCTACGTGCCAGCGGAGACGGCTCTGTGTGCCCTCCCTGGCACGCGTGCCATAGGTTCGCCATCACTGATAAAGGATGTAATGTCAAATGGGGCCAGCAGGGAGGGCAGGACACTACAAAAAAAAATTAATCTCCCTGGAGTTCCCCTTTAAGGAGAGAATATCTTAACTGAAGCTCATCAAAGTTGGGAGATTTATAAAAGCCTTTTTTGGGGCATGGGGGGGGGGGGAGGTCTGGGCCTAATGTGCACCTTCATAGAATGCAGCAGAGGTGCTACTGAATTTGGTGAGTTTAGATTATACACGCAAAATATGGTGACAAGTTCACTTTAAGATATCACTAAAGACTTGCCATTTACTGCAATGAGTGGATATATTAAGGCCACTTTACACACACAGATATCTGTGACCATCTTCTGAACAAATCTCTGGTTGCAATGAAATCATGGACACATTGTTACATTTTGTGGCTGTGTACAAATGGAGCAATGTGTCCATGATTTCACTGCAACCAGAGATCTGTTCAGAAGTTGGTCACAGATATCTGTGTGTGTAAAGTGGCCTTTAGGTTTGCTGTGACTGCACTTGAGGTTGTGCAACAAAATTGTAACAAACATACAAGTGCAATACAGATGAGATTACAATTAGAACTGTGTTACATATACATTTTTAATTTGATGTTTTACAGTCAATTATCAAATACAACTACATAGAAGCAAGCAGGGCCGGCCTTACCGCTGTGCAAGTCGTTCGGCCGCACAGGGCGCCGCCTGCCATGCTTCAAAGGGGGCGCCAGAGAGATGGATATTTAAGGTCTCTCTGCGGCTCCGCCAATTAAAGGGTTAGTACTATTATCTCCTGCGGTGCCTCCGCCCTCCTGTAAGTGCCCGTCCCGCCCCCCCGCCGTCCGCACGCTTGAGTTACCTGTCCCGTCCTCCTTACTTATGAGTTGCTTGTACCGCCCTCCTCCTGTTGCAGGCGCCATGGCAACACAAGCAGTTTGACTGGAGCAGAGAGAGCAAGTTAAGTTACACCTGCTGCCCCTGCTCCAATCATTGTACGGCGGTCTAATCACCCTTGTCCCCGCCTTGTAATGCAGCTGTAAGGAGTCACTGAAGTGATTATTATCTGTCACACACGGCAAGACCTCGATACCAGTGAGATGATCGGGCCCTCTCTGTCTGTGACCACAGTCAGTGAACAGGTGTAGTTTCTAACACCTAATCCTAACCATTGACCTAAATCCTAATCACTGACCCTAACATCTAATCCTAACCACTGACCCTAACAACTAAACCCTGACTCTAATCCTAACCCCTGACCCCAATCCTAATCCCTGACGCTAACACCTAATCCTAACCCCTGACCCTAACACCTAATCCCTGACCCTAACACCTAATCCTAACCCTAATCCATGAACCTAACACCTAATCCTACCCCTGAGCCTAAAACATAATCCCTGACCGCAACACCTAATCTTAACCCCTGACTCTAATCCTAATCCCTGACCCTAACACCTCATTCTAACCCCTGACCCTAAAATGTAATCCTAACCACTGACCCTAACAACTAATCCTAACCCCTGACCCTAATCCTAACCCCTGATTCTAACACCTAATCCTAACCCTTGACCCCAATCCTAATCCCTGACGCTAGCACCTAATCCTAACCCCCTGACCCTAACACCTAATCCCTGACCCTAACACCTAATCCCAACCCTAATCCATGAACCTAACACCTAATCCTACCCCTGAGCCTAAAACATAATCCCTGACCACAACACCTAATCTTAACCCCTGACTCTAATCCTAATCCCTGACCCTAACACCTAATCCTAACCCCTGACCCTAAAATGTAATCCTAATCACTGACCCTAACAACTAATCCTAACCCCTGACCCTAATACTAACCCCTGATTCTAACACCTAATCCTAACCCTTGACCCTAATCCTAATTCCTGACCCAAACACCTAATCCTATCCCCTGACCCTAACACCTAATGCTATCCCTGACCCTAATCCCTGACCCTAACATCTAATCCTAACCACAGAACCCTAACTAACCCTAACCCCTGACCCTAACACCTAATCCTATCCCCTGACCCTAATCCTTGACCCTAACACCTAATCCTAACCCCTGACCCTAACACCTAATCATAACCCCTGACTTTAAAACCTAATCCTAACCCTGACCCCTAAGTATGAATTACGTAGTGTTTTGGACGTAGCAAAACTATGCTACATCCAAAACGCTGCTAACACCGATTGTGGGTACAGGCCCTAACGGTTAATGCCCACAATTGGTATTCCCTTGTCATATCTGTAAACTTGTAAAAGAGTTGGATATTGACTTAAAGGGCCACTTCATTTGGTGGTTATGGTGTTCTCCGCAAGGAGCCACCCCTTGGCTGGATCCTTCCCTGGAGGGATATATGGCTAGTCCTGTGTTTGAGACTCCTAACCGAGGCTCCACAGACTCTATTTGCATGTTCATATTTCCCAGGGGGCAATGTGCCTAGGAATTCACTGTGTTTGAGCACTTTAGCCAGCTGCCCGCAGTGTTTTCTTGGACTGGTCTCCCTGAGATCAGTGAATACTTTGCAATCTTGGTCTACTAGGCCTTGCTCCCACCTAGCCAGAATCCTACTCCACACTGATGAGGGGCAACACCCCGAAACAGCTGTATGTGGATGGATACCTGGCCTTGGTATTCCCTTGTCATATCTGTAAACTTGTAAAAGAGTTGGATATTGACTTAAAGGGCCACTTCATTTGGTGGTTATGGTGTTCTCCGCAAGGAGCCACCCCTTGGCTGGATCCTTCCCTGGAGGGATATATGGCTAGTCCTGTGTTTGAGACTCCTAACCGAGGCTCCACAGACTCTATTTGAATGCCCACAATTAGGATTAGTAGCGTTTTGGATATCCAAAATGCTGTATTGTACAGTAGCATCACAGTGGATGGATTAATTAATCCTGTTTCCACTGTGATTCTTCATTACGCAGCATATTCTGACCTGTGGTGTGGTTTCCAGAGCTGCAGCATGTTAATCTATTTCTGCAGAGATGCTAGTCCTCTGAGTAGGAGAACGTAGCGTCCGTGTCATGATTAGGGTTCTTGTTGCAGCATCTTCTTGCTGTATGCTCCCGCTCAGAACACTACCTTCTTTGCAAGCATAAATTGACATGTTGCGGCTCAGGAAGCTACCGCCACTGCCACATGTCAGTTTTCACTGAGTAAAATAGAAGCACAGTGGAAACGGCATTCATTAATCCATCCACTGCACTGGCACTGTACAATGCAGCATTTTGGACGCAACAGAAAATATGCAGTGCTAGAATGATGCTAATCCTGTTCAAGGGCACAGGTCCTAAAGGTTTATTTTTTTTAATAAACATATATGTGCCATTGTTACCATTAAGGGTGTATGATTATGTTCATGGAGCTGAGGGGCATCATTTTAATGCAAGGTGTGTTGTGTGTATAAACACATGCATAGTAGTATATTCACATGAACCCATTATTGTTAAATGGTTCCTTGAAGCGTAACCTCTTATGGTACCGGAACATGCCGCAATCTCGCCTGGCGATATGTGGCGATCTGACATGCGCGGTCACGTTTCTCGTGCCCGCCTCAGATCGCCGATGGCGGCTTCAGAATAAATGAGAGCTGCTGCTGTTCCCTGATTTCCTCGGGATGTCAGTTTTATGTGAGGAAAGAGTGAAGCTGCCACTGATTGGCTGCATGTCTCATGTGACATGGTCTGTGGGCACCAATGGGGAATTTTGCACAGGGCGTAATTTAGCCTGAGGCCGGCCCTGGTAGCAAGTAAATTTATGCTTGAAATAGGAATTTAGTTTTGGCCACATCAATACCACAAAAATAAATGATGGCCATACCATATGTGCCACATGTGGAGTTGTATAGGATTTCAAGATGTACAGTGCCGTGAGGGTCACTATTTTGCTCTATGTCAGGTGCTGAGAAAAAGAAGCACTCCCGTTTTTTTGGCCGATTTGCTAAATCTGTGAGAACATTACTGTAGTGTATTGATATACAGGGTGGGCCATTTACATGGTTACACCTAAATAAAATGGAAATGGTTGGCGATATCAACTTCCTGTTTAGGGCACATTAGTATATAGGAGGGGGAAAACTTTTCCAGATGCATGGTGACCATTTTGAAGTTGGCCATTTTGGATCCAAGTTTATTTAGATGTATCCATATAAATCGCCCATCCTGTACTCTAACAGCCGTGTTCCCCGGTGTCCAAAGCAACCTGGTCCTCTTCAGAGTCACGTGATTGATTCCAACCAAACCGAACACACTGTGCTCTTGAGCCAGAAGTCTGTTTTACACTGCAAGATTATAAAGCCTTATTCTGATGCTCCAAAGGCTTATATCAGAAAAGTAAATTCCGGGACATACAGAGCGCAGTGCGATTTGGCAAGTCAATCACAGTCACGTGACTAAGAAATTAATTGGGGAAGATGGTGATAGGGTAGTGTTAATTTGCTCACCAAACAGTTATACAGGGTTAAGGAATTAACAAATATATAACTGGAGTGCTTCTTCAATTTCGTAAGGAGGCGTCTCCATCACAGATCCAGTCAGTAGAAACATGACAAACTTCACTATAGTCAGTAGGATCCATCATGTGTGGAAATGACATTAATTTTTATGTTTCTTAACAAAAAAGAACTATGATATTAGAAGTGTTGGTGTGAACCATAATGGCTCCATACAAATTACACTTCAACTGTCTGATTTTGAACGCCCATGTAATGTGTATGAGATCCTCCAACCCTTCCCCAATACATCATTTTAGGGAAAGAGATCAGATTTGATGGTTTTGTTTCCCAGTACACGGCTGGCAATTTCTCCTCTTTGGAACATGCTTTCTAAGGTGTAAAAGGCATGTGGGGCGCTCTATGATGGGCGACCATCACTGACTGTGCTGTTCTCCTTATAAATTATAGCAGAAATCACCAAAAGGCCAGGGTTCCACTTGCAAGAGACTCACCCTGCCTCGCATCAACCAGCACAGCTGCCCGATCTCCGGACAAGAGTGTTGTGTCCCACGAATGGGAACAACCTGTTGTATATATTTCTCTGCATTGTGTATTTCTTCCAATCAGGAAATTCCCTGTTGTTGCTAGGTAGAACGTATGAATTTTCTCCCTACCCATTTTCCTTAGATGTCTCTGTACTAATACCTCTCCCTTCTTCACCAGTTAGTCTGCAGAAGCCATTGCTCAAGACACATGTGTATACCCCTGTACAGATTATTCCTTTTTACCTATCGTTTATTGGGACTAATACAAGATTTGGAAGAAAACTACAGTGTTCTGTCTTACTACAGCTGCAGTGGTGATCGAGTTGAAACTGTCTGTTGCCCCTGATGGGGTAAGTACCAAGCATACAATTTTACCTAAGGGACTGGTAATTAGAGCGCTTAGATTTACAGCCATCAGATGGGGACAGAACAGTAAAAAGGATTAGCTTTGACCGGGAATTGTATACAGCTCACGATCAGTAAAAGAACCTGTTAGCAGTAGCAGTATACTGCATGCAATCCAGAGACAAGATTGCCTAAATAAGACTGATAACAAGCCACAGCATAACTGTACAGCAGTCTACATGAGCCTGCAAACAGAAATAATCTCAGTGAAGAGAATAACTCTCACTAAGAACAGTATACAGGTTATAAATCCTGTCTGAGAAGTGATCATCTATAAACTATTGTCAAACTGCAGTTAATAGACTTGCAATATAGCCTGCATAGATTCTATAAACACAGGCTGGTGCCCTGCACAGAACTGATACTTGGTAATCGGAGAACCAGGAGCAGAAAGCCCCCACCCTTGCAATCCTGTGCACAATTCTTGAGATGCAAAAGCTTCACTGCCCATCCTGAATCAACACGGAGAAATGATGGACTCTCAGTCTACTCATAGTGAAAGACCTAAACCATACCTTCCAACTTTTGAAGAACAGAAAGAGGGACAAAAAATGTGGCACATGTAACATGCAAATTTTAGCCACGCCCCTATCCACGCCCAAGCCACACCTATTTATGTGATGAACATTCAACAGATGCCCTTATTAATATTAAACTTCTGATAATTGCATTTTTGCTGCATTTTTCTGCCTTTTCCAATTCATTTGATGCGTTTTGGTGCAGTTTAGTACTGACAGCACAGACGTTGGGCTGCCCCATCATACAACACAGCAGGACGGCTGAGACTAGTGCCTGCCCTGCAGAGTCGGGGATATGCAGTCAGTAGCCAAACCTCCGACTACAAGTCCTCAATTTCCCTGAATCCGACTCCACCAAAATGGACACCTACTCTGAGTCCACAGTACTGTGTATAGCGCCCCCTGATGGCACGCTGCCATGACAACTACAGGACACGATACAAGGTCCACACTGGGGGATGCAGGAAAATACCATGATCACATTATCTATAATGGGCAGGGCACCACATTCCTCACATTGTACCATACATGCGGTCATTTTTGGTGCCGGGCACACAGTCTGGTATGAGGCCCACACTGCCCTCACTTCCTGAAACGTGACATCCTCTGGTTCCAGCATTGACTCCCACACTGAAGTGAAGCAGTGCACTCAGCAGAGCAGATATACCGGGCACCTGAGGCGCCAAAGAACTCTCATTTTCAAACTTCACTCCAACATTTTTTGACTGTTCTGATTGGATGGGAAAAGGAATAGGCGGGGCCTTCCCGCTAGTAGCTTGCTAAAAGACTGTCATGTGACCATGGCAAAATCCAAGAAGGAGGGGAAGGGACAGGAAGCAGTCACATGATGGTGAGGCTGGATACAGATGAACGGTAGATACTAGAAAGTATTGGCTCCTTCCAGGTAGGATGTCATTTCCATCACGTAATAGGGGCGTGTTCGGATTTCTCAAGACATGGAGAGATGCTATTGTCTCATGCAGCCGCCATGTGTGTATGCTGGAAGGAGCCCACACAGATTGCTGCGGCCGACACACAGGAAGGTCAAGGCCGGGGCTGCCGGCTGGTTTTGTTTTTGTATAAGGTTATCACCACATAATCGAATTTGCACACAAATATTCCTCTCCCGACAGCCTTCCTCCATCCCTACAGCCTGCCTACATCCTCCCTCCATTCCTCCTCCATCTCGACAGACAGCCTCACAGGGGTGCACACAGCCAATCTCTGTGGGGTGCTGATGTCACAGGGATGCACACAGCCAATCACTGCAGGGTGCTGATGTCACAGGGGTGCACACAGCCAATCACTGCAGGGTGCTGACGTCACAGGGATGCACACAGCCAATCACTGCAGGGTGCTGATGTCACAGGGGTGCACACAGCCAATCACTGCAGGGTGCTGACGTCACAGGGGTGCACACAGCCAATCACTGCAGGGTGCTGATGTCACAGGGGTGCACACAGCCAATCACTGCAGGGTGCTGACGTCACAGGGGTGTACATCACTACCTGGATGACGGATAGTGAACATAAGGTGGTGCATGCGTATAAGTGGAAAGCAGGAAATGCTTACAAGAGATGGAGCGTCCAGTAGTCATGGTGACAGGGGCATTGCTAGGGTCAGAAAAGATCCGGGGCCCAAGCCCCAAGACAAATGTTTTGCAGCAAACCAACCCCGCCAAATTAAAATGTAACACCATAACGTAACTCTCTGAGAACAGATAATGTACTACTGTATTTGTCGGACTATGAGACGCACCCGGGTTTTAGAGGAGGAAAATAAGGAAAACAACAAATTAAGCATAAAATGTGGTTATAATGCACTGTTATGGGGATGGGGTTTGCTGCTAACACTTATGAGGGCAATGTCCCCATCCTGGGCCCCATCCAGGTAATATATACATTACCCTCTTATCCTGGATATAGCCCCTTTCCATGTTAGATATGGCCACCCCATCCTGGTTATGGCCACCCCCATCACTGTATGTGGCCCCCCATGCTGCTGCACACCAGAAAATAATAACCAATGTAACTTCGCTCTGCAGCACTCCCCTCCGTCTCTCCCTGCTTGCCGCACTTCGTGTCCTGAGTCCTCATATGATCGGAGCGCGCAGCGATGACATCACTGTGCTGTGCAGGTAACATGATCAGATGCCGGGGATGCAGGAGAACTCAGTATTCAAAGTGCGGCAAGCAGGGAGAGATGGAGGGGAGCGCTGGAGAGGTTATGTGGCGCCCCACGTAGTCAGGCTTCACAGAGGGGTATTGCACCCGTAAAAGAGGTGTAACTCCCCAGCTTTAAGTGGATGCTAGGCTCCTGCACTCCAACATTAGCTGAGCGAGGGAGGTTACCCGGGAGGGGATATATTCACCTCTAGGGGGAAAAAGGAAGTCTTCAGCAGAAATGGCCAGCTAGGAGAAAGAGTAGTCTCTCTCTAGTTGGTGAGAGAGAGGGTTGAAACAGTCAGAGAAGAAGGAAAGTTGGAAAGAGTGTGGAACAAGGCGGAAGGGTAACCCGGACGGTTTCAAGCTGATCCGGAGGAAAAGAGATCTTGAGAAGATCCTGAAAGAGGGCACCCGACGAGCGGAGTCTGGGCCCTAGAGAGAAAGGGAAAACCCCAGCGTGGAGCGACCATATTCCAGCGAATTCTCCAGTCCACCACGGGAACGCCAAGCCCGAGGATCCGGCCAAGGTTTATCTTTGCAGTCGGCAACCGGCTGCTGTGGTCCGTATATCGCCACAGCACCCTGCCAGACAGAGTAGTCTGCCTGCTTCCTCTCCACGAGGGAGAGCACCCCCAATACTACCTACATGGAGCCATTGGGTATAGACTCATCCTAGGCGGGGAAGAAAGGACATGGGTTCGTCAACTGAGGTACATCACGGGTTCCACCATATCACCTGGGATCCACTTGCACCCACCCGTTGAGCTACCTGTTATTTAACATCTGATGCTGAACTGTGAACTTTGTATGAAGCTGCTACTGGTTGACAGTAAAGTACCCGGGAAAAAGTGACTTTGCCTGTGTGTGGTTTTCTCCATCATCCTGCTTATTTTCAAGAACGCTGCTCCGGAGGACGAGCTCTACCTGTAAGGAGCTTAGCCCTCTCAGCCGCACTATCATCTACCTCCGGAGGACTGTGGCGGCGCTGGTGACCCATCACCAGGTACTACAGGTGGCGTCACATGACAAACTCTTATCCCCTGTAAATATTCCCTTTTTGAAGTGTCACCCAGGCCACTGGATCAGGCAATGCCACCAGTGACATCCCCGTGAGAACACCCACCGAGCCTGATACCCGAGTACCCCAGGGCCTGGGGCTCGACAGTTACATTGGTTATTTTCTGGTGTTGCGGCAGCATGTGGGGCCACATACAGTGATGTAGGGGGGTGTATACTTATACAGAGCCGCTTCTCCGCCCACCTCGGCGCTGAGAATGCAGTGCAACATACATTACACTAATGTGTGACCTCCCACTGCCTCTGCTGCCTACGCCAGCCTCCTCCAGCTGCTCCAGACCTGTGCCGCCTCACAGTCACACAGGTCCATATATTCAGACTACAAGACGCACCCCCTCTTTCACCCAAAGCTTATGGGGGAAAAAAGCATCTTATAGTCCGAAAAATACAGTAGATGTCACCTGCAGTCCTATGTAACACCACAGATAACACAGTGATATCTCTGAGTACAGATAATGTAGTAGATGTCACCTACAGTCCCATGTAACATCACAGATAACACTGTGATAACAGTACAGATAATGTAGTAGTTGTCATCTGCAGTCCCATGTAACACCACAGATAACACAGTGATATTTCTTAGTACAGATAATGTAGTAGATGTAATCTGCAGTCCTATGTACCACAGAAAACAGTGTTAACTCTCTAAATGCAGATAATGAAGTAGATGTCTTGCAGTCACACATCACACCTATCATTCACACACAGTCCACGCATTCACATTACTCACACACACGCATTACTCTCACACTCTGCACATCACTTACACATCACACGCATCACTCACACACATGCATCACTTTCACACACCACATGCATCACTCACACACACACGTATCACTGTCACACATCACACACAGCACACGCATTATTGACTCACATGCATCATTAACTCACGCATCACTCACACACTACACGCACCACTCACATGCATGCATCACTCACATGCATCACACTAACACATGCATCACTCTAACACATAACACACACATTCTTACACACACGCATCACTCACACACCACACACATCACTTACAAACAGCACATGCATCACTCTCACAGCATCACACACAATGTCATATATACATGAACACATATATACTCACTCTCTTCTTCAGTGGCAGTACAGCAGTGGGGGAGGCCTGAAGTTGAAATCGTCATGCAGGAGGTCTCCTTCTCCTTCTCTCCCCCTCCTCCTGCTCCCCACAGCAGAGCAGTTAGTGAGATTACAGGAGGGTGGGGGCTCCTGTGGCTGCACTCCTCTCCCCTCTCCTCAGGGCAAACTGCCTTGTGTTTCTCCCCCCACCTCCCGCACAGACTTGGCCCGCCCACCTTCTGCTACAGAACGACGTCCCTCTCCCCTCACTGATGCTGGGCACTCACTGCAGTCTCAATGCAGAACGATGGAGGAATCCTCGGCAACAGCTGGGATGAGGGAGAGCAGAGCAGTGTGCTGAGGGGACTGCCGAGCTGCCGAGGTCACAGAGCAGCGCAGGGAAGTGTCAGCAATCGCCGCATGTGTATGAGCGGCATGAAACTTTATTCAATAAAAAAAAAAAAGACACGTGAACTGGACATTTGGGGCAGAGCACTGATGATCCATGACACACAGAGCTAAAATGTATAGGGGGCGTGGCCGGCAGCTCACTGCAGTGCGGGAAATGTAACCTCCCGGCCGGGACAGCGGGGCAGAAGCTCAAAATCGGGACTGTCCCGTTGGATCCGGGATGGTTGGGAGGTATGCTAAACGGTTAACCAAACCAACATGGAGAGTTAAAGAGAACTTAGAAATAGCCAGAAGTGAACAGCTTAGGCTGGTTTCACACTACGATTTTTTGCAATGCGACGCTGCCCGATATAAATCGGACAGCATCGGATCCGAATTTTCCCCCTGTAACCCTATGGGGATCGGACCGATTCGGATGTGCACTAAATGACATCCGAATTGCGTCCAATCCAAATGTTTCCGATTTCTTTCCAGTGCAAAAATCGGAGACTGCTCCGATTTTTGCATCCAAATCAAAAATCGGCTAGAATCCGATCTGACAGATCGGATGGCAATTATGCCAAATTCAATCCAATCCGATTCCTTTAACATGGGGTACTATGGAGCAGGGTCCGAGGAAACATCTGATGTCTCCTTGGACCCGATTTTAGCATGCTCAGTACACTAAAACTGCTCCTAACCATCTAATTTTACTTCCGCAATGTATATACATACATTGCGGAAGTAAAATTAAGTAAGGCAGGGGTTAAAAATAAAGAATATGTATGCTCACCTGTCCATGAGTCCCCCAGCGTCTCCAGCACATCCTGCCTGTAGGACCTGCCGTGATGTCACAGTCACATGAACGGTTACCATGATAACCGGCAGGCCCGGCGTCAGCACCCGGCGTACCCGGGCAAGTGCCGGGGCCCCACTGCTTGGAGGGGGCCCACTGGGCCCCTGAGGCTAGGGTCACAATAACGTTGTGACCCTAGCCTGATGCAAATATTGTCCGCTGCAGCGTATATCGTATAATGCTATGCGCTGCTAGCAACAAGCCCATAGAAACCCGCTGTTTACATTGACAACCAGTGGTTGGCAAGGTAAACAGCGGGTTTCTATGGGCTCCAGCGCATAGCATTAAACGCTATGCGCTGCAGCTGAAAATACTTGCAACAGGCTAGGGTCACAACGCAAGTGTGACCCTAGCCCTCAGGGGCCCCTGAGCACTGCCCCCCCCAGCCAGGGCCGTATCCAGGGGGCAGCTGGGGGGGTCATTTGCAGGGAGGGTGCACTCAGCCTCCTGCAGCGCAGGAGGTCTTCTTCCTCCCCCAGTGGGAGCCGGCGCCGGAGGTCTCCTTCCTCCCCAGTGGGAGCCAGCGCAGGAGGTCTCCTTCCTCCCCCAGTGGGAGCCGGCGCCGGGGGTCTCCTTCCTCCCCCAGTGGGAGCCGGCGCAGGGGGTCTCCTTCCTCCCCCAGTGGGAGCCAGTGCAGGGGGTCTCCTTCCTCCCCCAGTGGGGAGCCGACAGAGCTGCAGACTCTGTGCTAACAGAATCGGTGATGATGTCAATGGTGGGGAGGAGTCAGGGGTCACATGATCAGCTCCACAATGTATGCAGGACTCTGCTGTGCTCTCCACCATGATGTTGGATTAGGTGAAGTTTGTGGGGTCAGGAGGGATTTACATTGTGAATGTAGCAGAGGCGAATGTGTACTAGGTGTATGGAGTGGAGCAGCATGTGTACGAGGTGTATGGAGCGGAGCCGAGTGGGTACTAGGTGTATGGAGCAGAGCCGCGTGTGTATAAGGTGTTCGCAGCAGAGCTGTGTGTGTACGAGGTGTACAAAGCGGAGCTGAGAGTGCACAAGGTGAACGGAGCTCAGAGTATACGAGGTGTATCGAGCAGAGCTGTGTGTGTACTAGGTGTATGGAGCGGAGCCGAGTGTGTGTAAGGTGTTCGGGGCAGAGCTGAGTGTGTACGAGGTGTCTGGAGCAGAGCCGAGTGTGTACGAGGTATACAAAGCAGAGCCGCGTGTGTACGAGGTGTACAAAGCGGAGCCGCGTGTGTACGAGGTGTAAGGAGCAGAGCCAAGTGTGTACGAAGCGGAGCCGCGTGTGTACGAGGTGTACGGAGCAGAACGGAGTGTGTACGAGGTGTATGGAGCGGAGCTGTGTGTGTGTACGAGGTGTATGGAGCGGAGCCGAGTGCTTACAAGGTGTCCGGAGAGGAGCCGCATATGTACGAGGTGTACAGAGCAGAGCCGAGTGTGCACAAGGCAAACGTGAAGCTCAGAGTGTACAAGGTGTACGGAGTGGAGCCGTGTGTGTACAAGGTGTACGGAGCGGAGCCGTGTGTGTACGAGGTGTACGGAGTGGAGCCGTGTGTGTACAAGGTGTCCGGAGCAGAACTGCATGTGTACGAGCCGAGGTGTATGGAGCGGAGCCGCGTGTGTACGAGGTATGTGTACCAGTGGTAGCCCCCCGCGGATTTCGCTCCCGCTCCTATAGTCGTAGCCGCCTTTGCCAGCAGCATTCTTCTCCAGAGTCTCTTCTGCTGCTGTCTGCATTCTGCAACTCAGCATGGAGGGGCACGATGTTGTCATCACTGTGCTGATATGTGCAGAGCGGCAGAGCAAATGTTGAGGAGACCGGAGCATCGAGAAGAGAGGTGAGGAGAAAGAGAGATCCGGATGGCCAGACACTCCGCTTGGCTGCGGTGCCACCCATATGGCAGTGCGGCTCCATTGAGCTGCTTGTATTATTTGTGCGCTTCAGGATGCTTGCGTATATACCAAGCATCCTCAGACGCACAAAAATGCAACATGTTGTGTTTGCAGGGTACTTTTAAAAAGCGCAAGGGAACGCAAACGCATTTTAGCCTCCTCCTAACGTGTAATATACTCACTGTCAGAAACAGCTCTTGCTGGTTTCAGCAATCACTGTTCCTGTAAGGCTGCCTTCACATAGGCGTTTTTTGAAAAATGCGGCAGTTGTGGTAAAAAAGATGCATCTGCCGCATTTTCTGCCTAGCGGCCGCACTTGCATTCCGCTTGCGGCAAGCCCCATGCATTGTCTATGGAGCCTGCGGCAAGTGCGTTCCGGCGCAAAAACAACCCACCGCTGACTGCGGTTTTTTTTGCGGCCGCAACTGCTAGAACCGCACTTGCTGCACCTGCCACACACTTACCGCAAGCCCCATAGACAATGCATGGGTCTTGCCGTAAGTACGATGCAAGTGCGGCCACTAGGTGGAAAATGCGGCAGATGCGGGTTTTTCACCGCAACTGCCGCATTTTTCAAAAACGCCTATGTCAAAAGGCCCTAAGTGTAAAAATCGCATATGGATGATTGGTCACTTGGTTACATGACGTCTACTCAAACCGCGGGGGGGCGCCAAACTGAACTCTTGCCCCGGGTGCCAGAAAACCTAGATACACCTCTGCCGACAGCGGCAACTGCTGATCACAGACAGCCTGTCATGTAGTGAGATCTGCAGCTGCTCTATTTCCTGTATCTCCACACACACAGGAAATAGAGCAGCTGCAGCTCACACTACATTACAGGCTGAGAGTCTGAGAGATCAGCGGCCAGTGTGGGAGCAGTGCTCAGGGGCCCCCTGGTGTTGGGGGCAGTGCTCAGGGGCCCCCTGGTGTGGCGGCAGTGCTCAGGGGCCCCCCGATGTTGGGGGAAGCACTCAGGGGCCTCCCCCGGTGTAGGGGCAGCGCTCAGGGGCCCCCGAGGGTGAGGTGTGGGGGCAGCACTCGGGGCCCTGTCAGGGTCAAATCACACCAGGGGGATCGGGGAGACAGCGTACAGGGGGGAGACAGCCACAGGGAGGAGACACAGCGTACAGGGGAGGGGACAGGCGCAGGGGGAATATGGCGTGTAGGTGGAGACAGGTGCAGTGGAGAAACACAGTGCGCAGGGGGGACACAGCGCACAGGAAGGGGTCAGGCACAGGGGGAGACAGGTGAGGGGAGAGACACAGCGCACAGGGAGGGGAGCAAGCACAGGTAAGAGACAGGCTCAAGGGACAGACAGAGACAGCGCACAGGGGAGAAAGACTACACAAGGGGAAAGATATGCACAGAGAGGGGAGAGACAGTGCACAGGATGGGAAAGACAGCATTTGGGGGGGGGGAGAGACAGTATGGTAGGGATTAAATCTGTGAGGGATATATGTATGTACTAAAGGGGGCCCACTGAGACTTTTTCGCCCGGGGCCCACAGAAACCTGGAGCCGGCCCTGGTAACTGGTCATGTGACTGTGACATCACGCGAGGTCACAGAGAGGGAAACACAGAGGAGAAGCGAGGAGATGAGGGGGAAACACAGGGGAGAAGAGGGGGAAACACAGGGGAGAAGATTTATATCGGACAGCGTCGGATTGCAAAAAATCGTAGTGTAAAACCAGCCTTATCCACATAACACTACTTTGGCAAACAGTGATAAAACAAGTCACTGTGTTATCTGGGCCAGGCGCTCATGAGCTACCACCAGAGGGAGCCCTAGAACAACTGTACTCCGCATACCAGTCTTACAAGAACGCTTGCAAAAAATACATCTTTACCCTACTGAAAGTAAATACGCCCGAGTCTCTAAAGGAACTCCAGGACTTCCAACAGCTCGATGCCGAACGAGACTGCACCATGCGCGACAACGTGAACCAGACTGAAGCAAAATTGGCACAAATGTCAGAAGTGGCATCTCACTAATCCAGGTCTGTTAAGAGCTCAAGGCACTCACTCAAATAGGGCTCATCAAGGTACTCAACCCTCAGCGAGCAGCTTATAAAGGCGCCTGCTGAAGCAGAAACAACAAAAGTACAAGCTGTCTTTGCCCAGAAGAAAGCATTCATGGAAGCAGAGTCTGCGTGAAAGAAGGCGGAGGTGGAAGCAGAGTCTGTACGAAAGAAGGCAGAGGCGGAAGCCGAGTCTGCGCAAAAGAAGGCGGAGATAGAAGCCCTACAGAAGGAATGTGAACATGCAGCAGCCATGGCCAGGCTAAAGGTCTTTGAGCAAGCTCTGGTTGGGAGCCAAGAAGGCAGCATCAGTTTGTATGAACTCGACACGGAAGACCCCCTTAAGCGCTCAAAAGACTACGTGCTGAGCCAAGCCAGCGAACCACCGATCGACACCAACATTCCTGTCAGCAACAACACTTCTCCAGAGCATCAAGACGCCGATCCACCTGCAGCTTCCAACTTCCCAGGTCAGTCCAATGTACCTCAGACATTCAAATCTGAACCACCTTCACACTTCATTGCACAGCCAGACCCTGCACCTCAGCAACCTCCGTATGCCAATGTCCACATGCAACCCAACATGTTGGTAAGGCACTAAACTACTGACAACTGTGTAGTTCCGGTCCCGCGTACAACAACTGTACACACCAAACCGGTCGCTAGACTAAACGCCTATGCCACTCCGTATCTTCCCACGTTCCTGCGTCAAGAAGCTATGGCCCACGCTAACAGCATCGCTCAGCCAGTGAGTGTGCCCCCAAGGTCAGAAAGAGCAGACATGTCCGACTTTGCGAGGTACATGATTCGCCGAGAACTCACCAACACCGGCCTCACAAAATTCGACGACCAGCCTGAAAACTACAGAGGGTGGAAGTGTACCTTCAAAACCCCAATCAGTGACCTCGGCATTACCGCTGCTGAAGAGCTGGATCTGCTACTCAGGTAGCTAGGCCCACAGTCTACGGGGAGAATCAAGAAGCTCAAATCAGTTTACATCAGCCACCCAATGACCGGTCTCGCAACCGCATGGGACAGACTAGAGAAAGGGTTTGACAGTCCTGAAGCTATCGAAGATGCTCTGCTCAAACAACTATATGACTTTCCAAAAATATCCAGCAAGGATGCTTCAAGGTACCAGGAACTCAGCGACCTGCTGTCCGAACTCCAGCTGGCCAAGACAGACACACATCTACCTGGCCTCAGCTACCTGGACACCACTCGTGGGGTGAAACCCATTGTCGCCAAGTTGCCTTACATCGTCCAAGAAAAATGGACCACACGAGGGTCAAACTACAAGAGACAATACCAAGTCTCCTTCCCTCTGTTCTCCTTCTTCTGCGACTTCATCAAGAAGATTGCAGAGTATAAAAACGACCCCAGCTTCTGTTATGAAGAACAAAGTGGCCCTGCGTTATCTCCCAAGTACGAGAGTTCACACTCTCACGACAAAAAACCAGCGGTCCGGTGTCTGTAAAAAAGATTGAAGTTCTGCCTTCACCGACATCAGCGCCAGACAAAGGCAGTGAAGGCGAGAAGGTAGAAGACCCGAACCCCCAGTGTCCTATCCACAGACTGCTGCATCCCCTGAAGAAATGTACCGGCTTCAGGAGGAAACCACTTTAAGAACGAAAGGAACTCTTAAAGAAATTTGGAGTATGCTTCAGGTGCTGTGATTCTACCAAATACATTGCTAAGGACTGTGTCATCACAATCAAGTGTATAGAGTGCGACAGCAAAGACCATGTACAAGCGCTCCATCCGTCACAACCTGACTCAGTGTCTACGCCTTCTCCCACCACAGGCAATCGCGAGGAGAGTACAGAACAGAAAACTAACTAACTATCTTGCAGTATCTTCATCCTGCACCAAGGTTTGCGGAGAAGATCTTCGCGACAAGTCCTGCGCGAAGATTTGCCTGGCAAAGGTGTATCCCGAAGGTCATCCAGAGAAGGCAGTCAAGGTGTCAGCCTGGACGACCAGAGCAACAAATCACTGGCCAAGTCAGAACTCTTTGATATTCTTGACTTAAGGGGAAACACCTATTCCTACACCTTGGGCACCTGCAGTGGCGTGACAGAAGCCACTGGAAGAAGGGCCAGTGGCCTCATAATAACTTCGCTCTCCGGCTCCAAGGAGATACCACTTCCAACACTCACTGAGTGCAACCAAATACCCTTCAACAGGAAAGAAATCCCAACACCAGAAGCGGCTCTTCAGTTTCCTCATCTCAAAGACATAGCCAACGAGATACCGGCCCTTGACAACAAGGCAGACATCTTAATTCTCCTCGGCAGAGACATCATACGACTGCACAAGGCGCATCTACAAATCTCTGGTCAACTTGATGAACCGTACGCTCAGCGCTTCGAGCTAGGCTGGGTTATCATTGGTGACGTCTGTAGCGACCAAGGAAGTCAAGCAACCTCACTTCTTACAAAACCGTCATCACATCAGATGACCACGATATGTCTCTTCTTCTGTACCCAAATCTCTTCTGGGTAAGGAGAAGCCAAACGACACTAGGTGGAAAGAACAACCACCTGAAAACCCAAACCTGTTTTGTCTTCAAGACGACAACCATGAGTGAACAACACTCTACCCCGCAAACCAGGTCAACGACTCACCCTCTCTTCCTGCAAAGACTAAGTTGCCTAGGGATCCGCAGCAAGAAACTGCTAACTTTCCAATCTGTGACCCCCTATAACCATCACAAGCCTGGCGAAGCCGAAGCCGTGCTAGAGTCCAGTGCTCACACTTAGAGCCCTTCTCTCAACTGCCTACCCCTTTCTGAAGGTGTTAGTGTTCTCCCCACGCAACGCAGCTTCAACACGCTGATGGATGTCAAACAACGCACATTTACTTCCTAAGCATCACACTGTAACGAACTTCCTATTAAATGAGGAACCTTGCCTGTTGAAAACAGCATCCACTGTCCTCTCAGGTTCAACACACCCATCGCAGTTCATGACAGGATACTGCTGAGACAGCTTGCTATTGAGGGTATCGACAGGGACACTATGTCACCATTTCATAGACAACACAGAAGGGAGACTGGGAAGAAGACCCTCAGATCAACCTGCAGTGCAAGCCATGTCTTCAAGGTGCCAGCACGGAAGCTGAGGTCCCATCACCCTGGACACTCTTCAAGCTGGTCAGCCATTGTGCCTGCGGACGTCCGGTCCAAGTACATCGCCTGGTGGCTCCTTTGATCAGCAGTTACATGAACTGGACTTGTTGCTGGACTTTGTCACGGGGGGAGGGCACCTCCTCCCACCCCTGACGCACCAGGACATAGAACTGTCAGTGTCCAATCGAACTTTGAACTTTTCCTTCGGACTAGGACTTCTACTGTTGGGTTGGTGGAAGAGTTGGCACATTGCGGCTTCCCCAATCTGAAGTTGTTTTTTTTCCTGTTGGACTCATTTTCGTTTTTATTTTTTTATTCAAGGACTGCATTTCACTGCAAGCATGGACTTGAATACTGCATTAGCGTTTGCATTTGGTGTTTTTCTCTCCTCCTTTGCAGGTTCATGATATCGAGGGACGGAGTCGACTCCTTACATCACACAGGACTTGTGAAATCGGACGATTTCAGACGGGGAGTGTTGTGTCCCACGAATGGGAACAACCTGTTGTACAGTCATATGAAAAAGTTTGGGCACCCCTCTTAATCTTACTATTTTTTTTTGGTTTAAAAATGTTTTTTTTGCCACAGCTATTTGAGTGTGATATATGTAATAACTGATGGACACCGTAATATTTCAGGATTGAAATGAGATTTATTGTACTAACCGAAAATGTGAAATATGCATTATTTCAAAAATTGACAGGTGCAAAAGTATGGGCACCTCAACAGAAAAGTGACATTAATATTTAGTAGATCCACCTTTTGCAAAAATAACAGCCTTTAGTCACTTCCTGTAGCTGTTAATGAGTTCCTGGATCCTGGATGAAGGTATTTTTGACCATTCCTCTTTACAAAACAATTTCAGTTCAGTTAAGTTTGATGGTCGCCGAGCATGGACAGCCCGTTTCAAAATATCCCACAGGTGTTCAATGATATTCAGGTCTGGGGACTGGGACATTGCAATTGTTCCCCTGCATGAATGCCTGAGTAGATTTGGAGCAGTGTTTTGGATCATTGTCTTGATGAAAGATCCATCCCCGGCGTAACTTCAACTTTGACACTGATTCTTGAACATTATCAACAAGAATCTGCTGATACTGAGTGGAATCCATGTGACCCTCAACTTTAACAAGATTCCCGGTGCCGTCATTGGCCACACAGCCCCAAAGCATGATGGACTCTTCCCCAAATTTGACACTGGGTAGCAAGTGTTTTTCTTGGAATGCTGTGTTTTTGTGGCGCCATGCATAACGCCTTGTTGTATGACCAAACAACTCAATCTTTGTTTCATCAGTCCACAGGACCTTCTTTCAAAATGAAACTGGCTTGTCCAAATGTGCTTTTGCATACCTCAGGCGACTCTGTTTGTGGCGTGCATGCAGAAACGGCTTCTTTCGCATCACTCTCCCATACAGCTTCTCCTTGTGCAGTGTGCGCTGTATTGTTGACCGATGCACAGTGACACCATTTGCAGCAAGATGATGCTGCAGGTCTTTGGAGGTGGTCTGTGGATTGTTCTTGACTGTTCTCACCATTCTTCTTCTGGAATAATAAGGGATAACCTTTTTGTCCTCATTAACTGTTTTTATTTTAAGGGTTTTTATAAAAACATGGTGTAAAATAAGTGAATTTGTGCAATCGTGCAGACTTCCCACCCACCTAGACAACAAACACACAACAGCCCACTAATGATACTAGAGCGGAGGGTTTTGTGGGGTTTGGTTGACGGTCTGTGAAGTCAAACCCAAGATAGATTGATGCTAAAGGGAGGGACCTCCGGATACACTGTGCATCAATGGTGGTCCACAACCGATAACAACAATTGGTAGGCGGCCGTGTGTATTGTAGTCGTCACCCTGTTAAAGGTCCAAAGCCCAACCCTCAGTTCCAGGTCCACATCAGTGGTGATTGGTCAAGTCAAGGTCTACAGATTAGTGATATAACCTGCTTAGCAAACAAAACATATCCGACGCGTTTCGCCTCTCATAATAGTTTGAGAGGCTCGTCAGGGGCGTTATACAATATGCTTCTACAGTAGTATATGGATCAAATCTATTTATATTTGATCCTAGGTTATGAGTCCATTGAAACAGATTCCAGGATGGTTCCAGGTGCTAGGAGAACATATGAGGCAGTCCTTAGTGGTTCAAATGGTATCCTCTTCACAATACCTAGATGGTATCAAAAAGCCTATATGAGCATAGTTATAGTAGTCAGTCATGTTACCGTCACCCAGTGTTCAGTGGTATTATAGTAAAAGTACTTTTCTAGTCACCCAATGCTTGTGATAATGGAAAAGATATTTTTCTTTTTTGGGGAGGGGGAAGACATACCACGTTATAAGGTTGTGGTCTACACCTGGTATGGTGTGCCTTGTCACAGACTTGTCCTGTTACAGTCTGTGTGTCATCCAAAAGGCTGAGGAAGGACAGAATTTGGTTATACCCCCTACTGTGGTGACCACCCTGGGGAACTACCTTATGATAATGGTAGTATTTTTGCTGGTTAGGCCCTTATATATCCATCGTATGGTAGGTATAGTGTAGTTTCTTTAGAGGTCTGCCACATTAGTGTTCCCCTTTAAATAGGAGAAAGACAATGATTATAGTTTAGAAATATTCTGTCCTTATATTAATACTCGAGAGTGGTATATTAGAGAGAAGAGAGGGTGGTTTTAGGTGTGTGCACTTGGTTGTTTCCTTGTTCAGTATAGGGATAATAGAGGTTGATTCATGCTGATAATAGTAAGGTCACTCTTGTCAGCTTTATACCATTACTGACCCTGATATCTAGTCAGCCTATGGGTGAGAGCAAGTTTACTTTAGTCCGTAGAAAGGTCACTCTTGTCAGCTTTATACCATTACTGACCCTGATATCTAGTCAGCCTATGGGTGAGAGCAAGTTTACTTTAGTCCTAAACTGGCTTGTCCAAATGAGCTTTTGCATACCTCAGGTGACTCTGTTTGTGGCGTGCATGCAGAAAAGGCTTCTTTCGCTGTACTCGGGAGAAATTGCCAAACATATTATAGGATCCATTTTATCCCGTTGTCCATGTGAAAATGAAAAAAAATTGAGGCTAAAAGAACATTTTTGTGAGCAAAAAATACTTTTTTATTTTTACGGATCAATTAGTGAAGCACCTGGGGGTTCAAAGTGCTCACTATGCATCTAGATATGTTCCTTGGGGGGGGGGGGGGGGGGAAGCGCAGTCTAGTTTTCAAAATGGGGTCACTTGTGGGGAGCTCCAATATTTAGGCACACAGGGGCTCTCCATACGCGACATGGTGTCCGCTAATAATTGGAGCCAATTTTCCATTCAAATCGTTAGCGGACACCATTTCACGTATGGAGAGCCCCTGTGTGCCTAAACATGTGTGACCTGATTTTGGAAACTAGACCCCTCAAGGCAATGATCTAGATCAGGGGTCTCAAACTCGCAGCCCGCGGGCCGCATGCGGCCCCTGGGGCTTCCCTGTGCGGCCCCCAGCACTTTGGACAAAGAACCATGCTGGCGGCGGTCCAGTGCATGGTGCCGCCGCGGTCTCCGCTATAACATTACTTGCGGCCGCTTCACTGTCTCTGCCGCTCGCTCTGCCGCTCTGTAAGCTCAATACAAGCCCTCAGCCAATGAGAGGCCGCTGACGTCACCTGCGGGCCTCTCATTGCCTGACGGTGACTTGCAATGAACTTGTAGAGCGAGCGGCAGAGTGAAGCGGCCGGAAGTAATATTATAGCGCGGAGACCGCGGCGGCATCATGCACTGGACCGCCGCCAGCATGGTTCTTTGTCCAAAGTGCTGGGGGCCGCACAGGGAAGCCCCAGGGGCCCCATGCACTGGACCAGCATGGTTAGGGTAATAAAAGTGTGTGCTAATGTGAGTGCCTGTGAGTGTCTGTGCCTGTGAGTATGAGTGCCTGTGCCTGTGAGTGCCTGTGCCTGTGAGTGCCTGTGAGTGTGAGTGCCTGTGAGTGTGAGTGCCTGTGAGTGCCTGTGCCTGTGAGTGCCTGTGCCTGTGAGTGCCTGTGCCTGCCTGTGAGTGTCTGTGCCTGTGAGTGTCTGTGCCTGTGAGTGCCTGTGAGTGCCTGTGCCTGTGAGTGCCTGTGAGTGTGAGTGCCTGTGAGTGTGAGTGCCTGTGAGTGTCTGTGCCTGTGAGTGTCTGTGCCTGTGAGTGTGAGTGCCTGTGAGTGCCTGTGCCTGTGAGTGCCTGTGAGCGTCTATGCCTGTGAGCGCCTGTGCCTGTGAGTGTGAGTGCCTGTGCCTGTGAGTGCTTGTGCCTGTGAGTGTGAGTGCCTGTGAGCGTGAGTGCCTGTGAGCATGAGTGCCTGTGAGCGTCTGTGCCTGTGAGTGTGAGTGCCTGTGAGTGCGAGTGCCTGTGAGTGCCTGTGCCTGTGAGTGCCTGTGAGCGCCTGTGCCTGTGAGCACCTGTGCCTGTGAGCGCCTGTGCCTGTGAGTGCCTGTGAGTGCGAGTGCCTGTGAGTGCGAGTGCTTGTGAGTGCCTGTGAGTGCCTGTGAGCGCCTGTGAGTGCCTGTGAGCGTGAGTGCCTGTGAGCGTGAGTGCCTGTGAGCGTGAGTGCCTGTGAGCATCTGTGCCTGTGAGTGTGAGTGCCTGTGAGTGCCTGTGAGTGCGAGTGCCTGTGAGCGCCTGTGCCTGTGAGCGCCTGTGCCTGCGAGTGCCTGTGAGTGCGAGTGCCTGTGAGTGCCAGTGCCTGTGAGTGCCTGTGAGTGTGAGTGCCTGTGAGTGCCAGTGCCTGTGAGCGCCTGTGAGTGCCTGTGAGCGTGAGTGCCTGTGTTCGTGAGTGCCTGTGTTCGTGAGTGCCTGTGAGCGTGAGTGCCTGTGAGTGTGAGTGCCTGTGTGTGTGAGTGCCTGTCTTGAGAGTGCCTCTTGAGTGCCTGTGTTTGTGAGTGCCTGTGGGTGTCAGAGTGCCTGTGGGTGTCAGAGTGCCTGTGGGTGTCAGAGTGCCTGTGGGTGCCTGTGAGTGTGAATGTGTGAGGGTATCAGAGTGCGCGATTTTGTACAGAAGTGTGTGATTATAACAAAAGTCCTTGGCGGTCCACATTCTTCATCAGGTGGATTTACCTGATGAAGACGGCGGCCCGCCGTAGAAACACGTTGTGGTCTATTAAAGGTAATTAAACGTGTGCCTCCTGTGCTCTAGCGCTTCTGTTATAATCACACACTTCTGTACAAATATCATATCCCCATCCTAGGGTTGCAGCAGGAGCAGCTGTAAGCCAAAGTCACCGCTAACAGAATCCAAAGAGCCTGCGGTGACGTAGCTGAGAACGTCACAGGGGCAGGTGATCGGATTGCTCGAGTCAACTGACTGGAAGAAGGAGCTGCTCGTGGAGGAAACCCCGACTGCTGGAGTCCGGAGCCATCCACTGCGATACGCCGAGGTTGTGCAGGGTTGCAGAACCTCCAAAGGTGAGATGCGAACCCCCCATATCTGTTATTGACGCCCTCACTAGACCACCAGGTACCGCTCATGGGTTGTGCTTTCCCCCCCTTTTGTTCCACGTGAGTGTGAGAGTGTGAGTTAATGTGAGTGTGGGTGAGTTAATGTGTGAGTGGGTGTGATTGTGAGTGAATATGTCTGAGTGTGTAAAAAGAAGGCAGACCAGGTTGGGGATATCACTAAAAAAGGGGTCCAGCATGGGGGACATTACTACACTATGGGGCCAGGATGGGGACATCACTACAAAAGGGGACCAGCATGGGGGACAGGATGGTGACATCACTACAAAAGGGGATCAGTATGGGGGTCATCATTACAAAAAGGGACCAGCACGGGGGACATTACCACAGAAGGGGATCAGGTTGGGGATATTAGTACAAGAGGGCGACCAGGATGGGGACCAGTATGGGGACATTACAACAAGAAAGGGACCAAGATGCGGACATTACTACAAGAAGGGGATCAGGATTTGGACATTACTACATTGACCAAAAAATCTGGTATTACTAAAAATGTCAGGGTACCGGCACACCAGGTGACATCGCCCCGTGTAAAGTGTCGATTTTGCACCGAAAAATCGGCTCAGAGTGGTCGCCTGGTTTCACAGCACTGCTGTGAAACCAGGCAACCACTCTCAGGTGATGTGTAAGCATCGCACTGTGTAACATCGCGAATAGCGATGTTACAGGCGATGGGAGCCATAGGCTCCCATGTTACAGGATCCCTGCTGGGGTTTCTAGACACCCCAACAGCGGCGTTACCTGAAACATCGCCAAAGCATCACCGAAGGCATCGCCGCGTCTAAACACACGACGCTGACGGGGTGCCAAAAATGTGCGCGCTCCCGTGTGTCGCCTGCGATATCTCCGGCGATGTCACCTGGTGTGACGGTACCCTTAGTCCTACAAGCAATGCGGCCCCCGATAGAAAAACTTTTCTATGTGCGGCCCACCAACCCAGCCGAGTTTGAGACCCCTGATCTAGATGCATAGTGAGCACTTTGATCTCCCAGGTGTTTCACAAATTGTTCAGTAAAAATGAAAAAGCACTATTTTTCCAAAAAATTTTTTTCGTTTTTACGCACTAATTTGTGAAGCACCTTGGGGTTCAAAGTGCTCATTATGCAGCTAGATAAGTTCCTTGGGGGGGTCTAGTTTCCAAAATGGGGTCACTTGTGGGGGAGCTCCAATGTTCAGGCACGCAGTTGCTCTCCATACGCAACATGGCGTCCGCTAACAATTGGAGCTAATTTTCCATTGAAATTGTTAGAGGACACAATGTCGCATATGGAGAGCCCCTGTGTGCCTCCAGCACAAGGGCAGCTGGAAGAGTTGGGGTACAGCACCAGAAAATGGCACCTGTAATGAATGCGCTATTTTCTGGGGTGGCTGTGGCTTGCAATGCGCAATGTGGGGGGCCACAATGTTTGGTACTCTCCACGCTGAGGGTTCCAGCCCCCCAATTGCCAAGTTGTACCTGGCTGTCAACCAAAAGTACAGCGAAACCTATTTTTGTTTTATTTATAGTTTTGGTCCAGCCAGGTACAACTAGGCAAGCTGGGGGCTGGAATCCTCAGCATGGAGGATCCCAAGCATTCTGGGCCCCCCATGCTGCGAATTGCAGCCCACAGCCACCCCAGAAAATGGCGCATTCATTGAAGCGCTATTTTCTGGCGCTGTATCCAGACTCTTTCAGTTGCCCTGGTGCCGGTTGCCAACTGGGTATTAAAGGGGTTAATGTCAGCTTTTTATATTGGCAGCTGGCACTAAGCCCGAGATTCATAATGTCAGGCCAGTGTTAGACCCGGCCATTAAGACTCTAGTAAATAGTAAAAATAAAAATAAAAAAATACACCACACAGAGAAAAATCTATTAAAATAAAAAAAAAAAAAAAAACACAATCAAAACTTGGACTCCATCTTTATTATTATTATCCGACGTAGTCCAAAACGATGGCCCTATGATGCTCGATTGCCTCTGCTACATCCAGAGACTGCAGCAAGGGATCAGGTGTCCTCTTGTTGCAGTCTCTGGTGTCATAGTGATAGTGCACTGTATGGCAGATCATTGCCATACAATGCTCCCTCACCGTGACCTCAGAGACTACAACAAGAGGACACTTGATCCCTTGCTGTAGTCTCTGGGGTAAGAGTCATGGTGCACTGTATGGCAATGATCTGCCATACAGTGCACCATCACCGTGACCCCAGAAACTACAACAAGAGGACACTTGATCCCTTGCTGTAGTCTCTGGGATCAGAGTCATGGTGCACTGTATGGCAATGATCTGCCATAACGTGCACAATCATCATGACCCCATAGAATACAACAAAGGATCAAGAGTCCTCTTGTTGTTGTCTCTGGGGTCACGGTGATGGTGTACTGTATGGCAATGATCTGCCATACAGTGCACCATCACTATGACTGCAGAGACTACAACAAGTGGACACTTGATCCCTTGCTGTAGTCTCTGGGATCCCATCCATCCTCACCTCACCCCATCCATCCAGTCCACCTCATCCTCCTGGCAGCCCGATGTCCAGCAGCTCCTTCTGTCAGCTGGAGAGGTGATGGCGGGGAGCGGTGACCGGGCCCCATCGGGGCAGCACCGGTGGTGTGTGGGGGCAGCGGGGTGCACGGGGCATGGGGGGAAGGGGGGGGCAGAGATGAGCGGAGCGGGAGGAGGGGAGGCGAGGAGGAATTACCGGCAGGGGCTGTGGAGCAGCTCTGATGGGAGGGATCATTCCATCAGATAGCTTCCATCAGAGCTGGAGGGGGAGATGCCCACCCCCTCCAGTGCTCCAGCCCCTTCCATAGGTTTACCCTGAAAATTGGAAATTTCAACAGCTAATCACAGCGATTGCAGGCGGGGAGGGGGTGGCAAAGATACCCCCCCAACGTCACCTAAGGCCCCCTCCTGTGTGTAGGGCCAGCTACATTTCACCGGCCCTACACACAGGAGCTGCAGGACCGCGATCTTTTCATGACGCCACATAGGCGTCATGGGTGTGGAATGCACCGACTTTCATGATGCCTACATGGCGTCAAGGGTCGAGAAGGGGATAAAAGGCAACATGTCATGCTCCGATATTGGAAATCTGCAGAGAAATGGCATTTACATTCTGTCTAGCCAGCTTACTAGAGCAGCAGCTACAGGGAGATAATGAAGGTATATTCCCCTGCAGCAGCTAGCTTCCAGTTTCTAGATTACAAACTGTAAATTCTATATCATAGCGCACAAGTAAATATTTAAAGAAAATCTGTCACCTCGAAAACAGTAACTGAACCATTATACGAGGTCTCATCCATGACCAGTCAATATAGGTTCTTATCAGTTCTTATCAGTCCGGAACCGCTGACAAATGGACCGGGAAGTTTTCACTCGCATGCTTTTCTGACCTGTTGTCAAATATTTGGGGACCCACTTTGCAGATAGCTTCTTCATGTTCAAATTTAATGATACAAACACATTCATGAGAAATCCCCATGATGTCTGCTACTCCTTTAGCTGAAATTCGCCGATTTGCCAGTATAAGGTTGTGCACAGCACCGATGATCTCCGGCACAACAACCACTCTCTGTTGTTCAGAACGTTCCTAATCATTGGTGCTGAAGTGGCAAGTTTTAAACTTGGTAACCCAGTTTTTAACTGTAGAATATGAACGGCATTGATCCCGTAATGTCTGCGACATATCACCATGAATATCCTTCGCAGACTTTCCTTGCAGAAACAAGAATTTTATCACTCCTCTGCTCTCATTTGCTGTGAATGTCGGCTTAGACTCTACCATTTTGTTTTCCCACCTAGATCACTGTTGCCATAAGCTACAAAACACAACATTTTGAAAACATATATTATGGTACCTTTACACCCGCTACAGAAGGTTAGAAACAACCGGGTGTCGGAGACAATTGTATCTTGCACCGTCAAAACACCGCGAGGTAGCGGCATGTAAATCAGGTTGTTGCCACCGGCCACTGTCGACACCTGTTTTTTAGCAGTGCTCAAAAACAGGTTGGTTTCAACCTGATGGTAGCGGCGTGTAATCGAGGAACAGGAAGGTTTTTGCGACTCCCTGGGGCGTGACACAGCCTCTGGGATACCACGCCCCATCAGCGATCATTGGTGGAAGCTCCTGTGTTACGATTGTTTGTCCCTGCATAGGGCGGCATATTTAAGGAGCTGACCAGTCACACTACACAATTGCAATAGCATCATGTATTAGCCAGCCTTCCTGCGCTGGCTGGCCAGTCATGATGCTATTGCTTTGTCCAATCACCGTATGAGCGTCTCGTAATCCACAACTGTGGCACGCCTATGTGTTGTCCCTGCTGCCCCAGGTCCTCCCATATTCCCATGTGGTAGTGGCGTGTAAATGAGGGATGGTGCTCTACAGAAGGTAACCTGCGGCACCCGTCGGTGCATCCAGTGATAGAATAAACCTTCTGTAGAGCACCTTGTAGCGGCATGTAAAGGTGTATCAGGTACCGTTAGGAACCGTTGAAACGTGCTCGTGCACGTGAGACACCCGGTTGTTTCTAACCTTCTGTAGCGGCGTGTAAAGGTACCATTAGACACATAAGGATTTCATGTGATGTAACATCATAGAAACAAAAAAAGAACACGAAAAGCCAAAGACTTATCAGCAGCCCCTTGTACATATACATAGTGGTTTCATTTCAGCCTCTATAAAAAAAAAAAAAACATACCCGAAGCATAGATTTCAAAGTTTTAGTTGCTGGAGAAAAATCTAAATTACTTACTGGTAATGGATTTTTCTGGAGCCACGACAGCACCACCTGAGAGGTCTGCCCATCCAAGATAGGAAACCTCTGAGGTGTAGGAGAGGTACCGCCTTTTTGTTTCAGTTGGTTTACAGAGCTCGGAGAGGAGTACCCAAAAACATTAGTACATAACCACCAAAGGAATTTTTTACATGGCATAACACCCCAATCATGAGCCACAACCAGAAAAGGAAGGGAGGAAAGCAGTGGTGCTGTCGTGGCTCCGGCAAAACCCATAACCGGTAAGTAATTTCGATTTTTACATCATTGCCATGACAGCATCACCTGAGAGATTTCAGAGAAAAGAAATGTTAGGGAGGGACCACTGCTTGAAGAACCTGTCTACCAAAGGTCACCTCTTCAGTGGAAGATAGATCAAGTCTATAATGCTTGAAAAAGGTAGAAGGAGAAGACGATCTAGTTGCCCTACAGATTAAATCTAAGGGTACCGTCACACGTGGCGATGTCCTGGGCGATTCCACAGGCGACGCACGTGCATGCGCACGTATTTGCGTGTCGCCTAAGGTCACCGTCGCCCATTTACACGGGGCGACAACTTAGGCGACGCTCGGGCGACAACCCGAACGGAAATTGCCTGAGCGTCGCCAAAGGCCCAGGGGCGATCAAGTTGCTGGTCACCACTTCCGCGTCACATAGAGCCACCATATTGGCGATGTGGGCGTAAATTTGAGCTGCATCTCGGAGATAGGCGTTAACATAATGTTGTGTGATGCCTTGAAGAAGTGTGATTGGTCATTATTTTAAATTAATGTCCTTCCTTGTTCGCCGCGCCAGAATAGACAACTCTCGTGTGATGTGTCGCGTATTATTGCTATATGCATTGGCGTTGCCAAGAAGGCAAAGCACGACGCTCGTGTGATGTTTTATTGTACAGTAAATTTGTACAGCGCTTTTAATGTGAACTGTGTTGTGCTACAGCGTTGTGTATTTGAAATCACTCTTGCGTTCCTCATCCAAAACACTCATTCAAAAAAAACACGTACAAGTAAATGGTGTATCCCAAAAAAAAAATGTAATTTTTAAGAACAGGACCAACATGGTCAATAAAATTTACAACAGTAAACCCATAAACGTGGGTTTCTTTTTTTTTTAAGAAAAACAAAACTAAACATGGGGATGAATAATGGGAGGATGTCCTTCTTGAGGGGCAGAGGGGGTATGGGCACATTTATTTGCGTCAATGAGGCGCCTTAAATTGGCCAGATGTTCTGCCGCCATATCGTGTGCCGCCTCCAGGTCCTGCAGGGATGGGCCACCTACAGAGGAAACAGAACATCATCATCAGCAACATGTTTAGGACAAATAGGAGGTGTGTTTGCATAGAAGTGTATGCACTTACCAGGGGGCTGTGGATCCACCATTTGGGGGAGAGGGCATGGTGATGGACTTATCACCCAATCCACTGGTTTGCTTGGGTGATCTGTAATAAAATGAACATATGTGTATTTGTTAGCCCATAACAAAGGTACCAACAGACAAATTAAGTGGGAGGAAAAAAAACAAAAAAACAGAATATATGAGTCATAGGCGGCCGTCACACGGTGCAATGTTGCTAACGATATCGTTTAAGCGATCTGCTTTTTGATCGCTTAAGCGATATCGTTTGTGCATCGCTGCGTGCAATCAAGCGATTTTACAATGTAAAATCGCTTGATCGTGACATCACAGATATGAGATCCGGAGCTCATATTAAGCGATAAACGCTTGTTCGATCTACGTCATCGTGGTGTGTGACACCACGATGAACGATCTCCCAGCGGCAGAGCCTATGCTGGGAGATGGTATCTATGGTAAACGTCGGGTTACTAAGCGCCGCGCGGCGCCTAGTAAACCGATGTGTACCATAGTTACCAGCTATCTCGCTGCTCCACATCGCTGGTGAGTCTGCCTGTGTGACAGCTCACCAGCGATGTGAGCGATATCGTTAGCGATCGCGCGTGCACGTGATCGCTAACAATATCGCTCACGATATTGCAGCGTGTGACGGCCGCCATATCACATTACACACACCTTCCTGGCTGCTTATTGGGTCCTGAGGGGACACATCTGGCGGCGGTGTGCCTGGTGACCCAGGTTTGCTCTGTGGTGGTGTTGTTGGTGGTCCTCCCGCAGGGGATGGGGGATGCACCGGCCTTCTTTCACCACCTGTTGAGGGAACAACATACTTTCTCACAATAATAACATGGCCTGATATGTGGGAACTGAATACACAGTGCTGTTTTAAGTTCATTTGGTCAGGTTGAGTGCAATTGAAAGAATGGCAGGATACGCCAACAGTATGTCATATGTGGGTAGGGTAAACATATGACAATATGTGGCTAGGTAAAGTAGACACACCGTACAGTACCCTGTAACCTATATATGTGGCTGAATCAGGTAGATGATCCTGCAGCTGCAGAGTCATGAAGAAGCTGTCACATACATTGGCCCGATATATTTTGGGGTGTACAGTGGCATGTGCTGCCCTTCCTATGTATTTCATTACACAGAAAGGGATGTGTATGTATTGTCAGGCTACTCACTCCTCATCTGGGCAATCATGGCACGCAGTATGGGGATGCGTCCTGGGGTTTTAAACTTGAGATCTGCTATTTTTTTGCTGATCTGCTTGGTGGAGCGCGTAATCCCCAAACGATTCTCCAGGCGCCTCTGTATCCTCCGAAGGACCTCCTGTTTGTGGAGGCGCGGATGGATGTGGTGCTGGTGACACCAATAATCCTTGTGGTCACATGTGGCGATGAGCACAAGGAGCTCAGGCTCTCCCCAAACTGCTGCTCTCATGGGTGCAGCTATCTTAGCAATTCTGCAGGGGGAAGGAGAAAGCAGCAGGAAGGCGGCGCCAAAAGATTGACAACGTTTGGGCGAATGAACGCACGGGAGACATGTCACATGTTGACGGGGGCCCAGAGGCGCCGCATGAGCTACAGTATTTACTGTATGCTTGTGCGTCTTGTCATACAGGATGCCCGAAACTACAGCGCTCGTGCAGCTTTTAGTTAGGCTGTTATTGCAATTGCGTTGTGTAACATACATTTGTTTCAGGCACATCTCTGGACTTTATTTAGCACACAGCCGCAAACACACAGGCGACATCACTGTACAGTATGTATGCTCCTTTGTGAGACACCTTTGGACTTCATCAAATATGGCGCCGAGGAACAGGACAACCAATCGGAACGTTCGAGCTGCCACCAATCCACGCAGACCGCCAGAGCTAGTAAATACGCCCTGAAACGCCTACCGGAATGGTATGGGCGATGTGTGCTGTCGCCTTTGACATTGCTCATGAGATGTTACACAGGACGATCAGCACACATCGCCCAAGAACGGTCACCTGGTTTCACAGCACTGATGTGAAACCAGGCGACCACTCAGACATGTCGCCATCGCCCATTTACATTAGGCGACGCATTGGCGATATCGCCGGCGACAGGCCACGCCTTGGCGTCACCTATGGAACCGCCCGGGAGATCGCCACGTGTGACGGTACCCTTAGGGAACATCTGCCTTCTCTGCTCATGAGGTTGCTACTGCCATGGTTGAATGAGCAGAAATTCCTTCTGGAATGGGAACATGACTAGAAGAATTGGCTATGGCTACAGCCTCTCTTAGCCATCTAGCTAAGGTACCTTTGGACACCCCTTTACCCTTAGATGCCCCTTGGAATGCAACAAATAGGTTCTGAGAATTCCTCCAAGTTTTGGACAATTCTAGATAGGTAATCAGGGCTCTCCTGACATCTAGCGTATGCAAGATCTCTTCCTTAGGATTAGCTGGATGGTCACAAAAGGAGGGAAGTACAATCTCCTGAACCCTGTGAAAATGCTTTGCCATCTTTGGGAGATAGGAGGGGTGTAGTCTGAGAATGACCGTATCGTCCAGTATACGATAGAAGGCCCCACCACTGATAAGTCCTGCAAGCTGCTAAGCCGCCTGGCTGAAGTCAAAGCAACCAACAAGACCACCTTCAGGGTGAGAACCTTAGGAGAGGCCTCAGAAAGGTGTTCAAAGGGGGGCTTATTTAAAGCATCTAACACCAAATTGAGATCCCATAGAGGCATCTTAGAACAGGGAAATGGAGTGGCTCGCTTACAGGACTGGATAAAACGTGACACCCAGGGAAAATTGGCTAGGTTACAATTATACAAGGCACCGAGACCTGCACTTTTAGGGTATTAACTGAGAGACCCATCTCCCACCCGTTCTGGAGAAACTCCAGGATAGCTGTCACCGGGGTTCCCCCTCTGGGCTTACTCTTGAACAGACAAAAAATTTTTCCACACTTTACTGTAGATGTTGGTGGTGACAGTTTTTTCACTTGACATCAAAGTGCGAAACAAGCCTGTGGAGAAACCTCTAGACCTCAGGAGCCACCTCTCACGTTCTATTCAGTCAGCCGGAGACCCAAGACTTGCAGATGATGGACCGGCCCCTGGGAGAGAAAAGTCTGGGAGACAGGCAGGGTCCCGGGATCTGTTATGGTACCTTCACACACCACAATATCGGCTGGCAATCCTAAAGGCGATATGTCACCCGGGAGAAATCGCCGTGAAATTGCCTCACAGTTGCAGCGTGTGATTGGGCAATTTCACGGCGATAAATCGCCTGTCGCCTGATTCCTGAGCACTGCTCTGAAATCAGCTTCAATCATGAAGGTATTATATCCGTGTGGTGGCGTGTGTGATAGGGCGATAGTGATGGAATCAGCGTCGCCTATGACTTCCCGTAGGTGAACCACAGCGTGCTGTAGTCCACACCCCGTGTGAACTGATTGGTGTGGGCTACTGTGTTCCCATTGGCGATCAATTGACACCGCGCCATATCTGAAGAGTTGTCCGTCCAGCGCCACACAATGGCAATGGCGTCATGCATTAGCCAGCCTACCAGAGCAGGCTGACCAATCGTAACGCAGTTGTGTTGTCCAATGAGCGGCTATGGGGCGCGGTGGGGACCGCTGCGGCACGCCTATGTCCTCGGGGCGCTGAACATGTACATTCAAGAAAAGGATTAGCTCCACCACCTAATATTCCCAGGACTCCCAGGCAAACCGGAAGGTGGCTTGGCAACCACCAGTAGCAATAGAATAAAGGTGTAAAATCCGGTGCCACAAAATTTCTTTTTATTTTCAAAAAATTAAAAATCACACATCCTCCAGAGGAGCCTCTGGACGCGTTTCGTGGGTCTAGCCCACTTAATCGCTGAACATGTACGCCCACATTGCTTTTGGGATTGCGGCGTGTGAAGCAGCGAGGGAATTCGACCGGATTGGTTCCGCTGTGGGTGAGACGATTTCCGGGGCGACACATTGCCTTTCTTTCAGGGCGAGATTGCGGCATGTAATACCGCCATCGGCGATCTGAGGCGAGCATGAAAAACGTGCACGCGCACGTTAGATCGCCTTATATCGCCAGCCGATATTGCGGTGTGTGAAGGTACCATTAGAGACATCTTACGTAGCCAAAAGAACCAGGCCCTCCTGGGCCAGAAATGAGCCATCATGATGACCCTGGCTCTGTCTTCCCTGATTTTCCAGAGGACGGCTGGAATTAATACTAAGGGGGGAAAGGCATATAGGAGGCCCTTGGACCAGGAAATCTGTAGAGAGTCTACCGCAAAGGGTTTGTCTCTGGGATCCAGAGAACGAAACCTCTGCACCTGTCTATTACCAGAGTTGAAAAACAGATCCATCTCCGGCAGTCCCCAATCTGAGTAAATATCCCTGGATCCAGGGCTCATTCCCTGTCGTAAGTGCATCCTGCTGTGGAAGTCTGCCCTGCAATTTGCTTCCCCCTTATGTGTAGTGCAGATAGAGAGATCTGGTATTCCTGCAAAATATGGAAAATCTCCTGAGTGAGGTTCATCAGAGTCAAGGGTACCTTCACACGCCGCAATATCGCCTGGGAATCCTAAAGACGATACGTCGCCCTGGAGCAATCACCGTGAAATTGCCTCACAGTTACAGCTTGTGATTGGGGAATTTCGGGGCAATAAATCGCCTCTTGCCTGATTCCTGAGCACTGCTCTGAAATCAGCCACAATCTCAAAGGCGATATTTCCGTGTTGTGGCGTGTGATAGGGCGATAGTGATGGAATCAGCATCGCCTATGATTTCCCGTAGGCGAGCCACAGCATGCTGTAGTCCGCGCCCAGTGTGAACTGATTGGTGTGGGCTACTGTGTTCCCATTGGCTGTCAATTGACACCGCACCATATTTGAAGAGCTGTCGGTCCAGCGCCACACAATGGGAATGGCGTCATGCATTAGCCAGCCTTCCAGAGCAGGCTGACCAATCGGAACGCTGTTGCGTTGTCCAATGAGCGCGTATGGGGCACGGTGTAAACCACTGCTGCACGCCTATCTTTTCGCCATGCTGAACATGTACTCCCACATTACCTTTGAGATTGCGGCGTGTGAACTGGGGATGGGATTAGACAGGATTGCTCCCGCTGTACGTGAGGCGATTTCTGGAGCGACACATCTCCTTACTTTCAGGGCGCAATAGCGGCGAGTGAGGACGCCATCGGCGATCTGAGGCGACCATGAAAAACGTGCACGCGCACGTTAGATCACCTCATATCGCCAGGTGAGATTGCGGCATGTGAAGGTACCTTTAGAGACCTTGTGCCTCCCTGATGGTTCAAATATGCGACAGACACATTGTTGTCTTATTGAATGCGTAGATGCAGACCCTGAAGACAGGGAAGAAAGGTTGAAATGGCTTCCTTCACAGCTCAGAGTTCCCGCATATTTGAGGACATTCGCGAGAGATGCGAATCCCAGACCCCCTATGTTGAGGGATCTCGAAGATGAGCACCCCACCACCAGGAAGATGCATCTGTGGTGATAATGTCTGACACTGCAATTCCCCTTGTGAGGTTGTCCCGCACAAGCCACCACCCCAGTGAGTCTATGGTTTCGGCTGAGAGAACTATCTTTTTCTCCAAAGGAGGAACCTAGGAAAATCTTTTTTTTTTTTTGTTAGAACCTCCCACTGGAGAACCTTGTGTGCAACCGGGCCCAGGGCAGCGCGGGGATGCAAGATGTGAGGTAGCCCAAGAGACATTGCTCTTCGCAAGGTCACCTGGGGATTCTGTATTGTTGCTGAAATTAATGCCTGAATATTTTGCCGTTTTTCCAGGGAAAGTAGGCAAAGTTGAACCAGTTCAGAATTAATACCAGAAAGGTCTGCCGTGTGGTGGGCACTAATCTGGACTTCTCCAGGTTGATGATCCAGCCGAGATCTGTTAAGGTGGCCCGTACAATTTTCAGGTGGATCATGCACTGTTCGCTGGAGTTCCCTACAATGAGGTCATCTAAATATGGAACAATCAAAATTGGTTTGTGTATTAGGTAAGCCATCACTTCTGTCATCGGCTTCGTGAAGATCCTCGGAGCAATGGCCAGACCTAAAGGAAGAGCCTGAAAAGGATAATGACAAAGGATCCCTCCTATGTACAGAGCGAACCTTAGTAATTGTTGATGGTTCTGATAGATAGGAACATGGTAGTACGCATCTTTCAGATCCAGTACTACCATGAAACAGTCCGCAAAATGCAGCTTTAGTGCTGACCTCATTGTCTCCATCTTGAAGTTCCTCTGTACCATGAAATGGTTTAGTTTCTTTAAGTTGATGATAGTACTGAACATGGGTGTACCCAGGATCAAAACTAGGGGGGGTGCGCCATGGTCGTTTGGAACATCATATCCGGCCCAGTGCATTGTGGGGGCTGATCACGTGTTCAGCCAGGCTCCAGCGCATGCGCAGTGCGCATTATTGAAGCTGGGACGAACACATAATCAACCCCACAATGCACCGGGTCGGATATGACGTTTCGGCCAGCGCGTCAGAGTACCACAGGAGGCAGGAATTTCAAAAAGTGCTGACAGGTTCCCTTTAAAGGGAACCTGCCACTCCCTTTGGCCGGTCTAACCCCTACCCACCACTTTATACATGATGTATTTGGGATTCCTCTGACAACTATATGCTCAGCGGTTCCCCTGTGTACCTCAAAAATGAACTTTTAATATCTCCTGAGCGGTATGGAAATTAGCTGAAAATGGTCCGGGAGGATCTGCTCAATCTGGTTGTCTCCGATTGGGGTCGTTTATTTCTTTCCTTCATCTTGTCCAGGCACCTTGATGACTTTTCACATCCGCAGATCATCTCTGCAGACGTCCATCTTCTCTGGTATTTTGCAGGACATCCCGGCACGATACCCTTAAAAATAGCAGAATTGTCAAAAGTCTCCTCAGTATAAATATCTGCCCTACACTGTGCCCCAGAATAAATAATTGCTCCTCCTCACTATTCCCTGCACATATGATTTAGACACTGTCCTTCTCTTGGCACATGCCCTCCACACTGCCCTATCCCTCCATACTGGGCGCCTTGGTCACACTGTCCTCTAACACTATGTCCCCCTATACTGACCACTGTTTATACTGTTCTATCTCATCAAACTCCCCATCCTCAACATACTGTCCCTGCATGCTGCCCCCACACCCATATAACCCCCCCTCACTCCACATACTGTGTCGCAACCATGCCCCTCACTCCGCATACTGTCTCCACACCCATATAATCCCTCCTTACTCCACATACTGTGCCGCAGCCATCTTTCCCTTACTCCTTATACTAGATCCTCAAATTTACCCTCTTGCTTCCCATACTGTCCTCCACATACTGTGTCTACACCCATCTCCCCTTGCTCCGTATTGTGTCCTCAAATCCCCCATTTTCTCTTCATGCTGTCTCCACATACACCACTCCCCCACCCTCTCCCCCTCATTTGCTCCCTTTATATTCCCCCCATCCTCTCCCCCAGTTTGCTCCTACTTCCCCCCACCCTGCCCCCGTTTGCTCCTCATACTCCCACCATCCACTCCGCCCCCCACCCTGTCATCTCAGTTTGTTCTTCATACTCCCCCAGCTTGTGCCTCATACTCCCTCCCCACCTTGTTCTCCCAGTCTGCTCCTCATACACCCCCTATCCTCCTCCCCCCAGTTTGCTCCTCATACTCCTCCCACTCTGCTCCTCATACACCTCCTATCCTGTCCCCCCAGTTTGCTTTTCATACTCCCCCCAACGCTGTCCCTCTTCTGCTACTTACGTTAATGCCCCCTGTCTTTCTCAGCTCCAGTGTGTAATGCTGCGCTCCATCCTTCTGTCGCCTCTGCCGGGTGACGTCATAAGTGTAATCAGGTGACCTGATGACGTGGCCCTGACCTGGAACTGCCGGGAATCAGGGCTCCCATTGTGCATACAAGAGGTGGCTAATAGACGCTTCGCGTACTATGGACTGCAAGAGTCTCTGCCCCTGCTGTCAGCTGATAGCAGGGGCAGAGAAAAGCCGCCCCCCCCTACCCCATGCTGGGTACGCCCATGGTACTGAAGGACCAGTGTGGCTTTGGGACTAAAAATAGAGTGGAATAGAACCCTTGCTCCTGCGGGACTGGACTTATGACATTTTTCATTTCTAGGGAGAGCACTTTGTCTATAAAAGGTACCGTCATACACGGCAATATTGCTAGCAAATTCACTGGCAATTTGTAGATGGCAACAAAATGGAACAATGTGTCCATGATTTCACTGGAACCAGCAAATTGCCAGTGAAATTGCTAGCAATATTGCCCCGTGTGACGGTACCTTTAGAATCTTGGATTTGTCAAGTTGCCGACAGATGTTATTATCATGGACCCCATAGGGGGTCGAAGCAAACTCCAGCTGTAACCCATCTGACAATATTTTGAGCACACTCACAGACTGGGAGAAACCAGGAAAGCCTTCCTCCCACCTGGCACAAGCCATCACTTTCTTGCTATCCAGGGAAGATCCCTTGAACAAGAATCCAGTTTTCTTGTCCTTCCTATCATACCAGGAATCCCTTGATCTCTTATGGTACCTTTACACGCCGCCACTGTGGCTAGCAACAGGTATCCACCGCACGTGCACGTTTTTAACGGTGGATACCAATCGCCGATGCCGCATATAGACGCCACCACTGCGTGCTCCACTGAAGGTATCTTTGTTCCCCGGAAGTGCCGACGGGTGCCGAGGCTTACTTCCTGTGGAATACCTTCGCTACATCACACGCCGCTACCACAGAGGATATGGGCGTACATATTTCGCGCCGTTAGTACAGGCGTGACAGAGTTGTGTGTTCCGTGATGCACAAGCGTTGATTGGACAACGCAATAGAGTCATGATTGGCCAGCCGGCGCAGGAAGGCTGGCTAATACATGACGCCATTGCAATTGTGGACTGTGAATGGACAGCTCTTTAAATATGGCGCCCTGTTAAGGGACAACCAATCGTAACGCAGGAGCCTCCACCAATGATCGCTGATGAAGCGTGGTATCCATGACACCGTGGCACGCCCCTGGAAATTCGTAGGCCACGCAAATACCTTGCCTGTGCCCCGATTACACGCCACCACCATAGGAATTGTTCCTTCCCGTTTTTGAGCACCGCTCAGAAAATAGAATTATTCTTACCGTTAATTCCTTTTCTGGGGCCCTTCCACGACAGCATACGAGGTTGCCTCTCCACGCCCTAATTGGGACAGGAAGCACAAGAATTGATACCCCCCGACCACAGCCTGCAGGACATCCTGCAAAAAGCCAAATCCCCGGGGGATCCCAGATCCAGACGATAAGGTGTTGTGAAGGTACGCAGGGAGGACCACGCAGCAGCCGCGCAGAGCTGCTACGGGAAGCCCCTGCCCATCGTGCTCCGAAGACCAAGGAAGCTCAGGCGGAAGGGCAGGAAACCCAGAAGACGACAGAACCCACTAGGCGAGGCCAGAACAGTAATGGCACGGGTTTGCCAGGGGGCCACGGGACTCGTAGCTCCGGACGTGCCCACCCATCGGCCAAAGGGTGTAAGAAAAAGGTTGGGAACTATGCGCCAGGGTATCATCACCCCAAGACAACCTAGCCTGGTCCTGTAATCATTAAGGAATGGAAGTCGACCTCCTTCGGAGTCTGAGGATATCGAGCGGAGGAAGGAAGGACAATCGACTGGGAGCGATGGAACATCAAGACCTCTCTGGGAAAGAATGAAGGGACCAGCTGAGGAACAACGCTGTCAGCACAGACAGAAATATGGGTCCCGGACGGACAAAGCCAGAAGCACCCCGACCCGCCGAGCAGATGTAATCTCCAAGAGAAAAGGAGTCTCGCGAGACCACAACCGGACAGCACTGGAAGAGAGCGGGACAGAGGGAGAACGTGACAGGCCAAACAGGACCACAACAAGAGCCCAGGCAGGAGTAAGGACCCCTCGCGGACAAAGTCTGGAAGCAGACACCATAAATCGGTGAACCCAGGGAAAAGTCGCCCAAACTGCACCAAAAGGGGGGGCTGAGAGCCGAAACCAACCCACAATGTGGCTGGCGGAAGTCCCAGGGCCAAGCCACACTGGAGAAAAGCCAGAAAGCGCGAGACATCTGGAAGGTCGAGAACCACACCAAGAGAAGAATCAAATCCACACCGCATTGGAAATCGCAGAAGGGACCAGCCCACGGTCCCCCAGCAAGGCAGCTATGAATTTTCCAGACAGGCCCGGAGCCCTTAGGACAGGGGCCCAGAAGCCACACAGCTAAGCCAAGCCACCGTGGAACCGGAGAACATAGCGAACCCAGAAACAGTAAGGAGGGGTCAGGGCCCAAAACGACCGGACCCCCGAGATTGAGAGACATAATCAGGGTGTACCAGCTCCTCCTCGGCCACAGAGGAGCCACAAGGATTGTCAGAACATCGCCGTCCCTGAACTTTCTCAGAGGACCAGTCTGAAGGGAAATAGGGGGGAAGCGAACAGGACGAAGGCCGGGGACCTTATCATGCCAACGGAGAGCAGAACCCACCCTGTCCAAGCTCCACACTCCTGGGTGGAATACCTGGCGGCGGAGGAAATCCGCCGGAAGGCGCAATGATCTCGTCAGGGGAACTGTTGAAGGAAAAAGGAGGAACAGTTCTGCCCAGAGGACGAACCGGAAGGACCCAGACAGCAGGGAGCAGGACCATGGACCCCCAGATGACGGAGGGGAGCCACCGAGGTGACAACGACTGAAGACCCCAGAACAAGAGATCCCATGCAGAACTCGAGCAGCAAGGAGGGCTTCCGCGACCGCCCCAGCTCCTGATAAAAGGAGGACTGGGAACATATGGCGCGACCCCATAATCCCTGAACCGGGATGTGGGCAGCAATTGCAGCCCCGCTGGCTGGCCATAGTCAGAGGGATGACCGGGAGACCGAACAGAGGAAACCCCTGGCAACAGGTCGAGGGGGTTCAACCACCAGAGGAGAGACAGATGGAATGCCAGATGACAAGGATCCCGGAGCCGAAAGTGACGACCGAAGGGAGGGAGACAACTGACGACTGCTGTGGGCTCCAGGCAGGAGCGGAGGGAGCAATTAGAAGGCAGACATCCCGACATGGCAATAAACAACTGCCACGACCCCGCAGGAAGGCCACCCCCGCCTTCCCCAGTTCCGAGAAAATCCAGGGAGCCAAGGAGAGCCCGAAGGGAAGGACAGGTAACTGGAAGTGCGAAGAGGAGGAATTTCCGGAGCCGAGGATGAATGGGAACGGGGAAGCAAGAGGCCTTCAAATCGGTTGTAGCCATCTGGTGGTGTCTACCATCATCTGAATCGCTGAGAGGAAAAAGACTGCACCCCGAAACACTCGTACCTGACATGTAGGTTGAACGTGTCAGGCAGATAAGGACCCGGGAGACCCTAGATGGCATCCTGACCAAGAAGAGGTGGGAGTAGACCTAACCCCACCCCCTGGCTTGGAAATGGGGCTTTTGCATGCAGGAAGTCCTGCACCCTTGCGTATAGGATACCTTGCGCACCCTGCGAAGGCAGGGCGGGAACCTGGAGACCTAGTGGGGGAGGAGACCCGAACTCGAAGAGGAGCCGAAAGGACCCCATCACCCACCGCCAACAAAATCTGCCGCCACGAAGGGAGAAAGGCCGCAAGTCGGCTTCCCCTCCCTCACCTGGACCTGAGGCACCGTTAGTCAGGTTGCTGCTGCTGCAGACGGGAAGGGAAGGGACAAGGATATGGTCCCCTCTACCCTTCTGGGAACTCCACCGTCCGGATTACCCAGTCCCGTGGGGCTGGGAGTTCCGAGGCACCGAGGAAGAAAATGGCCGTGTCCTGGGGAACTCATGCACCGCAAGAGCCCCGCGGACAGTAGCCTTCTCCAGGATCTCCTCCAAAGCCGGTCCGAATACCAAATCACCTTTGAAGGGGATCGAGCCCAGCCGCAATTCGGAAGTGGGATCCCCACTCCACACCGACAGCCACAGAGCCGGCTGGCAGAATCCGATATCCAGGCTGTCAGACAGACCGAGTCCGTGGAGGCGACTGCGAGTACACAGGGTGCCGCCAGGGCAAGGGAAAGGAATCAAAGAGTACTTCCCTAGGGTGCCCAGTGAAACATGGGATACCCACAGATCCAGCCAGTTAAGGAGGGATCTAGAAACTCAAGAAGCAGCGAAATTCGCCCATAAGCTAGAGGAGGAGGCCTCCCACGAACGCTTCATAAAGCACTCAATCGTTCGCCTGTAAAGATGGGACGCTAACAGAACAGATCAGGCATTAATCCAGTTTTACCAACTGCGCCACAGAGAGCTCCTATTTACAAAAGGAGAGTGGCTGTACCCCTTTCATGTCCACCCTTTGGGACAACCCAGGGGAACTCAGGAGGAATGAGCGACTGAGATCACTTTGGAATCATTACTCAGGAAATCCCATTCCTGAGAGATGAGAGCCAGAAAGTAGGAATGAACCAGAAAAACTGGTAGCTTAGCAGATGTAAGCCCAGCAAACCACTCATCCTGACGGAGGAGAGGACTCGCACCTCTCGCAACCCATAGTGCTCCGAACAGCCCCAAACAATAACCCCATGGTAACCAGGAATTGTCCAAGCGCAGCCTGTCAGGAAGAAGAGGCTACAGCAGGCATATCAGAAGCTGAATCAAAGACCTCAGAGCCAGAAGGGGCAGCCTGGAGCTTCCTCATTTTTTAGGGGAGGAAGGCCCGGCTTTAGGAGCTGCAGGTGCAAGGGAGGACAGGGAAGCCGGTACGATCTGGTCCACCCTGGACCATCTCGTCCAGGGCAGCCCAACCCATGTCGTCCGCGCAGCTCCGACACCGCGACATCCCAGCATAATGGGAAGTCCTTTACACAAGCTGGGCATGCAAAAGCATTTCCAGGGACAGTGTCGTCTCCCCAGGAAAACCCACAGGGTAAGGGACCGGCAGCCGGACGCAAAGGATTCCCCCCCCAGCTTACTGAGGCAGGGGGGAACACTGGGCTGTGCCTGATGCAAGGGCACCACCGCACAGGAGCTTACCGTGGTTCAGCCGGTTTCAGAGCAGCCTACATCCAGAAAGGCCTGCCCCTCCCAGTGTCCGAAAAAACGTTCCCCAGCTCCCGCACCGGGTCCTGGGCAGGCCGCCTCAGGGGAGACGTGCCCGCACGCTGCCCCACCGAGTCCCGACGCCGGGACCTGCAAGCGCCGCTCTCCCGCCGGGAAAGCACCTGACCGGAAGTCCCGTCCACCGGCGTCATTTCCGGCCGTGCGGGAATGCGTGCATGCGCGCGGGAAGCAGCTGGCAGGCTCCCCCAGCAGGAGGCCGCCGACCAGGGATACCACAGCCCGCATCACCCCCACCGGGAATCCGGAGGGCCAGGTACTGGTCCCATAGTACAACACCATGGGAGCAGTAGAGGAGGAGCTGAGCCCGTCCAAGACTGCCCAGCATCAAAAGGAAAAAAGGTATGCTGAAGCTCGCTGGCCGCCACAGCACAGAGAAAAAACCTCTCCATGCCCCATGAGGACAGGAAAGACACTGGCTTGTGGGAGGTGGGAGGGGCCTTTTAACTTCTCTTTTGCTTCCTGTCCCAATTAGGGCGTGGAGAGGCAACCTCCTATGCTGGAAGGGGCCTGGAGAAACAGGTATTCTAAGGAACTGCAGGGCACAGAGAGGAATTTCCCGATTTACACGCCGCCATTTCGTAGTGATTTTATGGCAACAGCCACAATTATCCCCAGTGCCTGGCAGTTGCTGCCTTCCTGTGGCAGCGTGTAAAGGTACCCTAATGGCCCCTTTACACGCAGCTACAGGTAACAGGTTTTCCACAGGTAACTTACTGGCTGGAATGAAATCATGGAGACATAGTTCTATCTTGTTGATGTGTACAAATGGAACTATGTCTCCATGATTTCACTGCAACCAGTAAGTTACCTGTGGAAAACCTGTTACCTGTAGATGCGTGTAAAGGGGCCATTAGGGTACCTTTACACGCCGCAACTTTTGGCGGCATCGGAGACAATCTAACGTGCGCGTGCACATTTTTCATGGTTGCTTCAGATCGCCAAAGGCGCTTTTGCACGCCACAATTTCGCCCTCAACCCAAGGCGACGTGTCTCCCCAGAAGTTGCCACACCATCAGCGGGAAACATTCAGTAGACTCCTGTTGCCGCTTCACACGCCGCAATCCCCAAAGGAATGTGGGCGTACATGGTTAGCACTGCAAGAACATAGGCATGACAGACTGGTATATTCCGCGCCCCAAACACGCTGATTAGACAACGCAATAGCGTTACGATTGGCCAGCCTGCATAGGAAGGCTGGCTAATACATGACGCCATTGCCATTGTGTGGTGTGAATGGAGAGCTGTTCAAATATGGCGCGGTGTCAAGTGACAGCCAATGGCGACACAGTAGCCACCACCAATCATCGCTGACGGGGAGCGGACTCCAGCACGCTGTGGCACGCCTCCGGGAAATCCCATCCCTATCGCCCTTTCACACACCAAAAGCCGGGAATGTCGCCTTCATGAATGCCTCTGATTTTGGAGCAGTGCTGTGAAATCGGAACCAGGGGCAACCTTTTTTATCGCCGCCAAATTCCCCAATTACACGCCGCAATTTAGAGGCAATTTCATGGCGATGGTGACGGGGCTACTAATTGCCGGTCAGATGTCTCACCGCGGTTGTGGCGTGTAAAGGTACCCTATGGGGAATTTTTCCTTGAAGACTTCTGTTTACAAAAGGAACGACTATGAAAGGTAGATGCAGGAAATGACGGAACATTCTTTTTATTACTGGCTTTCTGTAAGATGTTGTCCAGTGGTTTGCCAAACAAGTAGTTTCCTACACAAGGCATAGCACACAGCTTAGCTTTTAATTGTGAGTCTCCTGGCCAGGGCTTCAACCATAAGGCTCGCCTTGCTGTGTTTGATAAAGAAGTAGCCTTTGCAGCTAATTTTAGAGAGTCGGAGGAGACATCCACCAGGAAAGCAGCAGCTGAATGAACTAATGGAAAGGATGAAAGAACTTTGGGATATCATCCTGTATCTGGGATTCCAGCTGTTGCAACCAGATCATCACAGAGTAGGTGACAGATGTGCCTGAGATTGATGGTCTATGAATGCTAGCCATAGTCTCCCATGAATCCCCGTAAATAGCAATCAGCTAAGGGCAGGGTAGATTTTTTTTAGAAGCTTTGGCAACTGCTACATCAATCTTAGGGCTTTTATCCCATGACATGGTCGCATCTTGGTCAAAGGGGTATTTTTTTCTTGCTACAGAGGGAAAGGACCCCTTCTTATCAGGCTTCTTCCAATGCTCAATAATAAAAATATACACTAATCCCCCAAACATTAAATTCTCTGGAGATGATGGATCACGGGTATCGACCAACCCCATGGTAGAACGTACTGCTTTAATTAAGTAGTTGGTGTCTTTTTGGAAAGCAAGGTCTCCCCTCAGCACTATCTTCTGAGGATGAACATTCTGAGGAAGAGGAGGAGGATGAGCTAGACATTTGGGAACCCCTGTGGACCGTCACTGGTTCCTGTTCTGAGTCTGAGGAAGAATCATGTGACTTTCTCTTTTTTCCCCATTTTCTCTCATTTTTCTGGAGAGATCTGCATTCCTCCTTTACTAAATCCCTAAAGCTGGGTTTACACGTACCGACATCGTTAACAATGTCGCTGCAACTTGTGACGTTGCAGTGACCTCGTAGCGATGTTGCTAAGTGTGACATTCTGATCATTGGTATAATGGCCAGGGCCATTATTTGATCATTGGTCTCCCGTTGGACGGCCAGCATCAGCGTATGTGACAGTGGGAGACCAACGATCAACGACCTCCCAGCGCCGCACAGTACACGCCGGGAACTGATAACCAGGGTAAACATCGGGTAAATAAGTGCAGAGCTCTGCTTAGTTACCCGATGTTTACACTGGATACCAGCATTGTCGCTGATCACTGATGAGTCTGCCTGTTTGACAGCTCACCAGCGACCAGATAACGATGTCCCAGCGACCCCCATCGTTGATTGGGTCACTGGGACATTGTTATGTGTAACCTGGGCTTCAGACTTGAGGACAAACTAGGAACCTCCCACCTCACGGTTTTATCTATGCAGGGGGGACAAAGATCCTTCACATAGTCCTCTGCAAAAGGGACTTTGCAGATAGCACATTCTCTATTCTTTTTCTTGCATAATTTATTTTTGCCTTCCTAAGGGAACAAGAAGAGAACATAAGAACACATAAAACATCCCAATGACACTCACCCAAGGAATGTTAGTGTACAGTCTTCGGAGGCTGCTTTTGGTCTGGAACTGGTCTGACTTTTGGGAGGACCTGTGGCCTTCTCCCAAGGTGTGACCTTCTACGGCTGGCTCCGACATCTGGAAAGACCGAGAGCCCTGCTCCATACCTGGCAGCAGTGTTACGGTGTCTCACCACCTCCTATATCATGCCTCTGGTAAAGCAGGGGGAACACCCCACCAAATCCGGTGTCTGGACTTCGCCTGCGTCACATCCAAATTCACCGCCGCATCCGGAAATAGCGTTCAGTGGCAGGAAATTCGAATGCTCGACGTTCTCCTTGGCGTCTTCACCCAGGGGCACAGCGTGATAGGCCCGAGCCGTGCCACGCGCAGCCTGGGCGATGCTGGGGCCGAGAAGGACCGCTTGTAGCACTCCACCAGGCCCTGCGCCCACCACCGTGAAGGGGATACCCTGGGGAGGCGCTTCTGCCAGCTGAGTCCAGAGCCACAGCAGGTAAGCTGCTTCTTCCAGCTACTGTTTCAGGCTAGGGAACAGCTTGAGTTCAGAGGTCTTCCACCTCCAAGACAGGAAACCTAAACTGAGGTGTAGGAGAGGTACCGCCCTTTTTATTTCAGAGGTTTCCTATCTTGGATAGACAGACCTCTCTCACAGGTCGTGCTGTCGTTTTGCTGATGGAAAAAATGAGCTTGTATGCAAATATGAAGACCTAAAGGCCCCGTTACACTAAGCGACGCTCTAGCGATCCCAACAACTATACGACCTATTAAAGATTGCTGGGTGATCGCCATGTGGTCGCTGGTGAGATGCCAAACAGACAGATCAACTCAACAACACAGCAATGATACTGCGACCCGTAGAATGACCTCTGCGGTCGTTGGGACCCTGTCACACAGCAGCTAGTTTGACGAGTCAAACCTCGATTTGGGCGTAGTGTTTGACGCCGTAAGCCAGGTAGGCGTGCTTTTGCGTTGCCTTTTCCGCATCACTTCATCTCCGATTGGTGGCTACTGCTGCATTCGGATTGGGCAGCCGTGCCTTAAAAGATGGCCACAATAGTAGCACTTCCATCCTTTGTTGCCGAACTCGATCGAAGTCGAACTCCATTTCGTCACGCGGTTTTCAGTGCCCCCGCCGGAGTCGCTATTGCGCTGCTTGGGGATCATAATACAGCTCTCCGGGCTGCGACTCCACACCTGTTTATCTTGCGTCTTCTGACACAGCTATACTCACGGTAGGCATTCTTTGGGGTCTTAAATAATTTTTACTTTATAGGACATCTAACAATTATCTATCATAGCCCTATTCTACATTGTGGTCATGCTTCTACACTTGTAAGCAAATGGAGGGCTTGGCTTCTATCTGTGTGCATACGCTTTTGCATGGGCAGACATTTTAGGGGGTCTCGTCGCAAACATCCATACTGTAGGCCCATTCTTCTATGTGTTCTCATACTGTTTAGCGTTGGTAGCGATTTTGTCGCTCTGCTCCAGCCACAAACAGAAGGGGTGCTCATGACGCAAAGCAAGCACTTGTGTGGGCAGCCATTTTAGTGTGTCAGCCACACACAACAAACACTAGTGTGGTTTTACTTTTCTAAAATGTTACATGTATGTTCTGTTCTCACGGTTTGCTTTTCTTTATTTCAGATGTCCTCCATTAACCCGGCTTTTATCCGTGAAGTGATACAATTCTATCGCTCCCTGCCCTGCCTTTGGAAGTCAAAATCGGCAGACTATAGCAATAGATATTTAAAAAAAAAAAAAAAGGCGGCATATGACCAACTAGTTGCCCTCTTCAAGCAGCATAATCCCAGCGAGACGGTGGATGAGTGTGTTAAAAAAAAAGATACAGTCACTACGCACGGTCTACAATAAGGAGCTGACCAACGTCAAGAAGTCCAAGAAGTCTCGTGGCAGAACAGATGAAGTTTGTGCCCAGGTTATGGTACTACAACTTGCTGGCCTTCACTCATGACCAAGAGCTACCTCGCCCAATGGCATCTATAACACAGCTGACCGAGGACGAACCAAACCCAGAGATCCGGACTGACTCAACTGTTGGAGATGTAAATACCTTCTTTGCTTACCTGTAAATAGCATTTAAACTTTGTATGTACATGGCATAGGTAAAGAGAAAGTAGTAACCCCGGTTTTCCATGATTACTTATGTAGATTACCAAAGTTATGCCTTCCAGTTCTGATAACTATACTCCTTTACTAGTTTTGGCCCACTCATTTCATACCGTTGAATGACATTTCATATCCCGTAGTACTAGTCCCGCCCCTCACATTTCTTCCCAGTGCACGTGTACCCCTGTGACTGCTGCTCATGATATCCAATGCAAACACATTTCTGTGGTGGGGTGTTGCTGTATGATGTAATATAATTTTTGGGTCTTCCTTGATCATGATTTTTCGGTTTCCGCAGGACCCTCATGAAGATTTGTCCAACAACATGTGACATTGATGAGAGCGCTAGTACGCAAATAGTGAGGAGACTAGTGAAGAAGCTGCACCCTCTACTCTACTTCAGCGAGTCTCAACATCTTGTAAAAAAAAAAAAAGGCCACCATGTCTCCATCACCTGATCTCCTCGGTATGGCAAACAAAATTTTAAGTCAGCAGAGCAAACCCGCCATTTGCAGCTTTGCGTACTTCGCTGATGAGAGACTACGTAAGCTGGATGTAACTCAAAGAATGCATGCAGAAAGGGTGATGCTTGAGGTACTAACTGAAGCGGCAGTCGGTAAACTAGATGCCACGTCTACTGTAACTAGAATGAAGCATGTTCCATATTCCCAGTGCTCATGGCCCCAAATGCAAGAGCCAGTTCCCAGCACACCCAAGAGGAGGATTGGGCTTCCCCAAAACCTGCACCTTGGTCCCCCCCACAGTATCCCATGTTTCCACACTCTTCCCAAGTTTGTTCTCCGCCCAGGCAACGATTTGCCAATTCAGACACCTACTAACAAGATTTGTAGTTGTAGTGTCGTTTTTGTTTGCACGTTTACTGAATTCTTCAGACATGTGTTTAATTGTATTGTTTTTTTTTTTATTTTATAAAAGAAACAAATATGAAACGTTTTTTTGTTTTGAACTTTTGCCTGCTTTAATGAATTCAGCATATACAGTGCCTACAAGTAGTCTTCAACCCCCTGCAGATTTAGGTGGTTTGATAAGATGCAAATAAGTTAGAACCTTCAAACTGCAAACGAGAGTAGGATTTATTAACAGAAGCATAAATCTTACAAACCAAAAAGTTATGTTGCTCAGTTAAATTTTTATAAATTTTAAACATAAAAGTGTGGGTCAATTATTATTCAACCCCTAGGTTTAATATTTTGTGGAATAACCCTAGTTTGTAATTACAGCTAATAATCGTCTTTTATAAGACCTGATCAGGCCGGCACAGGTCTCTGGAGTTATCTTGGCCCACTCCTCCATGCAGATCTTCTCCCTATTATCTAGGTTCTTTGGGTGTCTCATGTGGACTTTAATCTTGAGCTCCTTCCACAAGTTTTCAATTGGGTTAAGGTCAAGAGACTGACTAGGCCACTCCATCACCTTGATTTTTTCCCTCTTGAACCAGGCCTTGGTTTTCTTGGCTGTGTGCTTTGGGTCGTTGTCTTCTTGGAAGATGAAATTACGACCCATCTTAAGATCCTTGATGGAGGAGCGGAGGTTCTTTGTCAAATTCTCCAGGTAGGCCGTGCTATCCATCTTCCCATGGATGCGGACCAGATGGCCAGGCCCCTTGGCTGAGAAACAGCCCCACAGCATGATGCTGCCACCACCATGCTTGACTGTAGGGATGGTATTCTTGGGGTCGTATGCAGTGCCATCCAGTCTCCAAACATCACGTGTGTGGTTGGCACCAAAGATCTCGATCTTGGTCTCATCAGACCATAGAATCTTGAACCAGTCTGTCGCAGAGTCCTCCAAGTGATCATGAGCAAACTGTAGACGAGCCTTGACATGACGCTTTGAAAGTAAAGGTACCTTACGGGCTCGTCTGGAACGGAGACCATTGCGGTGGAGTACGTTACTTATGGTATTGACTGAAACCAATGTCCCCACTGCCATGAGATCTTCCCGGAGCCCCTTCCTTGTTGTCCTTGGGTTAGCCTTGACTCTTCAGACAAGCCTGGCCTCGGCACGGGAGGAAACTTTCAAAGGCTGTCCAGGCCGTGGAAGGCTAACAGTAGTTCCATAAGCCTTCCATTTCCGGATGATGCTCCCAACAGTGGGGACAGGTAGGCCCAACACCTTGGAAAGGGTTTTGTACCCCTTGCCAGCTTTGTGACCCTCCACGATCTTGTCTCTGAAGGCCTTGGAATGCTCCTTTGTCTTTCCCCTCTTGACCATGTAGGAGTGCTGTTCACAAGTTTGGGGAGGGTCTTAAATAGTCAGAAAAGGCTGGCAAGAGATAATTAATCCACACATGTGAAGCTCATTGTTCTTTGTGCCTGAACTACTTCTTAATACTTTAGGGGGACCAAACAGAATGCTGGTGGTTTGAGGGGTTGAATAATAAATGACCCTCTGAATTAACTTAACGCTTTAAAAAAAAAAAAAAAATCTTTTTGGCTGCAGTGCATTTCCCACTTCCAGGCTGATCTACAGTCCAAATGTCACAATGCCAAGTTAATTCCGCATGTGTCAACCAGCTAAATCTGCAGGGGGTTGAAGACTACTTGTAGACACTGTAGTTATTATCTGGCCTACTAAGGGCCAAACTACTAACTACTACTATTATCTGGCCTACTAAGGGCCAAATGGGCATCCGATTCCAATATTTTGCAGCATCAGTTTGGATCCTATCCCTGCTCCTCCTGTCACCTCGTCCCCCTCATCTCTCCTTCATGTCACCTTCCTCCCCTCCTCTCTCTGCTCCCTCTTTGTCCCCCTCCTTCCAGACCTTAAAAAAAATAAAAAAAATCTTTATTCTCACCTATCCACGACTCCCGCGGTGCTTCCAGCTGTCTTCTTCTGATCCACAGGACCTGGCGTGATGTCATAGTCACATGACCAGTTACTGTGGTAACCGGTCATGTGACTGCACTGTGACGCCAGGCCAGGTCCTAGAAGCATAGAGCGCTGGAGGCATCGCTGGATCGCCGGAGAGGCAAGAATAAAGTTTTTTTATTTTTAACCCTTTATTTTCACTAGATTGCAGAAGTGAAATTAGATGGCACAGAGCTATTTTAGTGTACTGAGCATGCTTGGCGCAGATCAGATCGGATCCAATTTGACTCAGTGTCAAATCGCAGCAGCAAAAAAAAAAAAAAAAAAAAAAAAAAAAAACTGCCAGAATCGGATCTGACAAAAATCGGATGCCAATAAGGCCAAATACGATGTGATCCGTGCCCATAGAGTAACATGGGGGTCAAATTGGATCCGTGGCTGTCCGTTTTACAACGAACAGCCACGGATCACAGACAAACGCAGTGTGAAAGCACCCTAAGGCGGGGTTATGGGCTGGGTACAGGTCATGGCCGCCATCAGGCTGGACTCCTGCTGCAGATGCACAGATAGAATGGGTGTGAGTAAAGCAAGCTTGTTTTTTTTTTTCCTTGGAGCTATTACATTGCTCTAAATCATCAGCATAGATGTTTAAAAATTAACAAATAATTATTATCTACCTGCCACCACTAGAGGGCGCACACTGCGTATGTGGACCTGTCACTTGCAATAAAGACCTCATTTTTTACCCCTACTGTAAATATAACTATTCTCCTGAATCTGAGGCTGTTTACTTAATAGTTCACTCCGTCAGATTTTAATTCAATCTCTTGTTTCAAGAGGGCATGGTCAGGCAAACATCCCTGTAGAAGTTTTAGTTCCCCATTGTACTCAGTACTCGTCATGCTCATTCTAGCGTGCAACTGCTCCTTACAAATCCCGAGCATGGTAGATGTCCAGATGGAGAATAACGCCTAGTGGGTGAAAAGGTTCTAATTAGCATCCAGGAAAGAGGTGGCTAAAACTGCGGCAATGTGATGAGCGGGCATTACCATGCTCTGTAAGGGCCCTTTCACAATTGCGGTTTTTTCCTGATTTGGAAGTTCCGGAAAAACCCGATTCTTACAGTATTTTGCCCATTCACTTTAATTTTGTCAGGTAGAATCTTGTTGCTTCATGTTTTCTCCTGAAATCATTAAAGAGAATGGGCAAAAAAATGAATCCTGTAAGAATCAGGTGTTTTCCTCATCTTCCAAATCAGGAAAAAAAACGTAAGTGTGAAAGGCCCCTGATAGTAATAATGATCAGTTGGATGATTGCACAGGTTCAAATCAAATATATTGGAAGTCAAATGGGCAACTCAAGCATTTGTCAAGAAAAATGCTTGGAGGTCCCCATTGAACTCTGCACTCAAGTGCCTTCTGAGTATTCAACTGCTCCTTATGAGTACTGACCACCTGGGCATGGTACTGGCCGCTCATCACTACTCCGGAGCTATAGCTGCCTTTTCAACAGATGTTAATCTAGTTTTTATTTTTTTTCTTTGGACCAACTGGGCTTGACCTCTACATGGGTGATCACATGACCACGCCCTCAAGTAACCTGTGTGTGACAGGGCATTACAGTGATGGGACCGCTTGGATGAACTTTTATTTTCTCTGGCCCACTAGGCCCAAACAGGTGTCTAACACCACTTTCCCCCCTGTTAAACTCAGCACTAATCACATCAGCAAGTACAAAAGGTATTTTTTTTTTTTTTTGCTTTTTTTAAAAAAAAAAAAAAAAAAAAAAAAATTGTTTTCCCAAACAAAAAAAAGTGTAACGAAAACATCATTCCTTTAAAAGGAAGGCACATGATTTGAACCTTACAAAACTCAAAAACCTGTGTAAAACAATTTTAAAACCGTTTCAACAATGCCAGTGCAGTGCGTCACATCTCTGCATTTTTGGGCAATGGTGTAGTTTGCCAGAGAAGCACTGCATCTGTGAGGATGGCCTTCTTTTGTGGGGACAGGCACAGATGGCTAGGCCAGGAACCAAGCCAAGACAGATTGAAGACTGAAGGAGTCCTGTTAACCCAACTGACTGGGGACACAGGTGGCCAGCTCTGTAGATGTGTCCAGGAAGCCTTATGCCTTGGGCATAAAAAATACCGGCAGAATGCGTGGTTTTTATGTTCTGAGAACTTGATGTAAGGAAATTCACTTCTTGGCTTCCACCCTGCTGTTGGGCTGCCTGAAACCTCAACAGCATCAATCCATGCTCATGCAGTGCCCTCGACAGCAACACAAAGGAACTAGATATGGTCAAGAGTACCTGCAAGTCAGTCGCTCAGAGGACCGGCTGTCACCTGTCTACTGGGATTGGCAACCACAGGACACTCGAATGACCAGGGGTAGCAGTGTCAGGAAGAGAAAAGGGCATCAAGGAGGGCCATATGCCCTGTGTCACTGCAGAGTGGACTTTGATTACCTATGAACTGGGCAGGCTGCCTTCATGGTGAATACAGTACTGCGGCAGGGTTAGGTCCAAATCACACGCAAGTAAAAGGGTAAGAACTGCAAGAACAGTGTGTGTAGTCTGGTCGTTCCTGTGGCTCTCTGAACCCACAGCACCTGTAACCACTACATCCATCAACATCACTTCCCTACCACTACCTCACAGGTACCTATTTCATCTGTTTGTTTGGGTATTGCTACAAAAATTAAAAAGGGCCAGGGCTGAAGGGGTTATTCAAACAAACTCTGCAGACCCGCTCCAAAACACTTGCCACGCAGGTCCGCCATTTTCTTGTGTATCTGCATGGAGGACCGCTCCACTCCAAACAGTCGAGATAGCCAGTGACGGATCCTGCGCAGCACAGCCTACTTATGAAGCACAGGATGCTCATGCTCTGTATTGCAGGCATAATCCCAGCCATCCATCTTCTTAATTAGGAATTTCACCTCAGCATCCCCCAGGGTGAAGAACGCCTCCTGGCCGCCATTTTCTCGCTTGTAAGCACTAGACCGCATGAACTCCGCCCACCAGTCGAAACGACTCAGGGATAAGCATCATTACGTCACGCCGCACTAGCATCACGCCGCGGACGCTACTGCATCCGCAAAGGGAAGCACCCTCAATACAGTGTCCCACCTGATCGGAGCCGCTGGTGCATTTCAATGTATGGACATCTATACATTAAATTTTTATATAGTTATAAAGACAAACAAGAATCTATATGCATGCATAATTGTATGCTTGAGTATGTATGCATCTGTATACGCATGTGTAGATAGAAAAGACAGAGTGCAAAAAGGGCTGCACATGTGTACAACCCCATTCAAATCAATGGTGCTGCCACCATTCAAATAAACGGGGCTGTGACACATCTGTGCAAAACGGACTGTGCACGGGCCCTGACTATGGAAAGAATAACAAGGCCTTTGTAAAGTAAAACTTAGTTTATTTCACAAATCATTACCAAAAATTAAAGTACTTAATAAAGGTGATCATTAGCCCATTATAACATCTGATGCCAAGTAACAACACCAGGACCGTTAAAATATTGGCAGTAGTTGTCTCGGCAGGCATTCGCATCATCCCCGTGTCTGTCATGTACAAATGGTTGAAGGCTTGCAATTGCGGGATCGAGCACCACTTCCCCATTTATTCCGTCCACAGAGTCCACAAAGCCAGGCAGACTGTACGCAATAGTATCACGCCGGCGAAGGAAGTTGTGCAGCATGCAACAGGCCAAAACAACTGAGTCTATTGATTCCAGCTTCATGTTAATAGGAGTCTGGAAAACTCTGAAGCGATTAGCCATGATACTAAAGGCATTTTCGGCAACTCTACGTGCCCTTGACAAGCGGTAATTGAAAATTCGTCTTTCCGCCGTAAGACTTTCTTGGGGGAATGGTTTGAGAAGATTGGCATGAAGCGGGAATCCTTCATCACCGATAAAAACAAAATTAAGGTTGCCTCTAGTCTCAGAGTTGGGAGGCAACTGCAGTTCACAGTTGTTCAATCGCTCTCCAAACCATGTGTGCTCTAAAACACCATCGGAAGCCCTACCGTTCATGCCAACATCAACATTTAAAAATTCGTAATTGGCGTTAACAAGGGCCATCAGGATGACGCTGTAATAACCCTTATAATTGTAGAAATAGGATCCGCTGTTCGGTGGTTGAGTGATCCGGATATGTTTCCCGTCCAAAGCCCCACCGCAGTTAGGGAACTGCCACAGCTGGTCAAAATCTGAGGCAATTTTTTTCCATTCCTCCTTAGTTTTGGGAAACTGCATGTAGCTACGGAGACTGCGGACAATCGCGTTACATGTCTCCGGAATTAGACTGCTGAGCAGGGACCTTGAAACAGCTGAAGAAAACTGCAAGTCTTGCAGTGAGCGTCCAGTGGCCAGGAATCGCAGTGTGACCGCCAATCTTTCGTCTGCCGGGACAGCAGCACGCATCACTGTATTCTGCCGTTCAATAAGTGGCGTAACACTCTCCAATAACAGTTTGAAGGAATCCTCTGACATCCACAGATAGTTGCGGAAATCATGAGGATTCTTCTCCTGAACCTGTCTTACAAGTCTTACAAGTTGCATGTGGGACAATTCTGACCTCTTCTGCATCCAATCTCTGGTCCACATGCGACGCTTTCGTTTGGAGCGCCTCTCTAGCATTCGTGCCTCATCTTGTTGCCGAGCTTCCTCAACCAGCAATGCAGCAACCACAACAGCACGCTCCGCGTCATTCATGATGTGCAAACTATAAAATAAAAATGTAAAGATGAGAGAAGTTTCCAAAATACAATAACGCAATTATTGTAACGCAATTATGTAACGCAATTATGTAACGCAATTACAATTATAACTGTACATGTAAAATGTCATAGAAAACTGCATTCCATACAGTTACTGAGGGTGCCATAAAACAAATTGCCATATGCAAAAATGAATGTGTACAGTGGCTTGGGAAAGCAAAGCAGTGTTGCGTGTGGCTGTAGCAGAGACACAAAATGGTTAACAACACTAAACAGTATGAGAACAGATAGAACGGGCCTCGAGTATGGGTGCAAGCAGCGCAATAGTGACTCCAGCGGGGAGCAAACCGCATGGTGAAATGGAGCTCTACTTCGATCGCGCTCCAGAACAAAGGACGGAAGCGCTACTATGTTGCCTTCTTTTGAGGAAAGGCCACTCAATCAGAACACAGTAGTGGCCACCAATCGGAGCTGAGGGTGTGCAGAAAAGGCAATGCAAAAGCACGCCTACATGGCCGAGTTCGAAGTTGTCAGAGTCGCCAACGAGGTCGTTGTAAAGGTGTCACACACTATGATGCAGCATGCTCAGCGGGAGACCGATGATCAAAAAATGGTCCAGGCCATTCCTTAGCGATCACCGATCTCACAGCGTGGGGCCGCTCGCTGCTACATGCCACACGCAACGGGATTGCTGGCAAGGTCACCGCGACGTCACAACCTGTGATGTTGCGGTGATATAGTTAGCGATATCGCTACGTGTAATGGGGTTTTAAGGCTTCTTTCACATCAGCAGTTTTCGCTGATGTACGGCAGATCCAGCAGGTGGCGCCGGATCTGCCGCCTAACGGCCGTCTTGCGGCCCAGTTCCGGCAAGCCCAATGTATAGTCTATGGGGCTTGCGGCCCGCTGCAATTATGCAGCCGCAAGTGCTGGATCCGGTGTGAAAAAAAACTGCAAGCCTTTTATTTTTCGTGGCCGCAAGTGCCGGATCTGCCGCATCCAGCAGAACCGCACTTGCTGCACCTGACCGCAAGCCCCATAGACAATGCATGGGGCTTGCCAGATTCAGGCCACAAGCCGTTCTGCCGGATCTGCTGCCTATGCGGCGCCACCTGCCGGATCTGCCACACATCAGTGAAAACCGCTGATGTGAAAGGAGCCCTAGTGCATCCTCGGGGTGGTCAAGGATTCAGTGCACACTTACCCTCCCTTGATTTGCACACTGAGCATTGTCATATTGACTGATCGCACTAAACTCTGCAAGTACAATCACAGGGTGTTAATGATGCCCGTCATCACTGCCTTTATCTCCAGTACAGCACCAAGTGCCATCTGCAGACAGAAGCAAGTAATGAGGGACAGCAATAATAATGCTAAATTTAATTTCTATACATAAGAACAAAGAAAATGTCAGGACTTGCGACTTTTGTGATTAAAAGAAACTGGTCTCTGGATATGGGAATGGCATGTAAAGTCCTGCACCATCAACTGGATTCATGAAGAGCTATAGAAAACGACACCTCGATTCCAGGATAAACATTCACATTTTATTCCATGTTGATAAAATAAAAAAAAAAAAAAAAAAAAAAAAAACACACAAACAAACACACACACGATCATTAATTTGTATATTCCATAGAGAACAGTGTCATTTATTACGCTTAAAGGAACCTGACCTCTACAAATGACCCCCCAGCCTGTTTTAACCTGTCCCTGCACCATAGTAATCCATTTGTAGCCATCCCTTTCTTTCCCTAAGCCGCTATGAAAAAGTTTATAAAAGTAGTTTATTCAACTCTTATTCTGCAGCTTCTCATTATATGAGAAGCCGCAAAAGGCGGGCTTGTGTGGCTCTCCCCGCCGGCGGCGTGTTAATTATGCACGCCCACATGGGCATGCTATACAGCTGAGACATTGCTTGTGCTGCAGGGGGCGGTACAGGCGATATGATGCGATTTTCGTCATATCGCCTGTACCGCCCCCTGGCAGCACAAGCACAGTGTCTACTGTATAGCGGGCTCGCCGCCATGATTGGGGCCTGCCTGGACCTTGGGCAGGGGACGTTCTTTTTGCACTGGGGACAGGCCTTTGATGATAAAAGGCTGCCCTGAAGACTTCTGACGCCAGGTAAGCTGCATTCTGTCCTGGGTCATGTCTTCCTCTGTCTGCAGAGCCCAGTGCTCCCCCGGCCACAGCGACTTGAGATGCAGGGAGGGGGAGATCCTGTGTGCTGCCCAAAGGGGCTTTGCTGATTACGACTTCCCTGTGGTTTTTTTGTAGGGTGACAAAGAAACCCCCTCAGAAGGCTGCTGGGAAGTCTGCTAAATGCCCTGTCTGTGCCAAGACGTTCCCCCCTGGGTGGGATAAGAAACTTTGCCAGGGCTGTCCTGACAAGATAGTGTGGGCTGAACACCCTAGTCTTGTGGATGACCTATGCACCATAGTACAGCAGGAAATTATGGCTTCCCTGGCCTCCCTGGGCCTGTGTCTGGTCCTTCCCCTCCAAAAAAGCGGAAACTCCAGGCTAGTCCCTCAGACTCTGAAGCTGACAGGGACTCGGACTCTGAGGTCCCCGAGGAGGTCTCCGCCCCACGGCATTCAGACAGTCGGCGCTTTTTGCTTCCCTCAGAGGATATGGGGGACCTGATTGAGGCAATTAGAAGTACCATGGGTTTGGAAGAGGAACAGTGCAAGCTCCTCTGTGTTTACGACCCATTCCATCCGGTCTACCGTTGTCTCCTGGGCTGAACGGGCTGGGGCTTCTCCTGAGCAGATCTGCAAGGCTGCTACATGGTCGTCCTTTCATACCTTCACGAAACATTACTATCTGGACCTGGGCTCCAGTAGGGATTTGGCTTTTGGCAGGAAGGTCCTGCCGACCATTGTCCCACCTTAGGTATTTATTCGTTGGTATTCCTCCTATGCTGTCGTGGAAGGTTCCTAGAGAAAAAAAAGAATTATTCTTACCGTTAATTTGGTTTCTAGGATACCTTCCACGACAGCACTTAATTCCCTCCGTTATTCCTTGTGTTTTTCCTGGAATGTTTTCCTATGTACTATTGTTTACTCTCATGCTATGGTTTTTTTGTAATACACTGGCTAATGGGAGGTGGGAGGGGCCTTCTAACCTCTCGTGCTTCCTGTCTCCATTAGGGTGTGGAGAGGCAACCTCCTATGGTGTCCAGGAAGTAGTCGGCAGCGCGCACAGCGCATGCGCGGTGCCATACAGGAAACGGAGGCGCGCGTTCATGTTACACTGAGGGGAGGCAGCAGCAGGCGACCAGAATGAGGGTCAGAGGAGTGCAAAACCCAGTCTCCGGTCACCGGTGGTCTTAAGTGTAAGCATTTATCTAAGTGCATATTTCTTTGTATATAGGTCATCAAAAGGCTATAGACACCTTCTCTGAATGCAGCCTTAGTGCTGCAGAAGGTGGCCATTTTAGCTTTTGATTACCAGGGGGGGGGGGGTTCGCTTTAAGATACTGCTTCCTCCGAAAGGACCGGTTGTGAGATCAGAGCTTTGGGAGAGCTGGACACCTTTCTTTTTATTACAACCCCTGGCAAAAATTATGGAATCACCTGGCTCAGAGGATGTTCATTCAGTTGTTTAATGTTGTAGAGAAAAAGAAAAAAAAAAAAAAAAAAGCAGATCACAGACATGGCACAAAACTAAAGTCATTTCAAATGGCAACTCTCTGCCTTGAAGAAACACTAAAAGAAATCTTGGGGGGAAACCAGTAACTTACTTTTGTAGACCAAGCAGGGGAATTATGGAATCACTCAATTGTGAGGAAAAAGTTATGGAATCATGACAAAAACAAAACTCAAATACATTGCTAGAATTTTGTTGCACCACCTCTGGATTTTATAACAGCTTGCAGTCTCTGAGGCATGGACTTAATGAGTGACAAACAGTACTCAATCTGGCTCCAACTTTCTCTGATTGTTGTCAGATCAGCTTTGCAGGTTGGAGCCTTGTTATGGACCATTTTCTTCAACATCCAAAGATTTTCAATAGGATTGAGATGTGGACTATTTGCAGGCCATGACATTGACCTTATGTGTCTTCTTTCAAGGAATGTTGACAGTTTTTGCTCTATGGCAGAATGTATTATCTTGATAAAATGACTTCATCATCCCCAAACATCTTTTCAATTGATGGGATAAGAAAAGTGTCCAAAACATCAATGTAAACGTGGGCATTTATTGAAGATGTAATGACAGCCATCTCCCCAGTGCCTTTACCTGACATGCAGCCCCATATCAATGACTGGAAATTTTCATGTTCTCTTCAGGCAGTCCTCTTTATAAATCCCATTGGAATGACACCAAACAAAAGTTCCAGCATCATCACCTTGCCCAATGCAGATTCGCGATTCATTACTGAATAGGACTTTCATCCAGTCATCCACAGTCCACAATTGCTTATCCTTAGCCCAATGTAGCTAGCCGCGGTCCTGAAAGCGCGGCATGCAGCCGCCAGTGTCCGGTTCACGGATCCTCCCGGTCCGGGGCAATCCGGCCCCATAGGCGCCCATGTTAGGGAGCGCCGGATTGCGCCAGATCTGGGAGGATCCAGACGAATCCGGGAGATTTTTCTCCCAGGACAAAAAAAAAAAAAAAAATGTTGCAAGCAACATTTTTATGTCCGGAGAGAATAATCCGTATTCTCCCGGGATTCCACCACAGTGATGAAACCGGATGGCAGAGAGCTGCCATCCGGCTCCATAGGCTACTGTGGGGCCAAAAACCGGTCCGGGGCTGTCTGGTATTGCACCGGACAGCTCTAGACCGGATCACACCATGGTGTGAAGCCAGCCTAATGGTGGGTTTACACACACCAATTTATCTGTTCAATCTCTGAACCAATCTCTGGTTGCAGTGAAATCATGGATACATTGCTCCATTTTGTGGCTGTGTACAACATGGAGCAATGTATCCATGATTTCACTGCAAACCAGAGATTGGTTCAGAGATTGAACAGATAAATTGGTGTGTGTAAACCCACCATAAGAATCAACTGCACCAACTGGGAAATTGTTTAATGTGGTAAATAGAATTTACCAAAAACAGGGAATATCTGGTTAGGACTCTTTCACACTGGCATTATCGAAAAAATGCGGCAGAGTTACCGCATCTGCCTCATCATCCGCCTAATGGCCGCATTTGCAGCACCAATCTGGCAAGCCTCATGCATTGTCTATGGGGCTTGCAGTCGGGTGCGGCAAGTACGGTCAGCCCTAGTCATCTTGAAAATACAAAACAAGGGAATCAAATAGTGCACTTCTCTACTTTTATTATTTTGACTCTACAGCACTAACATTTTGCAGCACTTTACAGTTCACAGGCCACATGGACAGACAATATCAGACATCACAAGTCAGATAACAAGAGAAGGGGCCGCACCACAGAGCCACACACACACACAGCACCGCACCACAGAGCCACACACACACACCGCACCACAGAGCCACACACACACACCGCACCACAGAGCCACACACACACACCACACCGCCACAGAGCCACACACACACACACACCCCCTGCACCACAGAGCCACACACACACACCCCCTGCACCACACACACCCCTGCACACACACACACCCCCTGCACCACACACACCCCTGCACCACACACACACACCCCTGCAACCACACACACACACCCCCTGCACCACAGAGCCACACCCCCTGCACCACAGAGCCACACACACACACACACACACACACACACACCCTGCACCACAGAGCCACACACACACACACACACCCTGCACCACAGAGCCACACACACCACCCGCACCAGGCCACACCACTGCACCACAGAGCCACACACACACACACACACCCTGCACCACAGAGCCACACACACACACACACACACCCTGCACCACAGAGCACACACACACACACACACACACTGCACCACAGAGCCACACACCACACACAACACACACCCTGCACCACAGAGCCCCCCACCCTGCACCACACACACACACACCCTGCACCACAGAGCCACACACACCTGCACACAAGCCACACACCCTGCACCACAGAGCCACACACCCTGCACCACAGAGCCACACACCCTGCACCACAGAGCCACACACCCTGCACCACAGAGCCACACACCCTGCACCACAGAGCCACACACCCTGCACCACAGAGCCACACACCCTGCACCACAGAGCCCACACCCTGCACCACAGAGCCACACACCCTGCACCACAGAGCCCCACACCCTGCACCACAGAGCCCCACACCCTGCACCACAGAGCCCCACACCCTGCACCACAGAGCCCCACACCCTGCACCACAGAGCCCCACACACTGCACCACAGAGCCCCACACACTGCACCACAGAGCCCCACACACTGCACCACAGAGCCCCACACACTGCACCACAGAGCCCCACACACTGCACCACAGAGCCCACACACACTGCACCACAGAGCCCCACACACTGCACCACAGAGCCCCACACACACACACACAGAGCCCCACACACACACACAGAGCCCACACACACACACAGAGCCCCACACACACACACACAGAGCCCCACACACACACACAGAGCCCCACACACACACACAGAGCCCAACACACACAAAGCCACACACAACAGAGCCCCACACACACACACACAGAGCCCCACACACACACACACAGAGCCCCACACACACACACACAGAGCCCCACACACACACACACAGAGCCCCACACACACACACACAGAGCCCCACACACACACACACAGAGCCCCACCACACACACACAGAGCCCCACACACACACACACAGAGCCCCACACACACACACACAGAGCCCACAACCACACACAGACCCACACACACACACACAGAGCCCCACAACACCACACACACAGAGCCCCACACACACACACACAGAGCCCCACACACACACACACACAGAGCCCCACACACACACACCACAGAGCCCACACACACACACACAACCCCACACACACACACACCAAGAGCCCCACACACACCACAGAGCCACCACACACACCACACACACAGAGCCCCACACACACACACACAAAACACACACACACACAGAGCCCCACACACACACACACACACACACACAGAGCCCCCCACACACACACACACACACACACAGAGCCCCCCACACACACACACACACACAGAGCCCCCCCCACACACACACACACGACCCCACAGCCACACACACACACAGAGCCCCCACACAACCACACACACACACACAGAGCCCACACACATACACACCACCAGCTCCACACACACACACACACACACACACACACACACACACACAGAGCCCCACACATACACACCACCAGCTCCACACACACACACACACACACACACACACACACACACACACACACACACACACACACACACACCCGCCAGCACTTTGCTGATGTTGGTGCTGTCAGTCAAGCTATGCCAGGAATGTAGAATGAGGGGCTTGCTGGTTCCCTCAGCTGTCTGTCACCAAGGGGGAGCACTGAGCCCCTCATCATTAGATGGGATCTTTAACCCTAGAATGCCCTTCTGGGGCTGAGCCCGCACATACCTGTAGAGCGGCCCACTACCGACTGTCCGCCGAGCAGGCGCCCCCTCTAGCACGGAGCGGCGGCCGCACACAATAAGCCTCTGCTCTTCCCAGTCTCAGCCGCTCACCAAGTCTCGCGATATAACGCAGCGCTCGCCCCGCCTTTAAGCCTGTGCGAAGAAGCAGCCAATCGCGGCGCTCGATGCTCGCAGGCAGCCGCCCGGTGGCCTATAGGGAGCGGCGGTGTTCAGCAGAGCCCGTTCCGGCTTTATAAAGGTGGCCACGAGTTGGCATTCTCACGAGAAACCATTTTGGAGGAGGCTGTAGGGGTTTGTGTGTCGGCACCGCGGAGGCTCAGGCTCAGCTTACATTGACTTTGCCGCTCCGTCCGTGACTGTTTTTACGGTAGGTGTCCGGTGCGCTCCGGGGGGGGGGGGGACCGCGCTCAGGCCGCACTGTGTGAGCGGGGCTCCTCCGAGCTGGGCCTCATCTCTCCCTCCCTCTCTCTTCCAGACGTGATCCCCCTTGCTCGCCTGCACCGACATGTCAGACGCCGAGCAGCAGTACATGGAGACCTCCGAGAACGGCCATGAAGCTGCAGAGGGAGACGCCGATACTAAACAGTCCGCGGCTGCAGGCCACAATGGCTCTGAGGGTGAGCAGCTCAGTGCGATCAAAGCCGAGGAGGACGCAGGGTGCGTACCTGATAGTAACCCCACTGTAAATCAAGCCGCGTAAGTGTGGAGCTTCTCTGGTAACTGTATCTGTGTAACGGGGCGTCCTTTGTTCCTCTGCTTTTGTTGGCGCCATCTGCTGTGGGGGAGGGGCCTGTACTGTGCGGCTGCAGCTCTCCGGCCGGCTTCCCCCATCACCCCCCTGCACCTCTCCGGCCGGCTCACCCCCTGCACCTCTCCGGCCGGCTCACCCCCCTGCACCCGCCGGCCGGCTCACCCCCCTGCAACTCTCCGGCCGGTTCACCCCCCCCCCCCACCCCCATGCACCTCTCCAGCCTGCTCACCCCCTGCAGCTCTCCGGCCGGCTCCCCCTCACCCCCCTACTCTGGGATCGGCCCGGGCCTCCTGCCATGTGGCTGCCGCACTGTATTGTGTGCTCTGCTGCCTGGATCCTTACTCTGCTGCCCATTTCATGGAGGATTGAGGCCTTCAGGCCATGTGAGATGCCACAATGGTGCAGGTCATGATCCATCTAGGCCTCGATAGGCAATCCTCTACATTGGTCTGACTGTCTTCTCCTTAATCAGTAGTATCTGGCCTGATCGGTCCTCCCCTCTTGCACACAGGACCACATGCAGCCAGTTACTGCCCGCAGATTGGCACTGATGGAGGAATGAGGTCTTCAGGCCGTGTAGTGTTGGATGCCAAGCCACAATGATACAGATCATGGTGATCCATCTAGGCCCCTATAGGCATTCATCTATATAGGTCTGATTGGCTCTGAAGGAGCCTTGTGCATCTTGCCCACAAGACTATATGCAGCAATTACTGATGAAGGATTGAGGCCTTCAGGCTGTGGATTGTGAGCTGCAATGGTTCCTCTGCATTGGTATGATTCACGCTATATACAGCCAGTCACTGTCTGCAGTAGTCCTATGGGTGAGTGTATCCAAATATTCACACCCCATCCGCTTTAACCCTTTTATAAAGAGGGCACTTTCTCCATCTATGTACCTTCGCTCTATGCTAACAATGCCTTGCATCCAGTTTTGCATCCAGTTTTGAAATGTTTGTTCACTAGCTTTTTAAGTTTAAATTCAGTTTTGTTTTCTAAGGCCATTCTAAAACCAGCAATTGCTTTTTTTTTTTTTTCTCTGAACACTTATTTTGGATATGGAGCAGGCTCAGCTTGAGTCCGTATTGTGCACCTGATGTAGAACACTTCTGAGGGTTAAACACATGTTCTCAATCCAGGTGAAAAACGTCTGTAGTGATGGGCGAGCGCTAGCATGCTTGGGTAGTCATAAGCAGTGAGGCACTGAAATGGTCTTGACTCGTGATGTTCATTGTACTACAATAACTGATCAGTTAAGCCTGAGCCATGTATGAGGAGTCTGAGGTTCGGTGTAACTGACTGTAACCAGTAGTTGGATGCTCAAGCGGTCTCAACTCATGTACAGAGTATAAGTCAGTGGGGAACTCTAACCTTTGTTGGCAAGATCTTCCAGAAAAATGCTGAAGTTCCATTGTACTCATGTCAAGACCCATCACACAGCTTGTTATGAGTACAGAGCACCTGACCATGGATGTCAATGGAACTCTATCATCTTTATGAAAGATCTTCCCGACAAATGTTTGCGTTCGTCACTGACTTGGTGCACATGTCCAAACTGCTCATTGTGACCAGGGCTGTGGAGTGGGTAAGCTACACCTGACTCAATTTCTCAGACTCCCTCATGCATGGCTCATGTTTAAGTGCTATTCAAATTGTACTACAATAAATGTATCAGGTTTTAATCATTGATACAATAATCAAGATGCTTAAATACAACATAATATTCAGCACATACTGCATTGAACTACTGTTCCTAATTTATTATATATTTTAGGAGTCTGAGGTGGTCCACTTTATGCTGACTCCACCAACATTTGCACCGACTTGTAAGTACAGGGCACCTGAGCAGGCAAATGCTCACTCTTCACTATTGAGGAGCCTTGTGTCTGATGCTGTAAACTGTACCCAAGTCTTACCAGTCTGTACAGAGCACGTTAGGTACCACTGAGGGTTGACATGTAATACTGTAGAACAAGCATTATGTGAGGTCTGTTGATAACAGCAGGGGTGTTTGCCAATGTTTCACTGACTTGAATGCCTGTTCTATTAGCTCTGCCTCAGTCAGGATTGTCATCTCTGCAGGGACAACTATAATGGGACAGCTGATCACTGATGTCAGCAGTGTTTCCAAGGACTGTTTACTAACTGTGAATGTGGTGTCCATTTTTCATGGGGTCTTTACACTAAAAGATAACTGTAAAGTTAATATTTTGGGCTGTGAATTATGGCAGCTGTGTGCTGATATGTAGTACACTGATTACTTTGTATAAATAACTGTTTACAGGCAGACCAAGCTCCAGTCTGTAGCTTACAGAGCAGCTGATTGGTCGCTCAGTGTAAACATGCCTTAACAGCCTCCAAACAGGAAGTGCTCAGCTGAGGTTTGACGGTACAGATCTTAATTTCCACTGAATGTCTTGCATCATGCTACGATATCACCAGCTATGTCTATAATGTAATATTAGTCATATTAATATCAAAATGATGGTTGGCCAGTGTCTGACCACTAAAGGTTGTTCTGCTTGGTTCCCCACCAATCATGGAGTATTGCCTGGAGCCCCTGTTCAATGGCGTGGTGACTGCATGCATACTGCTATTCTTTTCATTGTCTTCGGGACAGAGTGCTGCATTCTGGTTAACTTCACAACTTGCTTAGACTGATAGGATGGCAAGCTGTACTCCATTATCAGTGGATCAAAAGCTGATTATGGCAAATCCTTTTGAGTTAATGGTAACCTGCTAGACTTTACTGTACGAAGGCTGGATAAACCATCTTAACACTTGGTTTTCTAGAGCCGATTGCCTTAAATGAATTGAAATTGAAATCCTTACATTTAACACAATATTCACATCTGCCCAGCTTTGTAAGCCTCCTGCAATTTGTCTGAAATATTAGCAAATCATGAACTTTCTGGTATTGAGCCCCCAAGTAGATGTATGTACATTTTATGATATTGGTGACATGTAATGGATCAGGTTTTTTGTTTTGTTCCCATGACAAATTGTAAATAACTTGGCACGTCTTAACAGCCATTTAAACCTGCCAGTAATTGTCAGACAAGTGTTCATAGTATCTCTACTGATCCTATTCATAAAGGCTGCTAATGGCATGCAAAAAAATGCTTGATCTGCAATGGTGGTCTGGTTTGTGTTTTCTTACTTTACTAGCTGGGTGCCCGATGCACATGCATCGGGATTCTAGAAGAGCGAGTCTCTGACTCGCAATGGCCGCTTCGCGGCCAATGCTTCGGGCGTATCCACATGACCACGCTGACTCGCAGTGCGAGTGGACTCAGAAGGGGCAAAAAACCCATTCGCAATTATATAATAGATATGGCTGCTTTCACACTGGCGGTTTCACCAAAATGCAGCAGATTTACCGCATCTTCTGCCTAACAGCCGCACTTGTTTTGTCTATGGGGCTTGCGGTACGGTGCAGCAGTTGTGGAAAGTGCGGTTGCGGCCGCGAAAAGAGAAACCGCGGCTGACCGCAATTTTTTATTTATTTTTTTGCGGCCCCAACTGCACTTACCACAACTGCTGCACCTTACCACAAGCCTCATAGACCATGCATGGGGCCTGCCGCAAGTGAGGCTGTTAGGCGGCAGATGCGTGTTTTTTTGTTTTGTTATGTATTTTTTTTTTTTTTGTCCGGGGTTGGGAAAAAGTCAGTGTGAAAGGGGCGTAAATGATATATTTTTAACCCCACTACACCTCTAACGAACTTGCTTTTATTAAAAATCTAAAGTCCACCTATAAAGCGGACCCTTAGGGTATGTGCCCACAGGAAGGTTTAACGTCTGTTTAGCAGCGAAAACCGCTGGCGGTTTAGCATAGGTTTTATTTAAATTTATGTAAATCCTAAGCAGCGTTAGGACTTAGTAACCCTATGTAATTTAGAAACCGCTGTGCACACAGTCGGTTTATGTGAGCGGATCTGCCCGCGGTTGAGCGGTTAATCCCAGCGGTTTAGCAGCATACGGCATGTCAATTCTTCTCAGCGGTTTTTGATCGGTTCCATGAACAAAATCCTCCATAGAAAACCGCTGGAAAAACCGACTGAAAAACGCTGTGCACACGCTGGAAAAAAACGCCGGAAAACAGCTGGAGACTTCAGAGCTCAGAACTGATAATTTCCAGCGGTTTACTGACGGTTTGAACGCCACTAAACCTTCCTGTGGGCACATACCCTTAGATGTTCTTTGCACATTATGTGATGTTTTAAGGGCAATCTAAAACGAAAAGAACAGTAGGACGATGCCATTCAATTTGTTACACTGCATTTACCACAGCTTATTTCATTGCTGCCCTATGCTAACGTAAAAAAAAAATAGAATTGATGTTATGTAAGAGGTGACCACACAACGGGTAAACTTCTCCAGTAGCCTGCAGCTTGATTCACTGAAACGGGGTGTCCTCAGGGGATGGTGATGGAAGGTGAGTGACAACATGGCCAGACTGACTGTTTCAGGGCAGTGATGGAAGCAAGGTGAGAACAGCAAGGCCCCACAGCTTCTATCTCCTCGCTGAAATGAATACTCTGGTTCATGTGTCTCGCACTGCTCATTTTCACTGCCTTTTGACCTCTTGTTTGAGAGAATGAAGCTGCAGACCAGCGGTGACAGAAGTGTGCTGGTATCGCCTCTACCATAACTTCTACCAGTGCTATTGATATCAGCAGAGGGCAGTGACTTAATAAGCTGTGGTAAGTGATATCGGCGCTCCTCCTGGTGACCTGTCTAAGACTGCATAATATAATGGTGGACAAATGCAGGGCTGTTCTCCAGAAGACTTCTAGTTTGAGGCTCCTCTTAAATTTTATGTCCTAACAAGACTAAAAGGCAATCTAGTAAAGGTATGGTGTTTCATAATAAAGTTCTAGAAGTGATTAGGAGTTAAAGTGAACCTGTTATCTCTCGAGTTATAACCTGTGCCCAGCACATTTAAACATGCATTGGGGTTCTGGTAACCCCTTTATACCCACAGACTGGCCCCTGATTACCTCAGAAATTAACTTTGAATGTGTCCCGCACTGTATGGTAATTAGCTCTACACGGTCTTGTGAGGTGGTCCTCACTTCAATCTGAGCCACTCCTGTGCCTGTAATATGCCACCCCTCCTGTGTATGTATGGAAGCAGTGGCTCGGGTCACTTTTCTTGAAGCCACAGTGACCAAAGTCTCGCGGGACTTTGTGCAGCTGCAATAGAACACAGTGACCCGCGCCACTGCGCTGGTGTGAATGCGGTAGCTGCTTCAATACATACACAGGAGGGGTGGCGTTTTACAGGCACAGGGGTGGCTGGGACTGAACCACCCCATCTGACCGAGTAGAGCTCATTAACATATGGCACTGGACACATTCAAAGTTAATTTCTGAGGTAATCTGGGGCCAGTCTGGGAGTATAAAGGGGTTGCCAGAACCCAAATTACAGTATGTTTAAGGTGCTGGGCACAAGTTACAACTCCCAAAATGGGTGACAGGTTCTCTTTATATTTGTGAAGGGCATTTTTGGTATTAAAGGGAACCTGTCGGCCTGTATGCCTTCCCAGCTATCATTGTCTGTACCTGCAGCTTCATAATACTATTCTAATCCGTTATGGGGCCGATCACGTGATCGGCCTGGCTTCAATAAGCGCATGCGCGGAGCCGGGCTGATCACGTGACCAGCCCCATAATGCACCACCCGGATGTGACGTTGCGGCCAGTGTATACTACGTCTACAGAGGGCGGGAGATTCCAAATGGTGGAGGCGGGGAGGAATAAAAGAAAATGCAGCCCAGCAGGGCGTGCAATGCAGCATCTAGGAGCGAACACTGGAGCATGGGGCCGCCTTTCCAGTCCCCAGCCTCAGGGACTTCTGTAAGTTATTTTTGATGTTTAGTAGGGCCCCTTTAGATCAGATGGGGAGCAGCTAGGAAGGTGTAGGGACAGCTAGTGATAGTGTAGGGCCTTAAATCTAGGTAAAAGGTTCCTTTTAGTGTTTTAAGGTACCTTTAGACACAGATGTATTGCTTGCAATTCACTGGTTGCAGTAAAACAATGGACACATTGTTCCATTTGTTCTACTTGTAAATGCAGTGAAACCATGGACACATTTGTTGCCAACCAGTGAGTTGCAAGCAATATGTGTGTAAAGGTACCTTTAGGGTTTTTTTTTGTCAATGATGCCCATTGATAGTATTGTCTCATGGTGAGTTTACACACACCAATTTATCTGTTCAATCTCTGAACCAATCTCTGGTTGCAGTGAAATCATGGATACATTGCTCCATTTTGTGGCTGTGTACAACATGGAGCAATGTATCCATGATTTCACTGCAACCAGAGATTGGTTCAGAGATTGAACAGATAAATTGGTGTGTGTAAACCCACCATCAGGGTTCTTTGGATCACTGAACTCAATCTCGGATATCTGTGATAATTAGTTTGGCAGATGAGCCCAATAAAAGGAAAACTGGAAGTTCTACAGTATTGCGCAGGCCATAGTTTTCAAGTGGCATGGGGAAGAAAAGGGATCTCTCTGCTGCCGAAAAGCAACATATAGTGCAATACCTTGGACAAGGGATGAAAACATTAGATATTGCACAAAAACGTAAGCGTGATCATTGTACTGTGAAGAGATTCCTGGCTGATTCTGAGCACAGACATGTTCGTGAAGATAAAGGCAGAATGAGGAAGGTTTCTGCCAGGCAAGTTCATCAGATTAAGAGAGCAGCTGCTAAAAAGGCCTTACAACCCAGCAAACAGATATTTGAAGCTGCTTGTGCCTCTGGAGTCCCTCGAACCTCAAGGTGTAGGATCCTTCAAAGGCTTGCTGTGGTGCATAAACCCACTATTCGGCCACCCCTTAACAGTGCTCAAAAGCAGAAACGATTGCAGTGGGCCCAGACATACATGAAGACTAATTTTCAAACAGTCTTGTTTACTGATGAGTGCTGAGCAACCCTGGATGATCCAGATGGATGGAGTAGTGGATGGCCACCATATCCCAACAAGGCTGCGATGTCAGCAAGGAGGTGGAGTCGTCATGTTTTGGGCCGGAATCATTGGGAAACAGCTGGTAGGCCCCTTTAAGGCTCCTAAAGGTGTGGAAATGACCTCTGCAAAGTATAGTTTCTGACTGAGAACTTACTTCCATGGTACAAAAAGCAGAAACGTGCCTTCCAGAAGCAAAATCATCATGCATGACAATGCACCATCACATGCTGCAAAGAATACCTCTGTGGCATTGGCTGCTATGGGCATAAAAGGAGATTCTCATGGAGTGGCCACCATCTTTCCCTGACTTCAACCCTATAGAGAACCTTTGGAGTATAATAAAGCAAAAGATCTGAGGGTAAGAGGCAGTTCACATCAAAACAGCAGCTCTGGGAGGCTATTCTGACATCATACAAAGAAATACAAGCAGAAACTCACAAGTTCATTAGATGCAAGACTTGTGAAGGTGATATCAAAGAAGGGTTCTTATGTTAACATGTAACTTGGCCTGTTAGGGATGTTTTGGAGTTAAATAGCTTTTTATTTCAGTGAATGTGACCTCCTAATGCTGCAAATTCAACAAAAGAGCATTTTTAGTTCTTTCAAACATATCAAATGTTTAAAAACTCTGCTGTGTGTAATGATTTGGACCATTGCATTTAGTTGTCTGTTTTGGTTTTTTTTATTGTTTTTTTTTTTTTTTTTTTTTAATTTTGAAGATTATACTATTATTGGGAGGTTTCTTCAATCAAATTCGATGTATACTCTTAAAGGGTGATTTTTATTACTGTCATTTGTACTGACCATTTAGGAAAATCAGAAAAAAATTTCCCTCAGGTGCTTCAGATTCCTAGAACGCTGAGCCATGAAGCGAAAAATCAGTTTTTCCCAGTAATGTTTTTTTGGCCCCAAATTTTGTATTTTCTCGAGGGTAATAGGAGAAAATGCACAATACAGTATGTTGTGCAATTTCTCTTGAGTACACAGACTCTGTGGTGTAACAATACTTTTGAGGTAAAAGTGCAGAGCTCAGAAGGGAAGGAGTGCCATATTGGATTTCAGATTTTGTTGGATTGTTTTAGGGGTGCCATGTTGCATTCTTGTTTTCCTGACGCCGTTCACCCTGTAGTAAGTGATTAGACAGCTGTACTCTTTAGGTCCATACAGCTACAGTACATCAATTTATATATTTCTTTTTTCCTGGCCAACGAAGCTATATACCAGCTTGTTGTTTTGCGAGGCTAGATGTTTCCAGTGGTTAACCTCATTCAGTGAAAACTAGAATTAACTAGTGGCTTTTTTTTTTTTTTTTTTGGTCCCTCTATGGGCCATCTTTTATTTTTAATAGTTTGTGTGACTATGCCCAAAGGTTGCCATAGTAGTGTTCGGGTTTCTGTGATCACATTCTGGGGGGTCCCACAGTCACTCGGGAGAGGAGTGCTCTCCTCTCCCTGCCTCCTAAATGCTGCACTCGCTATTGATGATTTGTCCAGTACGTCATATATCGGTAAAGGGCCTGTCACACGTGTCAATGTCGCCCGTGATATCGCTCATGCGTCACAAATTATTAATCGCCTGAGCGATGTGGAATTATCGCAGGTAAGATGTCACACGCATCAATATGACCCAGGGATGCGGTGATGTCGCCATCTTGCAAGCGATTTTATTTAGTCACTTGTACGATGTCAAAATAGAAAATACGTCGCTGAGTTTAGTGTCACACGCAGCGATTCACAAGGTCTACTGAGCGATGAGCAACAGGTTTTACATCTGGCAGTGAAATCGGCGATCAGCGACATATCGCTGGTTGCATCGCTTGGTCACACGCTTCAATGTTGCTCCTGCGTCACTTTTACGTCGCTTGGCGACTGAAAATCCGTGACGTACGAGCAACATTGACAGCGATATCGACGCGTGTGACATCCCCTTAAGGGTTTAAAGGGACTCTTGTTTGCACAGAATGACTATTCAAACCCTCTATCTCCTTGGATCCAGAGAAAGGTTGAGATTGTAAACAATCAGGTGGGAAGGTCTATTAAATTCAAACCAAGTACCATGGTGTGGCTAGTGAAGTCATTGTGCCAACAGTTCCTTCTTAATGCTGTAGTCAACTATAATTAACTGCAACTGCAGCCCATCCTGGTCATGTCAGTATGAGCTAAGGCTGAAAATGTAAATCTCCCTAGACGCGTTTCAAGTCACAAGAGCTTTATCACATACCTCAGTTGCAGGGTATGAAGAAATATTTTAATTTACTGTATATTGTGCTTTATAAGGAGACCTCTGGCTTTATCCCACTGTGTGACAGCTTTAGAGCAGTACATGGAATTAACTGCCCTTAAACACAAAACCATCCCCTCAACTCGTCAACCTTAATTACCCTATCTCTAAAAATTCTTTTTCGTTGTCTATCACGCATGGATTATAGATATGCTCCCAGAACTGCTCTCGGTTCTGGGTGCAAAGGGGATGTGACCGGTGCACTATTTAAATGCATTATAAAATCCCTGAGCTGCAGCCATCCCTTTCCTATATTATGCTGCATTTGAGATTTCACATAATGCATTAAGAATGTAAATCTGCCTGTGGCCTAAAGAGAACCTGTCATCACGATTTAGCCAGTCAAAAAGTGGCCAACCAGCAGGATTTTCTCCTTGAAATTAGTCAGTGCCATACTGGCACTAGCATGCTGAAGGAAATTATATCTTTAGTTTGAATATTCAATTCTGGATTGGGGGAGAAACATTTTGTAAATGTGTGCAGCTGGGTGGGCCTTTGGGTTGCATCCTCGCATGGGTCTCTTGACATGCCCCCCCCCCCATCCCCTTTTTTAAAGAGGACCTGTCAATATCCCACCCTCCCTTTTCTGGTGCATGGCAAACTAACTGCAGCATGCCTGCTGCATTCAAGGAAGGGGTCCCCCATGTCTCTAGCCCATGTACCCTGAGAAATACACTTTAGAAAGCTTACAATTAAGAGGTCACCTGGGTGGGATCTGAATAAGAGGTCATCGCCGCTGGCACAATCCTTCCTGCCTCCTGCTTGTATATTCTTTCCCCTCTGTCTGCTGCTACCTCCTGTTTTGCTGGGTCTGCCCTCCACTTCTGCTCTGTCGATCACGCTGCCGCACAAAGCAGCATTGCGTAATGTCAGCGGCAGATTCCTGCCCTGCTGTTTGAATGAATGACAAACAGGGCGGGCTCTGCCACTGACTTCACGCAATGCTGCTCTGTGCGGCAGTGTGATTGACAGAGCAGACGTGGAGGGCAGACCCAGCAAAACAGGAGGTGGCGGCAGAAAGAGGGGGAGGAACAAACAGGAGGCAGTGACTATTGTGCCAGCGGCGACTACCTCTTAGGCTGTGTGCCCACATAGTGGTTTAGTGACGTTCAAATCGTCAGTAAACCACTGGAAAATTCAAGGAGCCTAGACTCCTGAGCTCAGAAGTCACCAGCGGTTTCTCAGCGGTTTCCCAGCGTTTTTTTCAGTGTGTGCACAGCGTTTTACAGTCGGTGTTTCCAGCGTTTTTTCCGGCGGTTTTCTATGGAGGATTTTGTCTATGGAAACGCTCAAAAACCGCTGAGAAGAATTGACATGCTGTATGCTGGTAAACCACTGGGAAACCGCCCAACCGCTGGCAGATCTGCTCACATAAACCCACTATGTGTGCACAGCGTTTTCTAAATTGCATAGGGTTACTTGTAAGTCCTAAAGCTGCTAATGATTTACATAAATTTAAATAAAACCTATGCTAAACCGCCGGCGGTTTTCGCTGCTAAACCGACACTAAACCACTATGTGGGCACACACCCTAGGTCGCCTGGGTGGGATCTGATCTGTAAGGTTTCTAAAGCGTGTTTCTCGGGTACGGGGGGGGCCTAGACATGGGGGACACCTTCCCTGAATGCAGCAGACATGCTACATTCAGTGCTGCATTTTAGTTTGTCATGCACCAGAGGGGTGACAGGTCCTCTTAAAATTTCATGCTACCATTACCACTTCTGTCGGTGCATTGGCATTATAATAGTGATGTCATTAATGTGGTGCTGGAGTTCGCATGTGTACGGTGATCTCCAACGCCATTTTATTGAAGTCATTGTGGTTACAAATTTGCGGCATCAGCACATGTGCAGATTTCATTCCTTTTTTTTTCCTTTCAACTGCGCATGCGCCCCTGCCGCTTAGTCATTGCAATAGTGTCTGCAATCTCTAGCGCTGTTTTAATGACGTCACAATTATGGTAGCAATGCGCATGTGCTAACAGAAGAGGCAATGGTGGTGTACAGTTTAAATAAAGGGGGTGGGGGTACATGTACAAGAGGGCTTTATTCAAAAAGGCCCCGGCCTGCCCTGCTACAGTCAATGCCAACTATATTGCAAGTTTTGTTGTGGGTTTTTTTTTTTTGTTTTTTTTTTAATATAAACTAAAGCTGATTGCTTTCAGCATGATAGTGACACTATATGGCACCGGCTTTACTTAGTGGAAGAAAATAAATCCTGATTGTTCCCTTAAAGAGAACCTGTCACCTCGATCTAGCCCTCTCTCGTATCACTAGCTGCACCTGCACCTTCCTAGCTCTTCCCTAACCATCCCTCTCTGAGCTAAAGGGGCACTATAACGATTTAGAAAAACGGAAAGGTGGGCTGCATGATTACCTCCTCACTGTGTCCAAGTATGCCCTGCTGGGCATCATCCCTTATGCTGCTTTGCCGCCTCCTTTTGGAAACTCCCGTCCTCTGCCAGTGTAATGCCCGGGCTGGAATGCATTGTGGGCCTGATCACGTGATCAGCCCATCTTCAATATGCGCAGAGCCAGGCTGTTCACATGATTAGGCCCATAATGCACCAGGCCAGATATGATGTTTTGGCCTGGGCATTACACTAGCAGAGGGCGGGAGATTCCAAAAAGGAGGTGGCAAAGCAGCAGGAGGGATGACGTCCAGCTGGGCGTGCCTGGACGCCGTGAGGAGGAATCATGGAGCCAGCCTTTCCAGTCTCCTACATAGACTAGAAGTTCTAATTCATTGTGTTAGGGCCCCTTTAACCCATGGGGATGGTTGGGAACAGCTAGCAAGGTGCAGAGACAGGTAGTGATAGGAGAGAGGGCTAGATCGAAGTGACAGGTTCCCTTTAAAGTAAAGCGATGGCCATAATGATCCTGTTAACTGATTTGATGCCTGTAGTGAGAATCTGTAGCTTTTTAACAAAAAAAAAATTCACCTTCGTTTTGGTGTTGGTCTCTTCGTGCATCTTGGAGGGACTGAGTAGGGTCTTCAGCTCTGCCCACTCTGCATTTGAGCCTCCTTTTAAACTTTGCACTGATGCAGTGTTTACAATATGTGTAGCTTGCACACATTTATCTCCCGGTGTTCTCCAGCAAAATGACTCTGTAGGTGGTGCATGCCCAGATGAACCTCTTGACTGTTCAAAGTGAAATGGCAGCGCATGTGCAGATTGAGTTCTTGGCTCCTTGTTGAGCCAAATTCCCAGTCGGAGAATGGGCCACCACAGCGTGATTGTACTGGAGACTTCTGGAGGTTGATCTTTGCATGCACCACCTCAACACCAATCTTCTGGAGAACGCTGGGAGTTGAATATGCGCAAGTACTGCCAGTGGCAAAGGCAGTGCTTCATTCAACCACATAGTGTAGTGTATTGGAAAAAGGGGGTGGGGACTCAAAATGCATTGAAATGGCGCTTTTTTTTGGGGTCTGGGGCAGTGATTGCTTTTTTTTGGGGGGGGGGGGGGGCCTTGAGCTGATGATTCTGATACCATATTTGGGTAGATGCAATATTTTGATTACCTTTTGAAAACCTATTGTGTTTTATTGCCCTGTTCTGGCACCTCATCGGTGCCCTCTGATCGAGGCAGTAGGGAACAGCAAAATCTTAGATTGCAGTGTGAATGTTGAGTGCAATCTAAGGGGATAACCGCAGCAGGCAGATCTCCAGTTAACTGCGCACAAGTTAACTGACCTGATCATCCCGCATGTGCAGGGAATATGATGCAAGCTCAGGGAGTGAGCTCCTTTCAAAGGTAGGGACATGACCAAGGACGTACACAGTATGTCAGTTAGTAAAGAGAAAGGAGGCTCATGTGGAGGGGCCACAGCAGAGCTGAAGACCATATCCACTGTCTCTCTGGTGCCCCAAAACTTAAAATTTTGTAACCTCGTTCTTCTTTAATTCACAGTATTTTTATTTAAAAGTAATTTAAATGCTATAAAGTCTGTTTTTTAAAACTTACATGGGGGACCCCTTCCCTGAAAGCAGCAGACATGCTGCATTCAGTTTGCCAAGCACCAGGGGGGTGACAGGTCCTCTTTAGGGGGTGATTGTCTATTTTTAAACTAAATATTTTCAGTTGCATACATTTTTATAATGGCCTCATTGTACAGGGGGCAGCGTAAACGTGCAGGTTTAAGTTGCATAACATTTTCCTGATCTATTGCTGACTGTTTCCTAAACTGATGCACTTTAATTTAGGAAAATGTTTGTCGGAGGTCTCAGCTGGGATACAAGCAAGAAAGACCTGAAAGACTATTTTTCTAAGTTTGGTGAAGTGTCGGATTGTACCATCAAGATGGATTCTAATACCGGACGATCTAGAGGGTTCGGCTTTATCCTATTTAAAGAGTCGTCGAGTGTTGACAAGGTTTGTTTGCTTCTGACTGAAGTCTGTGTGGTTACAAAAGGCGACCAGGGTTGTGTGTAATTTTGTGCTGTCATAACAATCTCTTGACTGTATACATGGTGGGGAACATTTGATAAGTCACTGGCTGTAATTTCTTCCTTTAAAACATGGAATGGATTGTAGATTAGCAGTAATGTATGTCCAGGTAAAGTTGCTAAACACTTTATAAATTGTTCACTTCCTTTTGCAAAACTCATTCAGGTTCTGGAGCAAAAGGAACACAGACTGGATGGGAGGCTGATTGATCCTAAAAAGGCAATGGCAATGAAGAAAGATCCAATAAAAAAAATATTTGTTGGTGGATTGAATCCAGAAGCCGGAGAAGACAAGATAAGGGATACTTTGTAACGTTTGGAGAGGTAAATTTCAAACAAGTATCTCCTCATCTAAGCTACATTTTAGTGTTTGGTTTTTTTATCACCTTTTTCATAATCACAGTAAATGCATATTAACCCCTTATAGCCAAAGGATGTTTTATTCCCATCAAGGGACATGGGTCCTAGTTTGTGGATGGGGCTCAGTAGCTGAGCTCTTTCCATGAGGTGCATACAGGCTATTTATTATACAGCACAGCAATAATTGCTATCAATCTGTTGGCTACATGTAAGGGCTTGTCAATTACGACAACCTCTATTCATTCCCAATGTTGGCCTCCGTTAAAGCTTATAATATTTATTTGTATAGCGCCAACCTATTCTGCAGCGCTTTACTATTCAATGGTTCATATATAAACTGTCATAAGTAACAATTATAAAAATACAGTACAACAATTAAAGCAGAGAAACAATGTAAAGAATACAATACAGTAAAGTAGAGAATCAATGTAAAAAATACAACAATATTAAAGCAGAGAATGTAAAAAACAAAGCAAAAATAAGGTGACCCTGCTCAAAAGCGCTTACAATCTACAGCGAAATGGGAGTTGCATAAAGTACAGAGACTTATTACAATGATGGTCCAGGCACCTTGAGGAAGAGGGGGATAGAAAAAAACTACATGAATGGTCACCAGCCAATCTGTGTAGAGCTTTTGGGTTTGGAGTTTGAAGGAGTTATGTCCAGAGAAATAGTGAATGGGCTATATACAGTATAAAAGACTTCTATTAGGGAGCATGATAGGCTGCCTTAAAAATGTGTTTTGTTTTGTGTTTTTTTTTTTTTTTTTTTTTTTTTTTTTTTTTTTTTGGGGAGTGCCTGAAGCTATGTAAATTGTGGATGGTCCTAATTATTTGGGGTAGAGCATTCCAGAGAATAAGTGCAGCTTGGGAGAAGTCTTGGAACCAGGAGTGGGAGGTTCGAATTAATGTAGATGTTTGTCAAAGGTCGTTGTAGAAAACGGGTAGGTTGATAGAGATGAGGGAGGAGATGTAGGGAGGTGCTGCCCTGTGAAGAGCTTTGTGGTTGAGGAGCAATTTGAGTTTGATCCTGTAGTGTTTAGGCAGCCAGTGCAGTGACTGGCAGAGCGGAAGCGTCTCACTAACGATTGGCCAGATAGGTGATCCTGGCTGCTGTATTAAGGATGGATTGGAGGAGCAAATCTAGTGAAGGAGAGGCCAATTAATAGAGAATTGCAGTAATCAAGGCGGGAATAGATCAGGGCCAGTGAGGGTTTTTGTTGATTTCATGGTGAGAAAGGGGCGTACTCTAGAGATGTTCTTCAGGTGCAAGTGACAAGAGCAGGCGATAGATCGTGTATATAGGAGTTAAAGGAGAGATTGGGTGTTATTAGGGCCCTTTACACGCCGCTACTGGCGGGTGGATACAACCAGCTACAGGCTACAAATGTAGCTTGTAGCGGCAAAATACCCCGTAGTAGCGGCGTGTTAAGACGGTAGGAGGCACCCGGCAACAGATACATCTGTTTCCGAGCACTGCCCGGAAACAGGTGGCTACACAGGCGATTGTAGCGAGCTGTATCGGCGTGTAAAGAAGCAACAGAGGGATGTGTCGACACCAGACAATGTACCTGGTATGTAGCTGGGGCGTGACACAGGCTCTGGGATATCGCCCCCCTTCAGCGATCATTGGTAGAAGCTCCTGCGTTACGATTGGTTGTTGCTGCATAGGGAGGCATATTTAAGGAGCTGACCAGTCACACTACACAATTGCTTGAGCGTCATGTATTAAACAGCCTCCTGCGATGCCTGGCCAATCATGGGTTTCTTGCTTTGTCCTATCAGCGTACGGACGTCTCGTAATCCACAATTGTGGCACGCCTATGTGCTGTCCCTGCTGCACCCGGTCCGCCCATATTAGCTGGTTGTAGCGGTGTGTAAATGAGGTAAGATGAGCTACAGAAGGTGACTTGAGGCACCCGGCGGTGTATCCAGAGATAGATGTAACGTAGCGTAGCTTGTGGCGGCGTGTAAAGATGGTGCGTTTAACGTTTGTAACAGTGTGCGTGCTCGTGCACGTGAAGTAGCTGGTTGTATCCAGCCTGTTTGTAGCGGCGTGTAAAGGTACCCTTATGTTTGACATCAGACAGCGATCCTGCTGCCTAGGTGTGATTGTGGTGCTGCACACAGAGGGAGATTTCAGATTTAGGGAGGTTAGTGGAGGGTGGGATTATAGGAAGTTCAGTTTTGGAAAGGTTGAGTTTCAGAGCTGACATGTCTGAAACTTCAGCTAGACAGTCATTGGTGTTCTTTAGTATCGCAGGAGTAAGGTCAGGGGTAAAGTGTTTAATTGTGTCATCAGCATAGTGATGGTACTGGAAACCAAATCTGCTGATGGCCTGTCCCAATAGGGGCTGTGTAGAGAAAATAGGGCCAAGGACTGAACCCTGAGGGACCCCAATAGTGAGAGGAAGAGGAGAGCAAGTGGAGGCAGCAAATGATACACTGAAAGAGCGGTCAGAAAGATAGGACGAGAACCAGGAGAGAACAGTATCTTTTATGCCAATGGCGTACAGCAGAGAGTAGTAGGTGATGGTCTACTGTGTCAAAAGTTGCATAAGGGTCATTCCATGTCAAGTGAACCAATGATTATTCCCTCTATATTTTTAATTTTCTGGTCATCATAATGGGAGACCCAGACAATGGGGTTTAGGGCACTGCCCTCCGGAGGTCACACTAGGTACTACAAGTTTGTAGACACCGCCCCCTCCGCTTATAAACCCCTACCGCAGGGAACATCCTCAGTTTTAAACTTAGTGTGCTCGGAGGATCACGCTTTGCTTGCACTTCACTGCATTCTCACTACTTTCGTGATGGCGTCTGAAGACAAGGTAATAAGGTCCCAGTCGGGACCGGTGACAGCCTCCCCGCTCACCCTTAGCGGCACACGCTGGTGGAGGTACCGGAGGGCCTAGGGCCTGGACACCTGGTGTTCTCCCGGTACGCTGTTACACTCCTCTCCATCCCTCTCTGGGGGGCTCTGGTGAGTGGGAGATGGGAGCCTTGCACAGCTCCGCTCCGTCCGAGGCCTCCCTAAATGGTGCTTACAGACCGGACTGGAGCCAGCCCAGTCCGAGGCCTCCCTAAATGGTGCTTACACTCCGGACTGGGCTGAGCGGCCCAGTCTGAGGCCTCCCTAAATGGTGCTTACACTCCAGACTGGTGCTGCACCCCCGTCCGAGGCCTCCCTGAATGGTGCTTACAGACCGGACCGGCACTGAGGCACTCTGTGTCTCCTGTGTGCCTGGGGGTAGTGTCTGGCACTTTATGTGTTTCATGACACTCAGACCGCGCGTTGCCCTCGGGCCCGCGGTTCTGCGGGTGTACCCTGTGCTGGGGTCACCCTGGCTGACCGCCCTGTGTGTCACAGGGGCTGAGGCCGTAGGCTGCGGATGTGTGATATGTATTTGCAGTCTGTGTACAATGTTTTTTACACTGTTTCCCGCCCTGCGGGCTCCAGCTCCCTCATGAGAAGGATGCTTGGAGGATGGGATGCAGCCCGTGCGGTGACGTCACCGCGGGGCGTGTGCGTGTGTTTCCCGCGTGTCTTCGGCGCCGCCCACAGTTTCTCTGTCGGCGGCCATCTTTACCCTCACTTCCCGGCTGGGAACTGTATGCAGCGTGCGTCTGCACTCCAAGAGGGGAGACCGGAAGACGGCGCGGAGGTCACACACACACACCGCTCCCTCATACCGCTTTACAGCGGTCGGTAAGCCACCGGGTTCTCCGGTTTTATTGTCTGCAATTGGGCTTATCTACCCCTACTGTGGCCATGTCCTCAGCTGGGAAGCGTGCTGCTAAGGCGGCTGAGACCACCGTTACATGTGCTACGTGCAATGGAACACTGGTGGAGGGGTCCTGCAATAACTGTGGACGCCCAGAGGCCCGGGCTGCAACTGCTGGGTCAGCAACCCCGGTGCTATACCCCGAGGTTCAGGTGATCTCAGGGCCTTGGGAGACTCAGAACAGGATCAATGAATCTCTGTTGTCTCAGCTGTCCTCCATGTCGCAATCCCTGGAGGCACTTAATAGGAGACTGGATAGCCCAGCTACTCCTTCCAGTTACCCCCGGGTGTCTCCCTCTTCGGCTGTGAGACCCCTTAAGCGGGCTCGTCGTGAGGCTTCACCCGAGCTCCAGACTCTCTCTGAGGAGGAGCGTTCCTCTGATGGTGAGGAAGATGATGGGGGTTCGACTTTCGGGTCTGTATCTGTGTCTGAACCACCAGATGGGGTGGAGGATCTGGTGTCCTCTATCAACGAGACCTTACGTCTCGTGACACCCCTGAGGAGGTGACGGTGCACCCGAAGGAGGTCTATCAATGGCTGCGGCCGGAGGCTAGACCAAGTGGCTCCTTTATGGACCATACTAATTTTGGAAGGGTGATTAGAGCCCCCAGGTTACATCCTGGGCGGCGTTATGTCCGCAAACCTAAGGACAATCGCTTCCCCTTTCCCCAGGAGGTGCTTCAGGAGTGGTCGCAGTCCCCGAAGGTGGATGCTTCCATGACCAGGATTGCTGCACGCTCCCTTTTCTCTGCCTCTGATAGCTCCTCACTGAAGGATGCTACTGATAGACAGGTCGAGCAACTCGCCAAGTCTTCCTATGAGGCGGTGGGGTCGTCATTTGCCCCTAACTTTGCCACGGTCTGGACCTTACAAGCGATCACTACCTGCTTGGATGGTATCACTGACCTGGCAAGGTCCAGTCCAGAGGTCCTGGCACTTACCGAGAGGGCGAGGGCCTATGCGGACTACGCCAGAACGGCGACTCTGGAAACTGCCACTCGCTCAGCTGTGGCTTCGGCCAATGCTATAGCGATCCGCAGGTTGTTGTGGCTACGTCTTTGGGACTCAGATGCCACATCTAAGAAGATTCTGCAGAATCTTCCGTTCTCTGGTGACAGGCTTTTTGGCACAGAGCTGGACAAGCTAATTAAGGATTCTGCTGAGTCTAAAATACCGCAGAATAAACCTAAGCCACGGTTATACCGTTAAGAGGAACCCAAAACAGTGGTCCTTTCGGTCCAGCTCAGTCATCTGCACCGTCCGCTCGCACGGACCGAGGGGGCAAGCCCGCTTCTCAGTGGCGCTCTAAGAGTCGTCCAAAGAAGCCGGCGGGGGCAGCAGCTGCCACCCCCAAACCCGCCTCTACATGACTCGCTCTCTCTTCCTGCCTCCCCACAGGTGGGGGGCCGCTTGTCTCGCTTTCAGGACGAGTGGCTACTTCACGTTCCAGATCAGTGGGTTCGAGACGTGGTCTCGCGAGGTTACAGGATAGAGCTGACGTCAAAACCGATATCCCGATTCCATCGGTCGGTCCCCTCCCCAGAAAAAGCTCAGGCCTTTTCTTTGGTGTTGGAGGGACTCCGCAGAGACGGAGTGGTGGTCCCGGTACCTTCCGGGGAGAGGTTCAGGGGTTTTTACTCCAACCTCTTTATCGTCCCAAAGAAGGACGGATCCTTCCGCCCGGTTCTGGACCTGAAGTTGTTCAACCGCCACGTGCTGGTTCGGAAGTTCCGTATGGAATCACTGCGCTCAGTGATCGCGGCTGTGTCACAGGGGGACTTCTTGGCGTCCATAGACAGTGCTCCTGTCACCACAATCGTCCCTTCGTGGGTTGATGAAGCTGGTGGGTCGCATGGTGGCGGCGATAGAGGCGGTGCCGTTTGCACAATTTCGCCTCCGTCCTCTCCAGCTGGAGATACTACGCAGGTGGGACAAGAGGACGATCTCGCTGAATCGGCTGGTGACACTGTCACAACCGACCCGAGATTCCCTGCAGTGGTGGCTTCAACCACATCACTTGTCGCGGGGGCCGGTCCTTCATCAAACCGTCATGGTTAGTGGTGACCACCGACGCCAGTCTGAAGGGCTGGGGTGCGGTGTTCTTGCACCACAGGGCCCAAGGCCTCTGGACTCTGTCGGAGTCGGCATTACAGATCAACGTGCTGGAGATCAAGGCGATCTATCTAGCACTCCTGGCCTTTCAGAGATTCCTCTCAGGACATCCCATCCGGGTTCAGTCCGACAACGCGACGGCCGTCGCTTATATAAATCATCAAGGAGGAACCAGGAGTGCAGAGGCTCTGGCCGCAGTCCACCGCATCCTATCCTGGGCGGAGGACAACAACTGCCTGATCTCCGCAGTTCACATCCCAGGGGTCGAAAACTGGGAGGCCGACTATCTGAGCAGGCAGGGGATGGACGCCGGAGAGTGGGCCCTTCATCCAGACGTCTTTCGGGACATCTGCAGCAGATGGGGCACTCCGGACGTGGATCTGATGGCCTCACGGCTGAATCATCAGGTTCCGCAATACATGGCGAGGTCATGGGACCCCCAGTCGTTGGGAGCGGACGCCCTGATCTTGACTTGGTCCAGATTCAATCTACCATATGTGTTCCCTCCTATGGCTCTGATTCCCAGGGTGCTGTGGAAAATCAGGTCGGAATGCAGGGTAGCCATTCTAGTGGCTCCAGACTGGCCCAGGAGGTCCTGGTATCCGGACCTGTGGCAACTGTCAGGCGGACACAGGTGGGCTCTTCCAGAACGCGCAGATCTTCTCGCGCAAGGCCCATTCTTCCACCTCAATTCCAAGGCCCTCAGATTGACTGCATGGCTCTTGAGGCCTGGCTGCTGACATCCAGGGGGTTCTCTCCTACAGTGGTTGCCACTATGAATCGGGCTAGAAAGCCAGTTTCCAGGAAAATGTACCACAGGACGTGGAAAATCTTTTTTACCTGGTGTGCCTCTGGGGGCCGGTCCCCGTGGCCCTTGTCCATCCCGACATTGTTGGCTTTCCTACAGTCGGGTTTGGAGTTGGGATTATCCCTTGGCTCCTTAAAGGGTCAGGTCTCAGCACTTTCTGTGCTGTTTGACAGACGATTGGCGCTTCTCCCGAAGGTCCGTCAATTTCTGCAGGGGGTGTCGCGGATGGTTCCACCCTACAAAAGACCTCTGGATCCGTGGTACCTTAACATGGTCCTGGCGGCATTGCAAAAACCGCCATTTGAGCCTCTGAGGGAGGTTTCCCTTTCTCGGCTGTCCCAGAAGGTGGCTTTTCTGGTGGCGATTACATCTCTGAGGAGGGTCTCAGAATTGGCTGCACTATCGTGCAAGTCTCCCTTTCTGGTGGTTCACCAAGACAAGGTGGTGTTGCGTCCACGGCCGGAATTCTTGCCAAAGGTGGTTTCAACGTTTCACCTGAACCAGGAGATTGTTCTCCCATCATTTTGCCCCGCTCCCGTTCATCAGGTTGAGCGCGACCTCCATACTCTGGATCTCGTGAGAGCTATACGCATTTATGTGTCCAGAACCGCCTCCTTTAGGAGTTCGGATTCTTTGTTTGTTCTTACGACAGGTCGCTGTAAGGGGTCCGCGGCTTCAAAGTCAACCTTAGCCAGGTGGATTAAGGCTTCCATTCAAGAGGCTTACCGGTCTTCTGGTTTGCCTCTCCCGGTGGGATTGAAGGCTCACTCTACCAGAGCCGTAGGTGCCTCATGGGCCTTGCGACATAGAGCATCTGCTCTACAGGTGTGTCAGGCGGCCACTTGGTCCAGCCTACACACTTTCTCTAAGCACTATATGGTGCATGCCCATGCCTCTGCGGATGCAAATTTGGGCAGGCGGGTTCTACAGGCGGCGGTTGCCCACCTTTAAAGGGGAACCATGTTATCCGTCTTGTTGAGGAACTCTTCCCGCCCTGGGGTATTGCTTTAGGACATCCCCATTGTCTGGGTCTCCCATTATGATGACCAGAAAAAAGAGAATTTTGTTTACGTACCGTAAATTCTTTTTTCTTTAATCATCAATGGGAGACCCAGTACCCACCCAGTTGTTCCTTTGCTTGTTTTGCATTGGCTCTGTTCTCTGTTGAGACAGTGTTTGCCGGGTTGTTGAACCGTTTGTGCACGGTGTTCTTCCCGATGTTTCGGGTGTGGTTTATTTTCCTCCTCGCAGCTTGTAGACCAAACTGAGGATGTTCCCTGCGGTAGGGGTTTATAAGCGGAGGGGGCGGTGTCTACAAACTTGTAGTACCTAGTGTGACCTCCGGAGGGCAGTGCCCTAAACCCCATTGTCTGGGTCTCCCATTGATGATTAAAGAAAAAAGAATTTACGGTACGTAAACAAAATTCTCTTTTCTTTTGAGATTTTGTTATTTGATAATAGCATGTCAGACAATGCAAAATGTGAAGACAAAATTTTTTTTAAAAATTTGTTTTGTTTTTTTTTAGTGATTTTCAAAGTTCGGAAAAAGTGTGAATTTCGCTGTTGCCTGCCTTTACGTTTCTCCTCATAACTCAGGCTAGGAATAAGATAGAGAGACAAAATAAACACCAATCTACTCAGAACTATACAGGCTTTCATCAGATATGTCACAAGAGGATCTTTGTTAATATTTTACCCATGTGATCGCAAGCGAAAAACTTTAAAATGTATTTCCGAAAAATCGGCGCGCTTTAAATATTTCAAAAACTGCCCATGTGTCTGCTATGCTCTTAGCCACATCTGTACCAAATTTCAAGTTGGGATCGCAATGGGATCATATTTTAACATATTTTACTATTAATAGCGTCAATGGGTCATTCCATATCAAGTGATCTAAATATGAATATTTTTTTTTACCTGACGTCTTTAGATTTTTTTTTTCCTTTATGAAGTACTACTTTAGTTAATTACAAATTAAAAGTTTGGAATCTTTTTCTTCATCAGTTAATTTTTTACCGATTTTTAAAGTTTAAAAAAAAGGGTGAATTTTGGCCTGGTATGACTTTACATTTTTTTTATCTCGGGCTAGAAATAAGATGGAGAAACAAAATAAACACCATTCTACTCAGAACTGTCCAGGCTTTTACTAGATATGTCACAAGAGTATATTTGTTAATTTTAATTTTTTACCCATGCGAATGCAAACGCAACATTTTGAAAAGCACTTCCGAAAAAACGTTTTAATAAAAATTTTCCAAAACTGCCCATGTGTCTTTTATGCTCTTAGCCACATCTGTACCAAATTTCAAGTTGGGATCGTGATGGGATCATATTTTAAAATATTTAACTATGGTTAATCTCATTTTTATTAAATTTTGAAAAAACATATGAAAGACATACATTCAATCTTTTAACAAAATCTTGAGACATATAAAATATACAAAAAGAGAATTCACAAAGTTATTAGTAACTTTAAGATAAGCTGCAAATTTACTTTTGCGCTTATCTCTGGTGCAATATATACTACAATCTAAATATAATTCCAAACACTCAAGTATACAACCTTTCTCAGGGTTTTGAGATGTTCTGATGTCAAGGGGACAAGCAGCCCCAGCACAATGATTTTTATCACTTGGCCCCTTCTAACAGGTTGACCACGTAAGTGGGTCATTACCCGTTGAGGCCTAGTTGGAATAGTCTATCGACTGGTGTATCGGAAAGGAAGGCCGAAATATTAATGATCTACTCACAGCTCAGAGTTTCCGATACCTGTCTAATGTTCACTAGAATTCTGAAGGTATAGGTGTAGAAAGGAAATACCTAGACTAATGTATCAGATGGGAAGAAAAGAGAGATAGAAAAGAAGAGAGAGAGAAGAGAAACAAAAACCATTAGAAAAAGTTATACTGGGAAAGAAAAGCCACGTAAGAAAAAAAGGAGGGGGGCGACGGGTGAGGTATGGGAAGGAGAATGGGTACTCATCCCACTGGCTCCCCATCAGCCAGAGGTCGAGCCATATTATCTGTGCTGGAAAAGATACTCCTACATTCTGCAGAGTCGTGAAAAAGAATCCATTCAACCCAAATCCCTAAGAATTTGTTCTGAGATCCCGACGCATCAGCTGCGAGCTCCTCCATTCGATATATGTCCATCAATTCTTTGAACCAATCAAGTAGAGATGGAGCCCGGCTTGATTTTCCAGAACCTCGGGATCACAGCACGAGCAGCCGAGATGCAAAAGCGGAGAATATCCCTCTTCTGTAGCCCAATAGGACCTGGAAAAATGGATAACATTGCCGATTCTGGGCAGCATTCGGCTTGTTTACCTGTTATCTGGGCGTATGCATTGAAAACCTCAGACCAGAACCGCCGGATTTCCCCACAACTCCACCAAATGTGTATCATTGTACCCTTCTCTTCCCCACGCGCCAGCAGGTATCAGGGGTTCCAGGGAACATGTTCCGGAGTGTCGTCGGGCACAAGTACCATCTAGTGAGCAGCTTATAGCTTCTTTCTTGTGCAGAACAAGCGCTAGCTAGTGAGTGAGTAAATATAAAGCATTTCTGCCAATTAGCTTCTGAAATGCTACACCCCAATTCCCTCTCCCAAGCATGTTGGAAGTAAAGGGTGCCCTTCTCTCATGGACCCTAAGGCCTGGTATAGAACTGATATTTTGCGCCTCGGTGGAGCCTCCAGTTGGAATAACCTCTTCAATACGTTGGGCGTCAATCTTACCCTGCAAGAGTGGTCAGCTGAATATAAGTATGCTCTGTATTGGAGAAATTCGAATCACTTAAGAGGTCTCGTAGGTTCTTTGAGTTGTAGCTCTGCCATCGGGGGCAAACCACCACTGGAAAGAGTCTGTCCTGCTCGGGTGTCATCCACAATCCGCCAACATAAAAATCTTTGCCTGTCAAATCTGGGTGGGAAAGATAGGTTGGAAAAAAGGGGAGTCAAAGGGCTAAGTCTGTCGTTTAAGCGGAGGGTTTTCGTCACTAGGTGCCATACCTTCAAGGTGTTTCTGGTCATGTCTGTCAAAGGTACTAGGTCTGTGGAGTCTTTAGGGGAAATCCAAAGCAGGTGTTTCAGCGGAATCCCCAAACCCTCTTGCTCCACCCCTACCCATTTCTTTGAGGACGCATGATAATGCCAATCTAGAGCTCTAACAAGAGAGGAAGCCACAAAGTACGCTCGTATGTTGGGTAGTCCAACCCCTCCTCTGGTCTTGGGCAAGGATAGGATATTCATTCGCAATCTGGACCTCTTGCCCCCCCAGACAAATCTAAGGATCATAGATTGCATTTTGGAGAGGAAGCCTCTATCCAATAGAACAGGAACTGTCTGAAAAGTATATAAGAGTCGGGGCAAGACATCCATCTTGACTACGTTTATTCTCCCGAACCAGGATAGCTTTAATTGTCTATAGGAGGTAAATGCCGATTCCGCGTTATTCAAAAGGGGTTGATAATTTAAATTGAATATTTGTTTAAGATCTTTTGGTATAAGGACTCCCAAGTACTTAATGGCTTCTACTTTCCATTTAAATGGGAACTGTTTAGATAGATGAGAAACCAATTCTCCAGGCAAAGAAATATTGAGTGCCTCGGTTTTGGAGCAATTCACTTTAAAGTTGCTCAATTGTCCGAACCGTTCAAACTCCATTAAGACCGAAGGGATGGAGACCAGGGGCTGGGAGATGTAAAGTAGCAGGTCATCTGCAAATAAGGCTAATTTGTGATGACTCTGTCCCAGCTTGACCCCATGGACGCATTCATTGGACCTAAGTGCAAAATATTTAACTATTATAGTGTCAATTCAAAAATCACCAAGAACACAATCAGTCATTTTTTCACAATTGCCCGTCAATAGTTTGAATTTGATATAAAGAAACATAGTCTTGTAACATCTCAAATGAAAGCTGTTACCGTTCTGAGTAAAATTATGCCTCTCCCACTTCATTATCTTATTTCTAGCCTGAGATAAAAAAATGTAAAGTCATACCAGGCCAAAATTCACCCTTTTTTTAAACTTTTAATTTGTAATTAACTAAAGTAGTACTTCATAAAGGAGAAAAAAAAAAAAATCTAAAGACGTCAGGTAAAAAAAAATATTCATATTTAGATCACTTGATATGGAATGACCCATTGACGCTATTACTAGTAAAATATGTTAAAATATGATCCCATTGCGATCCCAACTTGAAATTTGGTACAGATGTGGCTAAGAGCAAAGCAGACACATGGGCAGTTTTTGAAATATTTAAAGCGCGCCGATTTTTCGGAAATGCTTTTTAAAGTTTTGCGCTTGCGATCACATGGGTAAAATATTAACAAAGATCCTCTTGTGACATATCTGATGAAAGCCTGGACAGTTCTGAGTAGATTGGTGTTTATTTTGTTTCTCCATCTTATTTCTAGCCCGAGATATGATAGAAAATGTAAAGCCATACCAGGCCAAAATTCGCACTTTTTTAAAACTTTAAAAATCTGTAAAAAATTAACTGATAAAGAAAAAAATTCAACTTTTTTTTTTTTGTAATTAGATAAAGTTGTTCTTCATATAGAAAAAAAATTTAAAAAATCTGAGGACGTCAGGGAAAAAAAATATTCATTTTTGGATCACTTGACATGGAATGACCCATAATGGTCACAATTAGGTTTTGCTGTCAGGTCATTGATCACTTTAAGGGCAATTTTTGTGGAGTGTAGGGGGTGGAAACCATGCTATAATTAATCTAGAATAGTGAGTGGAGAGATGGGTTGAGGTGGGTGTAGACCAGGTGCTCCCAAGAGTTGAGATGAAGGGGAGGTTGGAGACTTGTCTGTAGTTATTAGTGCAGGATGGGTCAAGAGAAGATTTCTTTAATAATGGAGTAATGATAGAATGTTTGAGGAGGAGGAGTAGATTTCAGAAGAGAGGGAGACTGAAGATTTTGGTTAGGTGAGTGGTGACTGTGGAGACCCGGGGGTCAGTGGGTGCTCTCGTCCGCTGGCCCAGCCGCCTTTACAAAGACAACGTGGACCAGGGCTCATCCCCAGCTGAACGCCCGAGCTCCTTAACCGTGGGCGGAACACTACTCAGACAACACAGGGTGAGGGAATCACAATATCAAGGCTTTATTGGATCCCCAAACAGTTAACAGCATATAACGCATAACCAAGCACAGCAAATAAATGTAACAGGCAACAGAGTCTCACCCTTCCGCTGGCTCACCAGGGATTAGAATGTAGCACGGCAACGTCTGTAGCCAGGTGATTTTATCGTCCCAACCTGGGTTGCTTCCTTATCCTTATCCAGTCTTTATCAGTCGAATCCGCTAATCCGATGCTGAAGTCCTTGTGGTTCCTTAGTCCGTGTTCTGATCCCCTTGGTCGGCACCGAAATGCCTAGGCCTGGGGTTATGGCTAGCTAATCGGATCCGAAGACCCTCGATTAGCTGCCTGTATCCAATCCAGTGACCTCGAGCCGGGACCGAAAATCCCTAGACTCAGGCCTCTAGACAGAATCTAGCTCCAATCTCCTAAAACTGCTGGTCAAAGTCAACAGTCCTCCTTATATACCCTCAGCCCTCATTGTAGGATATTGGGGACGTCATGATTGGTGCAATAACACAGTCTTTTCATTCGCTGAACTCCAATCCTCGTTTAACATATTTTAGGTACTATTGCAATCCAAATGCTGATTGATATAGCACCTTACAATGGAATGTTAAGGGGGTGTCACACGCGTCAATATCGCCTGCACGATATCGACTGCACGTGACGTTGCAGCGATATTGACGCGTGTGACATACTGCATCAACCAGCGATAAATCGCTGGTTGATGATCGCCAGGTTTCAGAACCAGCTCTGAAACCTGGCGATTGTCGCCCGGTGGACACGCAGCATCGCTGCGTGTGACACCGGGAGCGAGCGATATTCCAGCTCCCAGCGCCTGTCACAAGCGCTGGGAGCTGGTCTCCAAGGTACACTGCGGGTAACTAGGCAGCGCGCGCTGCCTAGATACCCGACGTGTACCTTAGTTACCAGCCTCCTCCGCTCACCGTGTGAGCGGAGGAGGCTGGTAACTAAGGTACACGTCGGGTATCTAGGCAGCGCGCGCTGCCTAGATACCCGACTGTGTACCTTAGTTACCAGCCTCCTCCGCTCACCGGGTGAGCAGAGGAGGCTGGTAACTAAGGTACACGTCGGGTATCTAGGCAGCGCGCGCTGCCTAGTTACCCGCAGTGTACCTTGGAGACCAGGCTGCTCCCGCTTCCAGCAGGCTGGCAGCGGGAGCAGGACATCGTGGAAACGATATTTAAATCGTTTCCATGATGTCACTGGTCAATTGATCGCTGGTGAGTCTGTCTGTGTGACAGCTCACCAGCAATCAGCCGTCAATGTCGTCAGCGATCAGATCGCTGACGACATTGACGCGTGTGACACCCCCTTTAGTCTGAGACACTCAGTCTGCAAACCATGACAATAACACAATAGTGGCTGGAGCCTCAATCCACATTCACAGGGTAATAGACAATGGACGATTAGCATAATTAAGTTCTCTGGCCTTCAATGACAAACAGGTTAGATAATTACATTACGAAGCTAAACTTTAACCACAGAAATCTATGACAATACTGTAAGAAATTCTCTTTGACCATTACAAGTTTACAAACCTATATACAATATGATATGTCTGGATGAATAAGAAATCCTCCTACATTATATATTAAAGGGTCCATTTCGTCACAGTGACCACTGGAGAAGGTGAGAGGATGGGGTCAGTGGTGCATGTAGTGGGACAAGAGATGCTTGGAGACTTCTTCTGTGACTGGTTCAAATATGGAGAGTGCGCCTGAGGAAATGTGGGGAAATGGGGTTACTGTGCTTGGAGGTCGGGAGCTGGTTTCTTAGCGGATGTTGTCTATTTTTCTCTGTAAAGTAAGAGGCTAGATCATCAGCACAGAGGTCTGTGATAGGGGCCTGCACTTTAGGACTGAGGAGGGAGTGAAAGGTGTCAGTTTCTTTGGATTGTTGAATAGTGAGGAGATCAGGGTGGTGAAGTAGGTGTTTGCCAAGGTGGAGGACAGAGTTGTAGGTTAACTATCCATTATAAAATCATGTTATCTGGTGTGCAGGTTTTCCTCCATAGGCGTTCAGCATTCAGAGCATCGTTGGAGGAATTGAGTTTGCGATGTGAGCCAGGGATGTTTTGTTCTGTTTGGAGGTTCTAAGGGTGAGGGGGGCACTACTTGGTTACTTGGTCCAGGGTGCTTCTGAGGGTGTCATTATAGTGATTCACTGCCAGATCGGGATAGGAGAAGGGGGAGATTGGGGACAGTGATGAAGGTAGTCTGTGACTGTATGAGGGTTAATGGCTTGTAGATTTCTGGATGTGTGATCGGTAGGGGTGCGCTGGGGTGTGAGGATTTGTGAACGTGAAGGAGAATGTTGTGGTCCGAGAGAGGAAGAGATGAGTTATCTGAGGTTGAGCAGAGCCGGGTAAAGACCAGGTCAAGGGTGTTACCTACCATCTGTGTCTGAGATTAAAAGGTGTGAGAGGCCAAGAGAGGTGGTTAGAGATGGAAGCTGGGATGCAGATTGGGAGGTGGGGCCGTTTATGGGAATGGTAAGGCCCAAGTTACACAGATTGTGCAGAGATTGATCAGATCTCTGGTTGCAGTGAAATCATGGACCCCGCAGTGGCACACTGCATATGGATGTCTAACTGTGTGTGGCTACAGAGATATTGGGGGTTGATTGGGGCTGTACTCCCCCCCCCCCCCCCCCCACCACCACCCACAACCACCACCACCACAACCACCACCACCACCACTGGCACAACCCTCTCCATGTCACCAGGACTCCTCCCTCCACCCCCCCCCCCCCCCCCCCCCCCCCCCCCCTTGACGCTGACACATCCCCATCTCTGTCTCGCTTAAACTCCCCACCCCCCCAATCTGGAGCTGGTATGTCCCCCTCTGTCACTCACCCTTCCCACCCCAATGCTGGCACATTACCATCTCTGTGTTTTATAGTACATGGAGGACTATGGGGGTGCATCACACTATATGGAGAACTGGCATGCATTATACTATATGGAGGACTATGGAGAGTGCATTATAATTTATGGAGACAATTCTACTATATGGAAGCCATTATAATACTTAGAGGGCTCTGTGGGAGCATGATACTTGAAGGGGTATGAGGGAGCCTCTATACTTTACATTATGCAGGGCTATTTGAGGGCTGTGTGGAGGTCATGATACAGTGTGAAGAGATGTAGGGGCCATTATTCTGTGTGGGTCCATTATACTGTATGGAGGACTGTGTGGGGGTCACAGTGAGGATCATACCGTAGAACTGGGGTAGTCTTAAACAGCGAGTATATTACAAATTCTATATTTTAACTGGAAAAGTTGGGGGTCGTCTTATACGTCAAAAGCTGGTATTTGAAAGTTTATCACTTGCTCTACATTAATATAAAAATTAGTTTAAAAATGTAAACGGTTACAGTACTTGTATATAGTAGTACAATGTGAACATCAGACTTTAATCATTGATACAATAATCATGCTATTTAGAGCATAATATTCAGCACATACTGCATTGAGCTACTGTCCCCAATATTTATATATATTTTAGGAATCTGTCAATTTTATACAGGCTCCACCAAAATGGTCTGACTCCGCAGCCTGTTATACACACTGACCATACGCTGAGACACCTGTGCAGTTTTTTTCGCACAAGTGTTTAAGCACAGATGTGTGAATGCGGTCTAAAGGCCGCTTTACACAGATATCTGTGGCCAACTTCTGAACAGATCTCTGGTTGTAGTGAAATCATGGACACATTGTTCCATTTTGTGGCTGTGTACAAATGTAAGAATGTGTCCGATTTCACTGCAACCAGAGATCTGTTCAGAAGTTGGACACATATATCTGTGTAAAGTGGCCTTAATACTTTTATTAAAGACATAATTGAATGACATGTCTTTCTAGAGTTCTCAACTCCAGAGTTGACACCAAAAGGTAATGGTTAAATAATTTTCAGGCAACAAATCTAGATTTGTAGAGACCCCAGAACATAAGGGATATTGGAGAATAATATCTCCATCAATCTAACTTTCTGGGGAAAAGCTCTTTTGAATTTTACCTGCTCTATTCTCTGCTGACCACAATACAGCCATTGCTTCATACAAGTAGATTTTTACCTTTTCTAATAATTCCGCCACATAAAATCAACCCTCTTAGGCCGTCTGACATTTTTTGTTAAAGGGAATAATCTAACTGTAAATTTCACAAATTACAGATTGAAGCAGTTGAACTTCCAATGGACCCAAAAACCAACAAAAGACGAGGCTTTGTTTTCATTACGTTCAAAGAAGAAGAACCTGTAAAAAAGATATTGGAAAAGAAGTTCCATAACGTCAGTGGTAGCAAGGTAATTTACCAGTATGTTTCTCAGAAGATACTAACTTCTCTTCCTATATTCACAATGGCCAGTGTAACTCGCTATGTAAAGACACTAGACTAATCGCTGTATACAGAACAGCTTGGGGTGGTTTGGTATAACCCATCAGCCTAATCCTCATTCATGGATGTAGCCATTCTGTTTCATATATTGTCGCTTTTTGTTTTTAGTGTGAAATTAAGATAGCCCAACCTAAAGAAGTATATCAACAGCAGTATGGCGGAAGAGGAGGTTTTGGTGGTGGTAGAGGAGGTGGACGGGGAGGAAAGGGTAAGTAAAGCAAGTGATGTTACATGTTATAACAATATTTTACAGAAAAATAAAGGACTTGTATAATGGGTTTGTATGGTTCGATAATGCAGTATAGGTTTGATTCTGATATACTTTCATGCGGCTATATGCCAATCAAGCCATGCTGCAGTGAATAGTTTGCAGATGTTGGGGCTCCTTGTGCATGCTCACACCGATCATGTAAATGAGGCCAACATTAGTGTTATGCCCGACCTACTGAGAAGGAAGGAAAAGCATTGCTTATCGCACCACAAAAGCTATTGAGTTTCTTTTTGGAGGTTGGTTGAAGGAAATTGTTAATTAGTGGAGTCATACTTTAAACATGAGTTTTTCATTGAAGGTAATTGGTAGATGCTTTTTTATTTATATATATATATATATTATATATAATATATATATATATATATATTTACCCCTGCACCCCCAGCCATTCCTCGCTTCCACCAAATTCTCCCCCCCCCCCCCCCCCTTCTTCCAAGCGCCCTAACCTTTTCTTTTTTTTTTTTTTTTTCACCATAGCTATAGCCCATTTATGGAATGAGTTTACTTTTGATTGACACTATTCATTCTGCTGCAGATTTATGTTTTGTTTGTGATGTTCGGTATATGGTAAACTGACTTAGCAAGGTTTCCCAGTTCAGTATGTAGATGCCAAACATGTATAGGTTTTTACTTTTGTACTGGGTGTTCATAAAGTAACTATGCAGTGGTTAACACTTTGAAAGTAGGTGATGTGGAACTCCCTGTCCACGCCTGTCGTGTCCCACTTAACAAGATATCTACTGCAGTGCCAAGCACTGGTTTCCAGTCCTCACAACTGTGCTGCAATCTAACCGGACTGTAGGACAAATATACTGTGTATTAGTACTTATAACACCGCACTGCATAGTTACTTTATGAACACCCTGTATTTGAGCTGTGATTATCCAATTGCTTCTGCTATACAAAGCTGTACATCAGCACCGCTCTGTAAAGCTTAAATTACAATCTCCCATGAATGCTGGCTCACAGCCGGTGTTAACAGGAAGTTTGTCATGAGACACATGGTTCATAATCTGCAATCCCTGCTAATGCGTGTTAACCCCCCCTCCAGCTGGATTTAACTGACTGCCAGCCACAGGCAAATCCCCAATCCACTTGCGGCTGTTGAGGCGCATACTGGCTGATTAGATCAACTGCCGTGTGTAGGAATAAATGGCGGTATGTGTTAAAATTGGCCGTTTTCCAGTATGAAAAACATTAACGATTTGTATTTGCCTGTTCTCATTGTGGTGTATGGGTGACATGTGCAGCCTCATACAAGGTTTTTTGCAGCAGTTGATGCTACTGAAGCTATTACAGGTCTGCAGGATAATTAGAAGGCTGGAGACACTGGGCAAGATGCTCTGCATAGAAACACATGCAGCTCATGCTCTTGAGCTCGCTTCATTCCCTGCAGATGTCAAATGATCTTATCAGCTGCTATGTGCAGCTAAGGCCCCTTTGACATCAGCGTTTTTTGCTGATCGCATCAGTTTTACCTCATCTGCTGCCTATCGGCCGCACTTGTAGCAGGCCCCATGCATTTTCTATGGGGCTTGTGGCAAGTGCGGTATTGCCATGATCCGGCAGTTGCGGCTGCGCAAAACATCCGCAGATGATGCAGTGTTTTGGGTTTTTTTTTGTGTGGCTGCAAGTGCCAGATCGCGGCAACATGGCACTTGCCGCACCTGCGGCAGATGCAGTAAATTTGCCGGATCTGCCTCAATCAGGCCCCTTTCAGATCAGTGTTTTTTTTCTAACGGGACTGGGTGAATCTCTTATCCACCGGATACTGTTGACCCCTTAGATTGTGCGATCTAAGACACCATGGCAGGGATCACTCTATTCCCCACCAGCGTTGGCAACCCTGTGATGCAATCATGGGGTGTCTGTGCTGCCATGACATAAGCATCCTGTGAGGACCTTTAATGTTGTCATGACTCTTCCTGTGGATGCCCGGCAAGTGTCTGCATTCACAGGTGACCATTTGTTAGTCAGAGCTGTGGATCAGCACGTCTCTGTACCACACAAGCAATCTGACTGTGCAGGGTCAAGGGTGCCCTAAGAGGCCATCTAAAATTAAGTAAATGCGGGGAGGGAATTTTAAATTCTGCCCCATTTGAAAGTAAAACTTAATAAACACATTTTGGTATTGCTGCTTTTTAGAAATGCCTGATCAATCAAAAGATAAGATCAATTAATCAGATCTGTAAACTATAACAGAAAAAAAATTCAAAACGCCAAAATTGTGTGGTTTTTTTTTTTTGTCTCAACTCTGCAAGAGGCGATCGAATCATCACATCTGCCCAAAAATTGTATCATTAGAAACATTGTCTCAAGCCGCAAAAAATAAGCCGTCACACAGCCTCAGATCCCAAAAAATGAAAATGTTACGAGTCTTGAGAAGAAGAAGAATTGCTCATTTGTCACCATGTTTCAATTTTTTTTCACACTTTAGGTGAAGGTAAAAGTATACATGTTTCGTATCTACAAACGCGTACTGACCTGAGACATCATGCCAACATGTCAGTTTTACCATACAGTGAACATTGTGAATAAAAGTTGGGTAATTTTGCTACACTTGGAATTTTTTCTCTAAAATGAATGATGTCATTCAAAAGTACAACTCGTCCCACAAAAAACAAGCCGTAATATGTCTTTATGGACAGAAAAATAGTTACGGTTCTTAGGGGAAGAGGAGGAAAAAACAAAGTGCAATAAAGGCAAGGTCATGAATGGGTCAAGGTAGAGGCTTTTCAATGTGAAAACCCAAAAAGTAAGAGTGAATAAAGCTTGGAAAAAGTGCAAGTGTGAGTGCCAGGAGCTTCCTACTAAAAGTAATTGTTGGCTGTACAACACTATACTGCACACTAATATGTTGGGTGTTGGCCTTCTGTCTGGAATCGTGATATTTTGTTGAACGCTACTTCCAAAAAATGTTTGAGGTTTAAACCTTGCAAATATTAAAGTAACATGTTTGAATCATTGCATAGTGAAGATCACACTCAGGAGGTAGAAAATACAAATTTTTGACCAATTTATTCATGGATGTCAAAACCACTGTGGGCATCGGTATTTAATAAGGCATTATAGACTGGCTATTTTATGTTCTTCACATCCGCCACCACATTCTCAATACGGTTTCAGATATTGGTACCTGCTGACAAATGTCTTCTTAGGTCAAGGACAGAGTTGGAATCAAGGATACAACAGTTACTGGAACCAAGGTTATGGCAGTCAAGGATACGGCTATGGTCAACAGGGATATGGTGGCTATGGCAGCTATGACTACACTGGATACGGGTATTATGGATATGGACCAGGTTATGATTACAGTAAGTGTCACTAGTTGAGCAATCCAGAAAACTCTTCCAAATTCTTCATTGCTACACACCTAAGCAATCTAGAATCTATATTCCAAGGCCTTTGTTTTTCTTTCCCTCCCCACGTTAGGTCAGGGCAGTGCAAATTATGGAAAAACTCCTAGACGTGGTGGTCATCAAAATAACTACAAGCCATACTGAACATTTCTTCAGGTATGCATTGCTTAGGAATTCCACTGTGGCACTAATTTATAAACTTTTAATTTTATCTTTTGCGTTCTCCAAACTTGCATGTACACTCTGCAAATTGGCTGTGTAAGTTATTACTTATTCATACAATGTATTATTCTATCATTAGGTAAATACAGCTGATTTGGGGGTCTGCTTAAAACTGCAGCTCTGCTTCTAGGGACTGCCTCTTGGAGTTAAGTATGGACTCTTGCTCCTTTTGTACAGATGGCCTCATCCTAGGGAACCAGTGTCAACTTCCACCTTTTTATTTTGTATTGTTTGTGTCATACATTTCCAGATTTGGAAGTGTTAATTTTACTGTACTTTTTGGTACCTTTTGGATTCTAATGTGTATTGTAAGGTATTTTACATGTGCAAATTCACCATTACATTTTTGAAGCTGTCAAAGCTTTTGAAATAAAAACAACTTTGACTAAACTGTGTCAGTCTGTGGTCTGAGCCCAAGTTGAAAGGCTTGTCTGGTATGTCTCCATTGCTTATATCATTGTATGCTTATAGTGGATTAGCATATCTACAGTTACTGATAACACTAACATCCTGAGCATTGCTACTACCGTATTTTCCGGCGTATAAGACGACTGGACGTATAAGACGACCCCCAACTTTTCCAGTTAAAATAGAGTTTGGAATGTACTCGCCGTATAAGACTACCCCCTCTTCTACGGGTATGATCCCCACCGTGATGCCCACACAGCCCTTCATACAATATAAATATAATGGACCCAATATAGAATAATGGCCCCTACATGTCTTCACACTGTATAATAACCCCCACACAGCTGTCAAATAGCCCTGAATAAAATATGTTTCCACATATTTTATAATGCATCATTTATAGTTGCCCGTTATAATGCAACATCATAGTGCTCTATATAGTATAATGCACCCCATAATCCCTGCATATACATATAAACATGGAGAGGGGGATGTGCCAGTGCTGGGATGGGGGGAGGGTAGGTGACATGGAGACGGGGTCATGCGGGAATGGGGGCGGGGGAGTACAGGGGCAAACATTCCTGTTAGACAATGTCATCCAGAGGACAGGTGATTCTCATTTCAACAATTTTCAGGGGCTCTGCCAGGAGTCAATGAATGCAAACCTGCACTGGCCTGAAGAGTCTCATAGCACAAGATTTGTAACAATGGCCCATTTCACATCTAATGCTGGGCTGTGTTTGGCTTTATTTGCGTCTGTGTTTTTACCACTAAAAACGCATCCAAAACTGCACCCATAGGGTTCAATGCAAAATACATTGAAAAAGGCATGCAAAAACGCCTGTGTTTGCAAAAATGCAAAATGCATGCGTTTTTGCAAATGCAGCCCTAGATGCAGCAGATGTTTTTGTATGTATGTGTTTTTACTGCAAAAAATGCAAACGCAAATAAAGCCAAATGCAGCACAGCATTAGATGTGAAACGGGCCAGTGTGTCAGTCTGGAGATCTCAGAGAGTTGGCCAGGTTACACTGTAACAAACGCTCAGCAGTGAGAGGAGACAGTCAGAATCCTGTGACTGAGAAGCCCCTCTCCAGTCTGCAGGTCTGTACTGCTGTGGGGGAGGAGGAGGGCAGTCTCCATAAGCACACATGTCTCCTAGGTCAGCATGGATCCCCACAGCAGGATCTTTTCAGTCATCTGCCTCTTGTTTTCCATCATTAGAGCTGTGTTTGAAGGAGGGGAACTTTCAGAGAACAATCCTCCATACACAACTCAGGGAATTGAAAAGCTGCAAGCAGCGACTTACACCACCACAGACAAGGAGCACAACCACCCCCCCCCCTTCCCCCCCCCTCCTCCTCACAGCCAGGAGGGAGGGAGCCGAGCAATAGTAACTGCTGTACCTGCGGTCTGTTAGGGGTTTAATGTCTGGCTTCTTCATGCTGGGGGCTGCAGGAATGTCAGCTAATGTGTCGCTCTGCTCCAGTGAAGTGTCTCTCCTCCTGGAGACCAGCGGCCGGACACAGTGCCCACATCCTGGGCGGCCATCCCGTCTCTTTGCCACTAGGTGGCGTACACTCGGCTTATAAGACGACCCCTGACTTCTGAGAAGATTTGCAGGGCTTGAAAAGTCGTCTAATACGCCGGAAAATACGGTAATTATATTAAGACCAATACATGATGGTTGCAGGTTTTTGCATGGTGGCCTTTAAAAGCCATAGTCCTCAATGTTTTAAGAGCATAAATTGTAACACACTCCTACTGAAAGGACACTCAGTAGGCAAGGTTTTAGAAATGGTAATCAAATTTCATAGAAGATCACAGTTCCATCCACAGCTGCATGGCCATCAACAGTTTACAGCTTTTGGACTGCCCATAGACTTTTAAATATATGGACAAGTTCAGAAATCAGCATAATAGTAATAATAAAACTTAATAGTAAACATTAAGGTTAAACAAGCAAGTTAAGCCCAATATGCACACACCATACAAACAAGATCTATTGTATAACAGTGTCATTAAAGTGCAAATGCTAATGACAAAGGAACTTGAGTTTTAAAGTCTATAAAGGAAGCCAAAAAAAGGATACAAATGAGGGGCCCTGGCAGTAATAGAATAATAAAGTGAGTATGCCGGTGCTTCCGTATAGTTATATTAGACTGGTCAACGCAATTTTTCTGGCAAAGGGTTTTAAAGCCTTTTAAGTCAATTTTGGCTGCTGATTACGAATATGAACTGTTTTTGGCTTTCACATCAGGATTTCAAGATATTTTCTACTTTTGAGGAAAATGACTCCCATCAAATGCTTTTTGATAAAAACACATGATTTTCGGTACTACATTATATGTATATCTTTAATCCAGGAATAACTGATTACAAAGTCTATGTACAGCAAATCAAATATACTTGCAGGACTAAACTACAAAATATTAAAACACATATATATGGCACACAGATGAATGGCAGTTATTTGAACTTTTTTTTTTTGGCTGATCTGTGATGTACAGCTTCTGGGTTGTCTCATCAAGCTCCAGCAATGGTCAGCCATCATATGTGAGTCCCACCGGCATTGATACCGTTCTTCCATTGTTTTTATGTCCTAATGATGAAAACGCTCCCCATGTTCCTCGCTCACATCCCCAAGGTTCTCTGGAAAAAAAAAAAAAGCCAAATGGCTGTGTAATAGTGAATCTTGATACTCATTCTACATCCAAGATTTTGCAGACCCATTAGTAGCTCTTCCACAATCTCTTCATAGTTGTCGTTCTTTTTCCCTAGAAAATTCTGCACCACATTACAAAATGCTTTCCAAGCTCTTCTTTCTCATTCATTGATGTGATGAAATTTGGGTCTCTCATAAGTGTTCTTATTTGAGGTCCATCAAATATTCCAGCCTTTTTCTTCTCTTCACTAAGACCACCAAAAGTTGAAATGTATAGTTAAAGCATTCTCCACTGTGAGAGTTTTGACGAACTGCGTCATCAATCCAAGTTTTATGTGCAAGGGAGGAAAGACAATGTTCTTCCTATCCACTAGAGCAGGGGTGGGCAGCTCCAGGCCCCGAGGGTTGCACACAGTCCAGGTTTTCTGGCTATCCTTAGCATTTGACAGTTGGAATCATCATCTGTGCAGGACATTAAGCATTTGGCAGTTTAAGGATATCCAGAAAACCTGCACTGTGTGCCGTCTGGAGTTGCCTAACCGTGCCCTAGAGGATCATAGATGACATTCTTATCGCCAGATGCCAAACTGTCGCTGAGGCCATTCAGTTTTGACCCAATGCTCTGCTGTAGCTCTACTGTCCCAGTAGCACAGAAAACAAGGGTGTTTTGTGTACCCTCCTTGCAGACCCAAAAGAAAGTTAATTTTCAAATCAACACAAATTAACCACCCATGAACATTAGATTGTAACCTCTAGAACAATCTTGATGTTTTTATATTCTTCATTAAGTTTTACAGAATGACCTATTGGTACAGAGCCATACTTATTTCAATTGTGTAACAGAACACATTTTAAACTTCTTTTGGAACCGTCAATAAAAAGCCTCCAATCCCTTGAATCATATGCTGGAAGTCCCATAAAGAGAAGTAGCCCTTCGACGTCGGTACAATAGACAAGCTGCCCATCTGAATGGAAGTACTTACGCAGTTCTTCCCTGTTACCATAAAATGAGACACTTGTACTGGGTTTCAACATTCGATTCTCTTGTAGTCTTGAAGCCAATAGTTCAGCAGACTTTTGGTAGATAAAGATCTCTAACCAGATCATTCAAAGCAGACTAGAGTAAACAGAATTGGTTTGTCACAATCTTCATCACATGGCTGAAAAATATCTGGACTGTCTTCTTCATCAGTATAACAAGATGAGAGAGCTGTGTCAATGTTTTCTGGAAGCGCAGTAAATTTTGGAACAGGTATGTCTTCACTATGGGCAACTGGTTGAATAGCTGAAGGGATACTTGGGTATTGCAAATATTGCTTATCATAACAAATGGGAATTACGCATGTTCAAAGGAAACTAAAGATATTCTCACATTTATTGGGAGACTAAATGAAGACTAAATTTACCTTTAGTGAAGCGTGTAAACCGGCACTTTTCATATACTACCTATGTTTTACATGGAATTCATGAAAATGGGCAATATACCTATAGCTCAAAAACGTGATGTGATAGAGGAATTATAAAGTCAGATTTGAATTCA